>VZRF01000200.1:148327-514614 GCA_013396875.1 Vireo altiloquus
GCCCCTCCTCACTGCAGGAGAGTTGGGCTGGATGGCCTTCAAAGGTCCTTTCCAAACCAGACCATTCTGATTCTAGAAGGGCATCAAGCAGAAAGAGGCATTAAAGGCAATGAAAGATGCTTCTATTAACACAAGATAAGTAAAGAAAGACAAGTACATATGAGGCACAAACACAAATATATATGTATTTTATAATATATATTTATATAACATGTTTATATGGTATATAAGTATTTTTATATTTATATAAAGATAGCTGAAATATTTGGTGTTGTTTTTCATTCCAATCTTTACAGCCAGAATAGTTAGCCAGCAACTAACAAAATTATTTTCAACAATAGGATGGAGGCATAGAGGAAAATAGATGAGCAAAGGCTAACAGACAGGGAATTTAGTTACAGCAATTTGTGAATTATTGCTGCTGATGTTGCAGAAATTATGATGAATTGGGGTAAAACAGACACTTTATTTTGTGAAAAAGAGGAGTCAAATTGAATTCCTAAACTAAAGCAATTTACATCTATGCACAATCCATTCAGTGTTTGTAACTTGCAAGTGGATTTTTCTAACATGAACTTCTGAGTACAGTAATTATTACTCTGTATATCTGTTTCAGTTGAAGGAAACTGTAAAAGTGTTCTGTGAATTACAAATAACTTTACTTTTGTCATTATCAGATGACTCCTCTTATAAATCTGTTGTCAAAGAAGGAAGTCGGCAACATTTTTTTCAGAATCCACATAAACAAAAGACTAATTAGTCATCAATGACCAATTTTTCCTAAGACAGCCGTGAAATTATTTGCAGTCTTGGGTAAATCATTCCATTTGCTCCAACTTCTGATATTCTGGGAATTCCATGTTTTTTCCAACCTTTCAATTTCAGGTTTTTGTGACTTTGGACTTCTTAGTTGATGCCTGCACATATGAAGGACAACTTGAGATGAAGTGCAAGGGAGGCAAGTAGGATAATAGGCACAGTTTGTCCAATATCATAGAATGGTTTGGATGGAAGGGACCTTAAAGATCATCTTGTTCCGATCTATGGGCAGGAACACTTTCCACTAGATCAGGTTGCTCACAGCCTCATCCAGCCTGGCCTTGAACACTTTTTTGGGATGGGACATCCACAGCTTCTCTGGGCAACCTGTGCCAGTGCCTCACCACCCTCACAGTAAAGAACTTCTTTCTAGCACCTAACCTAAATCTTTCAGTTTGAGGCCATACCCCTTGTCCTATCACATGTCCTACATGCCCTTGTAAAAAGTCTCTCATCATCTTGCTTTTAGGCTCCTACCAGGTGCTGGAAGGCAGCAGTTAGGTCACCCTGGAGCCCTCTCTTCTCCAGGCTGGAAAAAACTCAATTCTCTCAGCTTTTCCTCACAGGAGAGGTGCTCCATCGCTCTAATCATCTTGAAGACCCTCCTCTGGACTCACTCCAAATGGTCCAAGTCCTTTATGTGCTGAGGACCCCAGATCTGGATGCAGCACTGCAGGTGGGGTCTCAACAGAGGGAAGTGGAGGGATAGAATCCCCTCCTCATCCTGCTGACCATGCCGCTTTGGATGCAGCCCAGGACATGTTTGGCTCTCTGGGCTCCAAATGTTCTTGCCCAGCCTCTCATCCACCAGCACCCCAAGGTCCTTCTCAGCAGGGCAGCTCTCTTCTGTTGGGTTGCCCAGCCTGTGTTGATGCCAGGGGTTCCCCTGACCCAGGTGCAGCACCATGCACTTGGTCTTGTTAAACCTCATGAGATTCCCATGCACTCACTTCTTGGCCTTCTCCAGGTCCCTTTAGATGGCATCCCATCCTTCAGGTGTGTCCTTCCTCTCTTTGGTGTCATCCACAAATCTTCTGAGGCTGCACTCAATTCCTCTGTCTATGTCTTTAATGAAAATACTGAATAAAACTGGTCCCAGTTCAGATCCCTGAGTGACACCACTTGTCACTGAGGTCCATTAGGACTCTGAGCCATTGACCATGACCCTCTGGATGCAAGTGTTCCACCAATTCCTTATCCACCCAAGAGTCCTCCCATCAAATCCATCTCTCTCCAATTTAGAGAGAAGGTTGTTGTGGGGGATCCTGTCAAAGTCTCTACAGAAGTCCAGATAAATGACATCTGTAACCCTTCCCTTGTCCACTGATACAGCCATAGAAGGCCATAGGCTGATCAGGCAGGACTTGCCCTTGGTAAAGCTCTGCTGGCTGTCCCAAATCACCTCCCTGTCCTTGATGTGCCTTAGCAGAGCTTCTAGGAGGATCTGTTCCATGATGTTGCCCAGGCACAGAGGTGATGCTAACAGGTTGGTAGTACCCAGGGTCCATCTTTCTACCCTTTTTAAAGATGAGTACAATGTTTCCCTTTTTCCAGTCACCTGGGACTTCTTCTGACTGCCATGACTTCTCAAATATCATGAACAGCAGCTACATGGGCAACTACATCTGCCTGTTCCCTCAGACTGCTCATTCTATCTCACACTACTACTTATTCTTTGTCTAGGATTAGGGCCTTTTCATCTAACGTGAGGTCTGAACAACTGGTTGAGCACAGGAAAGTGCTGAAAGAAGAAAAAACTTTGGAAAATCCCTATTTATGGCAATAGGAACTTCATGCAACGTGTAATTTCAGGCAAGCAGTCCAAGTAGTATCAAGGAGGTGAATCACAGCAGAAATTAGTCATGCTAGAGCTGCCTCAAAGCTTTAAAAAATGACCCTAATTTGCCCCCCACTTCCTGCTGTTAAAGTTCAACCAAGTGGACGACATGACCCTCCAAGTATTGCACTGCTGAGTTACTGTGACTAGCTCCTACCCACAAGGCACATCTTGAAGCTCCATGTATGACTTGCTTGAGTACAGAACAGTGGGTGGAGGAAAACACATCACACCAATTCCTGCAGACATCTTAAATCTCTCTATTACTCAGAGAAAAAATTCCAAATCTTCCTTTCCCCTGAACTAAAACCTCAGCCAAGTCAATGTCCTTCTCCCCCACAATCCTCCTTGACACAAAAGCAAAAAAACCATCCTGTCTCTGTGAAGACGCAGCAGGCAAGTAATAATCAATCATAGACAACAGAACTGCTTATAATCCCAAACCTGTACACTGATTCTCATTGAACAGGACAATGCAAGATAAACCAAGATTACACAGGTCTCACTTATTAGAAGCCACATAAGCCATGATCAATGTGCAATATTAGTAAGGAACAATGACTGGAACAGTGTTGTAGCCTGGGACTGAGAAATAGGAACTTCACCCTTCTGAGTTGAGTTCTGATTTATTTCACCATCTACAGCTTTGGGGAAAATAATCCTTCTGATTCATTTTCCTAAACTCTGTATTACTCCCTGTTTTGATGCTGCAGCCTGCTCTGACATCAGCAGAGTGCTACATCAGGCAATGCCAGATATCTTATGTGGAGGTCAGTGACTTAAGATTTAATTAATATCTGTATTGCATTTCAATGATTTTTGCCTTTCTCAGATTGCCAGCGTGTCCCTGTAGCCCCAGCACTGCCACACAGCCTCTGCTTCACAGAGTGGCTGCCCAAAGGGAGCCGTGGGAGTTACCCACAGACTTCTCTGCTGCCTGAGCATGAGCCACTCATTTACATACCTGTAGCACTGCCTGCACCCTGCCCTGGTCAGCACACTGTCTCCAGCACACCCCATCCCGGTCAGCACACCCCATCCTGGTCAGCACACTCCATCCTGGTCAGCACACCCCATCCCGGTCAGCACACCCCATCCCGGTCAGCACACTCTGTGTCTGTCAGCCCACCCCATCCCGGTCAGCACACCCCATCCCGGTCAGCACACCCCATCCCTGTCAGCACACCCCATCCCGGTCAGCACACCCCATCCCGGTCAGCACACCCCATCCCGGTCAGCACACCCCATCCTGGTCAGCACACTCTGTGTCTGTCAGCACACCCCATCCCAGTCAGTGCATGCCGTCCCAGTCAGCACACACCAAGACTGATCAAAGTTCTGGCTATCAGCCTCTACTTTCGGCCAGATGCTCACGGCCCAGGCTTTCCTCCTGCTGTGTGTGTATCAAGAGCAACTTGCTCTCTGTACCCACATGCTCATGCAGAAAGGGGACAGAATGCCAGCAACATACAAGGCAATCCCTTCTGTCAAGCTTCCCCAGTATCACTCAAGGAAAAACTTGTTCAAAACCTTAAAAGTCAGAGAACAAAGCAGAGACCAAATTATCTTTTGGCTTGCATCTTTTGTAATGCCACAAGGATCAGCACATCATACCCTCCAAACAGAACTATCTCATTAACTAAAAGTCACTTGGAAAGCAACCAAACACTCATCTATAAAATTTTTTCTCTTCATTTACTGATAATTCAGTGGACAGGACTTACTGTGCAGTGCTGCTGACAAGTTTGGGACATCAATAATCAATGCCTGACTAATAACACTTGACAACCAGCAAAGGCTGTCTGATGGAAAATTTTTTCTAGCTAGGTCTAACTGGTTGAAACTGTGGCATGTCTGAAGAGATTGAGCAGATCTCCTGTTCAGGGAGAATGTTAGCATTTTCATTATTCCATGCATCAGCTAAT
Organism: Vireo altiloquus; assembly: GCA_013396875.1. NCBI lineage: Eukaryota > Metazoa > Chordata > Aves > Passeriformes > Vireonidae > Vireo > Vireo altiloquus. The sequence goes on from VZRF01000200.1 coordinate 152,909, forward strand.
AATGATACATTCAATAAAGTCATCTCTTTTTAAAATGCCATTTTCTGCATATATGATTCAGTATATGATTCATTTTGTACTGCAAAAGTTTCAATACATGGTAAAGTGAAAAGCTGCTTTTTCCCTTCAACTCATTTTTCTTTGACTTAATTATTTTTCTTCTGTTTGGATTTCTCTTAATCAAAGAGAATAAATTCATTATGGGGCAAGAGCCTGTTCAACTGAAGGATCTAACACTGTGTGCACTGTTACCATCTAAAAAACTAAAATAATTCTTTTTTGCCTTTGTACTGTGTTTGTGTTGCTGGCTTACACTGATCACCATTGTGCACTTCAGACATGTTTCTGTTCTAGATCCAATTCTTTCTAGTCTAGCACACCATCCGCCCTTCCACACACTTCTGTTTAGCTATGCTCATTTCCTTTTAGGCTCAATTGAGCCTTTTTTGGCTCTTGTTCTGTATTTCTGTATTTTTTCCTTGGATACAGCATTGGGGGGTGGTGTGGGGGGTGCATTATGCATATGTATTTGTGCATGTCTTTAAATAGTTCCCATCTAGTTGATAGAAACATAACTCTACTAAACTATCTCTTATTGCTATCTTTAATGAAATTTCTTCCCTTTTTTTCAGTTTCCTTTCTGGAGATTAAACAAGTTTCCTGTTGAACTGAGTCAACGTTCACATGTAAGCCATGTTCTTCCATTGTTATTTCTCGGTCTTCTCACGAGAAGCAGTGTGTCTTGCAGAAGGTTTTCCTCTGTGCTCTTTCCCTCGTTGCTGTATTTGCTCCCTAGATGACTATTGAAAACGTCAGTCCTTTTATTTTTTCACTTGAGGGTACAGGACTCCAACAACCAAGTTCACAGTGGATTAATCACTTGAAATAAAGTGCTGGCATCTGTATCTGCAGCTTTGCTTACATTTTCATTTCCTGAATTTCCATTTCTGGATAAAAGAGGTTCAATATGAAAACTGAGAAATGTGGGGGTGGGGGGACCACTACAGAGAAGAATAGTTGAAGAGGTATAACCTCACAGAAATGCAAATCCTCCCTTCTTTACTAATATCAAAGAAGCAATTCACAGCAAAAGCAACAACCTTGCTGTAAACTGTTCACACTTCTAAACATGCTTCTGACTAGAGAAGAGAGAGAGAATCAAATGCTTGTTCAGGGAAGTCCTGATGAGCTCTTGAGGAGATGGAAAAGCTGGCACAGGAGAGAAAAGATTCCAAATTGAGAGCTGTTCATAAATCTGGGTCCTGCTATGGGGTGGAGGTGTAAAACCAGCTCTGAAATTTGGACATAAGTTCAAATTCCAAATAATATTGTTCTGACATAATGGATTTGGGGATTTTAGTTTAAGCCTTTTGTAAGTTTAAAAGACAATTGCTATTTTAAAAGCTATGTCTGAACAGTTCTTAAACATGGACCATAAACTAGATACATCCTCTAATTAGGTATGTGAGTAGACACTAAATCATTATCCATCACAGAGTAAAAACTCTCCTTCCTTGGCAGAAGGAAGACAAAATGCTTCTAGATATAAAATTATAACATTCTAATGGTTACTAAAATACTGAGTTAAAAGAATGCCAAACCAAGAGATCTCTGAAACATTTCCATTCTTCCCTGCCGATATTACCCATTTTTAGCCTTTTATTCAGGTGTCATTAAAGTGACTGGCATTTGATAGCTCTATTACATTTGCTTTCATAATTAATTGGTTATTTATCTCCCCTTCCTCTATTGGCTACTCAACCTCTCTTCAAACCTTTGTGTCTTTGCTGCTGGCCCACAGAACACAATGTAAGAGAAAGGAATCTCGAAACCTTGCTGAATAAAGCAACAACGTTCAGAAAGGGAAGTCTAGACTCATCCTAGCAGCAATAGCTGTCTGTAGCAATTTCTGAGTGGAGAATGTCAGGAGGACATCTCCTGTGGAGCAACAGTAACAGCAGCAGAGTGCCCTCTCTGTTACCTAAAGGTCCAATCAGTTTTGCATTTCTATTTGATTCTGGCATGGTGACAGATCTGAGCCTAAGCAAACCCAGATCAAACTCCAAGACAACCCTGCTAGAAAGAAGTTTGTTGCCACAGAAACAATTTCTGGCAAGAGGGCTCCATGGAGAGGATCAGAAAATACACTTTCAGGTGAGCCTGTTTCTCGCTCTCCCTCTAACAGGGTTTTAAACCTATTATCTAGTCTATTTTTCAGACAAATTAGCTACAGCTTCCAGATGAAGTGCCTAAAAAGCTCTTGGTTTGCTACCCTATAGATTAACAGAGTTCAGAACAGTCATTCTAGCAGAGAAAAAAGGTTACAATGGATGTAGCCCTTAGAGAATAAACTGCAAGGTTTTTCTTAGCTGCTGTTTCTTACTAATACTTTTAGTTAAAATTATTGGTCAGTTTCTTCTAAATATCAAAGCTGTTCTGTGTCTTTTCAAAAACAATTGCCACCAGCTGTCAGGGTCAGCAGCTCTGCAAATGCTTCAGCTGGCAGAATAATTCATAACAAGCAATAAAAGCCACTCAGAATAAGCTTTATAGGAAAAACAAACATATTAGAGGAGACAATCAGCTAATTATAAGGTAATGAGCCTCACAAGGCTGCCATGGCTGGAGTTCTCTTTCCACAGTTCTTTCCTTAAAAATAATTGCCAATTTGTGTAAATGTCCTCATGAGTGGACTTTCTTTAGTTATCACCACACTGACACAATGCAGCCATCTGAAGCGAAGCCCCAGGGCACCATGAATGCTCCCTCAGGTCAGGACTAGAAAAACTGGAAGGTAAGAAATTTTCTTCTCCATGCACTGGAAAAGCCAATGCATGCCAACCACATCAAGAAAACTCACATTTAGAGCATCATCTGGTTCATCTGAGTAACACCATCCACAAGGCTGGTTAGGTGAGGAAAATTTACATTAATGCCCCCTTTGAACACCTGTCTGGTGTTGTGCAACTGTGCTCAGCCATAGGTAAGAAGCTTCCTGTCTGTCTGACCTCACAAGCAGCCTCGGGCTCACCCTAATTGATGAGATCTAGTACAATGACACCTGTGCACACCTAGTTCTGCAGAGATTCCCTTTCCTCCCTTCTCTTCCCTTTCCCCATATCCCACTTCTCTCTTTTCCCACTGCTATAAGATTGCTTACAGTCTTCAGATCCAGAACAAAGGGAGTCAGTTTCTGTCCATCAACCACAAAGTGAAATAAATACCTCTCGCTGAAGATGTCAGGTGACACAAGGTTTTTTAATGAGATATTGGAACCACCAAATCTTTCTTAATTTAAAATTGTGATATTCAAACCATGATGCTGTGATGTAGACATTTTTACCTCTGCAATGGTTGAACAACATACTTATCCAATCCTATAAAACCCAATCTTTTTTTACAGTATACTTCCTGGACCCTGTAAAGAATTTTAAAACTCTGGGGGTGTACTTTCCATGTTACCTACATCTGTTTTTCATCTACCTACTTTTCATCTTACCTACAGCTGTATAGCACTGAGTGTAAAATAAGCTGGAAATGGTGCTCTTCTGCCTCTTCACTCATACAACAAGAAGACTTTACAAGTGCATTTGCAAGAGCAGCCTGATGTGGGGGAACAACAACATAGCAGCAGTAATGTGGGGAGGCAGGAAAGATAGGGATGAGGACAGTAGAAAATTTTGTTTCCTCAAAGAAGAAATGGAAGAGTGGGTGTTAAATACACAGGACTGACACCTTTTACTGGCTTGATTAAAGAAAACTTGAAAGAAGAAGTGGTTAGACACTCTGCTCTTCTGGAGCCAGTGTGAATGCAGGGTGCTAATGTGGAAAGTCACAGTGGGTACTGACTAACAGACTGCTCAGAAAGTCCCACAATGCTCACAGTGACACTGTCATGTCTTATGAGCCTACGTGTAGCCATTTTTACTTACTTTACTAAGTTTCCTTATATTTTTATTAATAAATATCTGCATGTGTTTTGAACAGAAAAGGACAGGACAAGCTGTTATATTCTTTTAAATTCTCTATTTCTCAGCTCCCCTCCCCATGCAACACACAAAAGAAGAAAGCATCACTTAGTGAATTGCTTTTCTTGTTCCTTTACAAAGACTGACAAGAATCAGAAAAATGTTCTCATAACAAGGACAAGCTACAATAATGAACAAAAGTTTTTGATCCTATTGAAAAAAAAAAGATTAATTTCTCACCTGATGGATTGCACTTCACTAAACAAACCCTCGCACTTCAAGTTTCCCAAGTCAGATTTTGAACAGCAGCAAGGAAAGTGGCTTAGTGTTTGGAAAATATAGTAATGACACATGTTTGAGATACAAAGACAAAACTATATGGGTGTACACAGAGCACCCACACATCAAGGTATGTCATTTAGCAGTTTCATGTTAGGTGTAAATTTTGGCTTGTGTTCTCAGGGGAAATGAAGTATTTAAGTCACCTACTAGTCCTTCAAATTATCTTGTATCTAGTCAACTTACACAGTACTACTAAAGTCTTTGAAAATTACTCCAGGAACTTATCTACTGACTCCTTGCTGCAAACAAAAAGCAGTTTCTCAGTTTATCTTAACAATCTCCTTTCATCAATACAACTTGAACATTCAGCTCTCCTCGTGCCTAATTGGAACTCAAGAAAGTGTTTTTAGGAAAACCTTTATTCCAAGTTCCTGCTAGTATGAATTTGCCAAGGAAATTAATTTTGAAGTTGTTAATTGTTTTGGACACGTTGCTTTGGTTGAGTCCTCGGAGCACCTTGTTGTTTTGCTTAACGACTCAGATAGAAAACTGTCTTGTCACCTCTCCAGTGGTGAGACCTGGTCCAATGATAGAAAATTAACTTGCTTTCAAGAGTGAATAGATAAAAATGAAACTCACCTGTTGGCAGAGTTTATGCAAAGAGGTTTCGTCTGCAGTGTGAAGAGCACAAATCTTCCCTTCTCCTTTCTCCTGCTCAGGCTGCTGGTGAGGCTGTCCTCCTCCCAGCTGTGAGCAAGGCTGTCTGTGAAACAGCGCAGGAAAGGAGGAGGAGATTGTGTTTCAGCTCCTGTGCTCCTTATGGTTCATCTGTGAAGGAGTCAGCCCAGCCCAGCCCTCTCCTCCCTCACCCACTCATTCATAAATGAGAGAGATCAGAGTGCCAAGAGCAGGCACTAAAGACAGAGACTGCAACGTACACGGAGTGGTGTTCCCAGCCGTACCCACCGGCACACGCACTGACCAGCAGAGAACTGCACTGTGACCACAGCAGCTGGTGCAGAGACCAAATACAGCTGCTTCCAGCTTATCTAAACACACACAGATGTTGCCTCATGCAGGCATATTGAAATGTTTAGAGTATTAGTGTTGTTACCAGTATCATTTACAGTAAGTTCTAGAGCTCGAGGACATCAGACCATTACATCCAAACACAGCAGAAGGTGATCTCTGCACAAGGAAGCATCTTATCTCACTGTGAAAGAGCAAGGGCTGTGAGGGGGGGCAGTTCCTTCCTCTCTTGTCTAAACAGCCAGGCAGACTGAGGGCCAGACAGACAGATAAACAGATTGAAGGGTTTGTCCAAGGTCATTCAGGAAGAGTGTGGCAGATGAAAAACCTGACCTCCTGCTAACTCACACCACTACCCCTATTCCCACAGGAGTGAAAGCTGCACTGTGGGATATGTATTAAATTGTCTGTCACTCAAACTGAAACACACTACTCTTAAAAACACAGATAGAGACAAATTACGCCATTGAAGCTGGAAACAAAAGCTGTTACCAGCTCAGACTCTGAACTGGTGTGTAACTCACCTGATGAAGTGCTCTGCTATGCTGCTGTAGGGACACCAGTGGCACTGCATGGTCAGAACAGCACCCAACCAGAGCTCCCTTCTGCTCACTGCAATGGGCAACAGTGCTCCAAGGACAGCCAGAGTGAGACTGGAAACAGGAATCTTGTGCAGGGAACTCCAAGATGTGTTCTCCATTTCCAGCCTGGTGGAAAGCAGAGTGACATAATCACAGAAAAGAAATAGAAAAAATAAAACAAACCAAATCAGGGAGAAGACACAAGAACATTTATTTAGAAAACTTGGAAATAGTCCAGGAGTACCCATGGCTAACATCAGAAACAGCATCAAAAATAACTCCTCATTCTAAACACAGGCAAAGGGCTCTTCAGGTACAACAGGCATGACAGGGCCTCTGGCAGATCAGAGATCTAAAATTATCTGCAGGGTTAAGAAACCTCTCTGAGTTTCTGAGGAGGGATGCAGCAGAAAAAATAGGAAATTCTTGGATGTGGTCATAAAAGGCTGCAAAAGAAAAGAACAGTCCTCTGCAGGCTCACCATGCTGCTCAGAGGATGTCAGAGGTCAGGCAGCATACCTGGCTGAACAGGATAGGCACAGGCTCCTGAGAGCACAGCCTGAGGCTGAACACCATCTGCAATGTTAAGAAATATGCATGGTTGGTGTCACATTTATTAGGACTACTTGGAATACTCCCTCCTCTGATTAATTTTTTCCGTTGTTGTTTTGTTCGTGGTTACCTTTTTTTTATTTTGTACTCATTTAGTCTTCATTATTTATTGTTATACACATATATAAGAATACATATATTAAGAAAATCACCCAGACTGGGACCTTTCAGGAAGTGAAATAAAACATTTGTTTCAATACCTCTTAATCCAAAATTATATACCCTTGGATACTGCAACGCTTTTATTAAAGAATTTATAAAAGATAGTATTAAGAAAATGAAGTGCAGTAACTTCCTTAGTATTATGTGCACTATTCTTCAGTAAAAAGCAACAGGGCATTATACTGGACTACTTGCCTTCCCTAAGAGACTGTCTAGGGCAGAGAGCATGTGATATCCAGTTCTCACTGGTGGCTGCAGGCAAAGCATTCCACCTTCTGCAGGGTCCAGGCTGCACATAGGGAACAAGCCCTGAGAAGAGAAGACACACAGACAGTGATTACTCTTTGGGTGTCAGGGAAAGCAGAGATACTGGCAGAGGTAACATGGGCAGTATTTCTTTCCTAGTTCCCACCTTGGCAGTTTTCTCATCATGCTGACATGTGTACCTGCTCAAAGATGATGTGTTACACAGATGTAGGATATGGGTGGACAGAATATCCAGAAAGCACAGCCTGAACCTTGGTCATCAGACAAAATACAGGTCTATCAGAGTGGGCTGAAAAGGAAGCACTTGACCCATGCAGCTGGTAAATTACACCTTGCAAGTGGAGCAGAAACAATGACTTCCACAAACCTCCCTCTCAGAAAAAGACAGAGCAAAATAAACTCCAGAAAAATCCTGGATTTTTTTCTTTTTCATCCAGACATTCTATTTTTGCTTGCCTCAGCATGCAGATGCTGTAAAGTAGGTAACTAAAATAATGGGATTTAAGGGCTTGGGCCAACTGCCCTCATCACTTCCAAGAGGGCAGAGCCATGTGTTGCCACCTCCATCACACACACTCAGCCACCGCATGCTGGCCCGTATTTAAAACTCTCAAAATAAAAAGAAATAACATTTTTTGTAGCCTTTTATCTCCATGAATTATACAGGAGTTATTACAGCTGACAAATAGCTATTACTCGCTGCAAGCAGCAATTCAAGCTTTTCACTCACTTTGGTCAAATCATTTTGATGCGTGTGATGATTAAGTAACACTATTGAATTGAATTGCTCCTGGCTTGCATATGTCAAAACCAGAAGCAGCAAGGTTCAAAAAGAATGGAGCTAAACTGGCATTATAAATGTCACATAAATGCAGAAGGAAAGAGGTCATTTATACCATCTCCTTAGCCATTGAGGAAAGCCAGACTAGCTCCTCTAGAGCTTCAGCTTCTCTTAAATTGCCATTAAGGGAGATTCTGTCTCACCCCTTGCAATGTTTCCATTCCCTGGCTAGGACTGTTCTTAAGAAACTTGCACTAATATAAAAATCTTTACCTTCCATGTTTCCAATTCATATATCTTTTTATTGTCCTTTTGTGAATGCACATGAAAAACAGTCTATTCCTACCTTTCTCAATATCAATCATTTAAATATTTGAGGATTAAACATGCTGTCCCTCTTAGGTTTTTGCAGATTAAGCAGCCCCACTTTTCCAGTGGTTTTTGTAGATCATGTTTTCCAGGCCTCTGCTCACCCACACTGGTCTCATTTCCAGTCACCAGCATTCCTCCTTAAGCATATTCCAGCAGAGGCCCTTTCTGGTAGTGTTGGCACTGATTCCAAGTACCTCATCTATGCTTTGCCTATGAGGGTCAACTTTCCTGTGAAATTTGATTTAAATCCTTTCAAGCACTGATTTTGGTGAGGAAAAGAGGAAAATAAGTAAGTTCTCTTTTTTTGCAGTGACAAGCCACAGAGATATTCCCATATTCTATAGCTGAGTAACAAGGACTTGTTAATGCTCTTCCTGGTACCTGTCCCTGCCTGGCCAGCTCTTACAGTGCCCCGAGGCGTGGCCATGCAACACAACACTTCACTTGTTTCAGAGGTTTCACTGCAGCCAGGCATCTTGCTTTATCTAGCTGTTCTCCTCCTATTTTCCCTTGCTTCTGCTCTTGTCCCTGTCCATACTGCACCATGTGTTATTTTTTACCTTTCCCACAGGTTAGAAGGGCAACAGTTTGTTCACAGGAATATATGACCAGCAGGAAAGTCTCTCTGTTTTCACTATGCTGGTGTTTTCCAAGCTCCTTCAAAATTTAAATTCAAAAGCACTCAAAATGTCCTACTTTTGCCCACCTCAGCAGAGGTAGAAACCTGGAAGGGCAGCAAGGACTCAGTAAGCTAGATAGGGACAGCAAGCCATCCCCACAGGGTTGGGTTTTTTTGCCAGGTAACACAGGCCTCTATAGTTCCTTCCTGAGGCAGGGAACATGTTTCATTTACACTGAAAATGCAATTTAACAATCTTTTGCACCTAGATTGCAAATATCCAACGCAAAGACTTCATTTTGGACACTGGAAATGGGCTTCATGGGGGTGAACCTGGCAGCCAAGTAATACTGTATGGTGGCTACATGTGGATTACTGGTTGTCATCTGTAGAGGATCAGTTGGCTAGTCCTAGAGTGCCCTGTGGTATAGCTAAAGCAGCCAGTTCTTCAATTGCCTGTAATGGGACAAAGGCCTCGCTCTTACAGAAAGAGTGAAGAGTGAGGTGATATGAGCATTACACAGCCATCCAGGAGCCCTGCCTCTTTCTGTTCACAATACTGAACAACACAGATGCGGGCACAAAGGAAGTGGAGAGTGTAGAAATTTCTGTGCCAAGACTATCAAAATGAATAAAGAGTTTTTTCAAAATCTCGGCATCAAGGGCAGTGAAGTTATTGGTAGTCACTACAGCTACTCCAGAATCCAGGCTGAAATATCTCTTATCTCTGAAATAGTTCTTGCTATCTACAGAACAGACTGAATTAAGTCTTTCCCCAGTTATGGTGCCCCTAGAGACACAGGCTTTGATGTGTGGCCTTGCAACTGCTGGTTGTGTGAAGGACCCGTGGATGATTGTGGATGTGCATGTGTATAAATGTGTGCATGAACTTCCATTCAGCCACGGGAAAGAAGGCTGGTCACAGGTAAGTGGAGTTCATCAAGAGGGACAGCCACGTGGACTTGATCTCCTGTGCTGCTCCTCTTCCCCCTCTTAGCATGGATTTGGGAATTTTAGTTTGAGAAGAACTGTAGTCATAAGGTAATCCATACACCAGTGCCCCAATGCAGTGAGGAAGATGTCCTTGAACCAATACTTCCAGGATAAAACAGTCCCCAGTCTTCTATCAAAGTATGAATGTTCATAGTTCCTCAGATAATGGTGTTTGCCATAAAATATTGCTACAGACATCATGCTAAGATCAATACACAGGGGTCACTGAGTTCACTTTTTGCTCTCCTTCTCATGTTCAGTTTTAGATTCCCTTCTAAGTATGTTCTCCTTTTCCAGATAAACCCTGAGAGTTTAACACATGAAGGGAACAGGTCTTCTGATTTTAGTTACAAAAATTCATGTGGATGAAATCTGATACAATAAAGTCTTGTTGGTATCTGGCTTCATTCATTTGCCTGATTGCGTAAGAAGAGAACAAGCACATGTTCAAACAGGGCAGGGTGGGAATTCAGGATCTTCCAAATGGGACCTGTTACCATTGATATGACTGGTTAAATAAACAAGGAAAAGGATCTGTGTTCATGGGAGCTAAATGTGGGTAATAGAACCGGGCTTCAGGAATTCCAAGTTTTTTTCAATTAAAGAAGCCAAAATAAGCAAGGAAGGAAATTCTAAAACAATGAACACTATGTGGAAACTTGTACTGTTAAAAATACTGAAGACTAAATAGAAACAATATTGCCTCAATATGCAAAAAGTTATATGGATCTTCTTAAATGCATCTATCATCCTATTAGTATTTTTAAGTGCTAGCTAATTCCCACAGAGAATAAAGATAATACTCTGGGCTGAAGATGTCTAGTGCTGGCAAGGACACAAGTCACAAAGGAAGGAAAATTGCTGGAGGCGAAATGGGCTTGATCAGACTGTGGTAGCTGGTTGCACTATTTGAGCTGTCAGACAGCATCTAACAAGAAGACTCCTTCAAACATTTCATGCAAATAATTTTCTACCAACACACCATGCGGTTGTTGTTGGAAGAAGCTGTTTTAGGAGCATACCAAAACGTTAAAAATACACTGTTCCCCATCAAACACATATAACCCACCTCCTTTAAGCCTCAGCTATCCAGGAGCAAGATGCTACTGCGTGGAAACACAAGAAAAAATAGCAAATCAGAGAAATCCTCTTGCCAGAGAAGGTACAAAAGCTGCATTCTAGAGTGTACACAACAGTTCCCTCACTGGATGCTGCTTTAAACGTTTTGTGCTCTGACTGATCTAAAACTACTCCACATGGAGAAGAACAACTGTATCAGAAAGCTGGGAGGTATGACTGCTGGGAGTACATAAGCTGTACAGTCCTTCTTACATGATGCTGTTCATACAGCTTCCTAAAGCATTCTACTCCTTTGCATCATTTACTGAAGGACCAAAAAAGCTGTAAACAATCTCAAGAGATTGAGCAAACTGAAGGTTACCAACTTTAGCCTAATTTTAGTTAAGTCCTAACTAAATTGATACAAGGTCTATCCCGTTCAGTTTGTGCCCACCTGTTTTCTCCATCTGCCTTTCTATAGAATCACAGAATATACTGGGTTGGAAGAGACTCCTAAGGATTATTGAGTCCAACTCCCTGCTCCTTGCAGGACTATCTAACGCTCAGTGACATGACTAAGAGCATCATCCAGATGCTCCTTGAACTCTGACAGGCTTTTGCACTGCTATGAGCACACAATCATTGTTCAGAGGATTGCAGGTGTAAAAAAAGTTCCCAGGATTTTGCCTTCACAGACATTTCCCTGATATGCATGATTTCTTCTACTTTCACTTATAAATAGTCAGAAGGGTCCTATAGGAGCACTCAAACTGATTGGGAGTTTTCCATCTCTGTAGAAGGCTGAGATGCTGCAGCTGAACATCCCCAGCAGCCCTAAAACACACTCATCTGTGGATAAAGTATTTTGTGGGCTCATTGTGCACAAAAATGTAAGTCCAAGTTTTGCATAACTAGAGAAAAAAATCCTCTTGCAAAGATGCAAGGAAGATTTTTTTCATGGGTTTAACAAGAATGGAGTAATTTTGGTCAGAGGTATTTAAAATGGCAAGGGAACATAGATTTCCAAATCCCATAACCTTCAAAATAAGCTGCCAAATGGTAAAACAATCATAGTAATAGCCCTATGAAACGCTCACCTCAGTTCTTCAGGCACACTTTTCCACTTCTTACAGAAAACTCCCTCCTCCCTCCAACGCAAGTCTCTAGAGATGCCTCAGCAGTCCACTGGCAAGTTGTGCTTCTCCATCTGGAATATCCTTCTCAAATGCACATGTTCTTCCTTAGCAGTGTGTTCCCAAACACAAACTGTGCTTTCTTGCCATTAGTGCATCTTGCACTTCCAGACCACTCAACAACTGCAAAAAGTGAGGTGATCTGTGACCTGAAAATTTCAGGGGTTTTACATGGAGAAGGTGCTTACTGTTCCAAGTGTGGAATCCAAAGGCAGCCAGCATGTGATGTTGGAGAGGAAGCAGGAGGTTCTTATACTTTATCTGACAATGTTTTCTTAAAGCAGAGGCTGTTTAGTTTTCCCATGACCTCTCTTATATCATAAATTGAAACTGTTATAACACCATGATATTCTATTAATCTGTTTGATTTTGTAGGAGCCTGGTGCAATAAGTCTCACCAATAGCTTCATTTTCCCTTTCCTAAGCACTCTCTCCTTTAGCAGAGTTTCAGATCACACCATAGGGTGTCACTCACTGCAGAGGGAGCTGGGCTGCTTTTGTTTTCCCTTGTGCAATACAGCTTTTCACAGCCTGGTGCCAGTGTTCAGATCTGCTGCTTTTTCATTCTGGTATGCAACACACACACACCACACACTTTGGCACGGCCTCACCATCACAGCTACTTAATCCTCAGTTATGATGATCTTTGGTTAAAAATTTTCGGGTATTTTAACTAGAACTGATTAGAACATCTGGGAATGATGAGCTGACAGTTTCCATGGCATTCTGTGTTTTGTTTTGGAAGTTTTATGTTCCTAGTTTCTGTGGAATAACCACATTTTCATTGTCCTGTTCTCTGGAAAAACCCAGTTTTGCTTCCCTACCAATACATCCTAACCCCCCACAAGAGTCAATAAATAAACTGTCTCTTCCATGCTTCAGCTGAGAGAAGCACAAGTACTCTTCCACTGGGGCCCCTTACTCATTACTCTTTAATGGGATTCTTCACAATCCTCCAAATCTGAACTAACCTCAGCTTTCTGTTACACTTTACCAACTCACATTTTTGTCTTTAGGACGCAGGTTAGCCTTTTAAGGACTTTCCTATTTGAGAAGCTATTGAACAGCAGTTCTCTATTTTCTGCTGTTCTCTTCATACTTTTAAAAAAATTCTTGTAACTGGAAAAACACAATTTAGTTTTGCAAAACTTGCCATAGCTTCTCCCAATAACTTTAAACTCCTGTCAGTACTCTCTTAAATCATGATTTTTTTCAGCCTTTTCCAGCTGATGCCATTCTCTCTTAGTTCATATGGCAGCCTCTAGCACCAGCTTTCAAGCCAAACCTTCATGACCCAGTCTAATTCTCCAGTCTAGCAGCCCTCCATAACAATAACTTCATTTCTTTTCTCCGGTAACGGAATTACTTCACTCTGCACTGTTACATCAGGTTAATTCTGCCTGGTACTGGCGATTTGTAAAACATTCACAAATTTTCCACCTTGTCTTGAACATTTCCAGTGCTGTTGGGTTCTGATATTCTATGATTCTGATGGACAGAAAAGCAATTTTTAGGATAAACTTTTTTTGTGAACTCTACCACAACTGATTCCATACTCCACTGCCCCCTTCATCTAAAAATGCAAACCCACAATTCAAATGCTCTCTGGACAGCTGGGTTCATGTTTAACCAGAAAAAAAAAATTGTGTTGTTCTTTGTACATCAATTTAACATCCAGGCTGTAATCCTTTCACATAAACTAACAGTTTCTGGATAAATTTCTTCCATGTTTTGTCTTAAAAGTCATTTACCTGTGGCTGAGCTAGTATGTCCCCAAACGTCTGGACAATCAGAAATAATTTCCGACCACATGCTGATGCACAGTTTTCCTAAGCTAAGCACTAGTTATTTTTACAATGTCCTTAACACTTAGAACTTCCCTCATTATAGAAAAAAAAGTAAATTCTGTTTTTTCAAATTCTTCTTCTGGTGATTTTATGTTCCGAACTCAAGTCTTAACTGAAATCAGAAAAGGTCTGCTCACTTCGCAATCAGGTCCCAAGTTTGAGGAACAGCAGCAGAATATCTAATAGGAAAAAGGCTTCCATGACACTCTGTCGCTGTAAAGGACCTCAGATTTCTTGCCCTGTCACTGCAGAGTACGCAACCTCCCGGCAGCTATTCCCACAGCAGCCATTTATTTTACTTCAAACACACACCATCACTTGTTTCCTTCTGTCAAACAGCTTCACCGGCTTCAGAGTTTGAGCACACCGCAGGGAGCGGGAGTTCCCAAAGTCACAGCCCTTCGGCTTTCTTGGAAAACTGCTGGCAACTTAGCTGCCTCCTCGGGATGGATCCCCTTCAAAAATCCGTCCTTTAGATCATAGAAAACTCGCCCTAGAGAATTAATGAGCCACTGAACGGCTTGAAGCGTTGAATCCAGAACCATTCGCAGCACTACTTAGCACATAATTAGCGGCCTTCAGAGAGCACACCCTTCCCTCCTGTCAGGAAACATCAGCATCCTACAGCCCATGCAGAGCTGGGAAAAGCCAGCGTGCGGAAGCCTGTGGCTCCTAGAGAACCCTTTTCCCCGGTGTCCAACAGGCAGCTGTGGGCTCGCTTGTGTGCCCCCCGCAGCCTGGCCCGGCCGCAAAAGCTGTAAATTGAAACAGCTGCTATTTCATCTTCACTTCTTGGAAGGCATTAAGAAAGGGTCGGGCAGCTCTGCGCCATCCTTTACCCTCACAGGAAGCCCCTCTCCCCACAGTTCCCGCCACCTCACACAAGCTGGTGCCTCACGACACCTCCACCTGCCCAGCTCCACCTGCACAAAACTAGAGAGGATTTGCCGATTTCTGTCTCTCTAAACACAAGTGCCTTATCCCCCTCAGGCACCAAAACGCCTGTTCCATGCCACGGCTGGCTCTGCGCGCCTGAGGAAGACACAGCGCAGCGGCCCCGGGGCTGAGGGCAGGCCTCCGCCCCCCCCAGCCTTCCCTCACCGGACGGCGCAGCACATGGCGGGAGCTTGGCTCGGGAGCCACCCTGACTGTCAAGGAAGAGCCGACAACAATTAATGAACTGAGCGGACTGCAAAATAACTGCACCTGCCACGGCAGGGCAGGCACCTATACCAAACTTTCCCGAACATTCCCAGAAAGGCCGAAGGGCCGCAGGACTGTGTGCTTCAACAGCTGTTCCATGTTGTAACATCCGTATTTAGAATTGTACCACACCTGAATGGTATTACATACGAATTTAGTACCTTTTTATTCAAACTCACTAGAACTGAGAACGTAAATAATTGTAAATGACTCAGAAACTGACAACCAAGGTGTGCCACTGGGCAGGTGTTTATAGCAAAAGCAGGTCTACAGTAACTAACAAGTCCCAGATCACCTCCTCAGCAGTCCAGCCTCCTCCAAAAAGGAGCTGAAACAAGGAAAAAGCACCAGTCTTGAACCCTTAGTGGGCTGGCCAAGAATGCATTTTGAGAGAAAATTTCTGGAAGAAGAACTTCAGTTTACTAAGAACATTCAGTATGTTCTAAAATTGCCATATAGCATACATAATTTTAAATTTGTTGCAAAACTGTAGTTTGCAATTAAAACAGTAGAGAAGGCAGAAAGGATTTTTTTGCCATTCTCTCCATGTTGAAAGATGAGTAATTTCTCACTTTCATAAGGCATCCTGAGAGTTAAGTACAAAACAGACTATACAAGATGAAAGCTCGGTCAAAATTGACAGCATTTTCGGCCTTGTCTGAAGTGGTCAGAGAAGCGTAACAATGGTCCAATTATAGAGTGAACTGTAAGTCACTTATTTTGCATGTTCAACCCTCCTGTAGTCTTCAGTAAGAAGGTTATAAATAAACAAAAAGACTTCTGGTACACCTTCTGTATTAGAAAAACAAGTACAACCTCACCACACAGACATGCAAATCAATACTAAGGCTTATGAAGAGCTCTTGCAGGCAGATCTCCAGCACTGTGAAGCACATTTTTGGGTTTTTTAATTTTTCCAAGGACAAAACGAACAACATCAATCAATTTTATTTTAGTCTTTATTATAAACAATTTTGTAGTTTTCAGAGTGGGATTGCTACATATTCAATAACAAAAACATCATTAAATGAATCAGTTTTATCTTTTACTAAATTAAACCAGAATCAGCAAAACAAGTATTTTTTTAAGGATTTAGTCTATTGCAAGAAAATCAGCTTTACAAACATGGAATTAAAGATACACATTTGATCATATATACATAAGCAGCTGATGACACTCTGGACAGAAACATACAAGGACCTTCTTTGCACATAAATAGATTTTTAAAAGTATATTTATTCCATGTGTGTACAAAATTATTTTGCTTTCTATACTGAGAAAAGTTCTTGGAGACAAACAAGGATTTCTAAGAGACAAAATCCCACAAACCACTTAGGATGTGGCTGTCATGCACACAAG
This sequence comes from Vireo altiloquus, assembly GCA_013396875.1. NCBI lineage: Eukaryota > Metazoa > Chordata > Aves > Passeriformes > Vireonidae > Vireo > Vireo altiloquus. Next base: position 169,236 of record VZRF01000200.1, read on the forward strand.
GATGTAATAATACAATTTACACAGCATTCTTATACAGTACTTGAGCTTCTTATATACATACTTAAAATACACTTTTGTACATGAGATGCCACCTTTGCAATTGAAATGGCATCTCCCCTGAAAGGCTGCATTAGTTCCAGTGTTCGTATAAAAGATAAAACAAGTTTCAAAAGGCAGCACCACTCTGGTTGCAAAGTCAAGGATTCACTGAGCTGCAGCTATAATGAAGGCAGTGGGGTGGTAATTATGCTGGCCTCTGTGTTTACACAGTCCAAGTGGCAAAGGTTGAGATGTCACCCTTGAAGTCTTACACAATGCCTTCTATAAGATGTAGCTGTGGCTAGAAAAATAGATTTTACCAGATCCATGGCTAAAGCCACGCACTTCTGCTCTTCATCTCTATGCTACTTAAGTCAAGCATTTGGTTCTGTCTTTAGGGGAGAAGTTTGGCTTTTATATGACCTTTTCACTATGCTTATTTACCAATGGTGGGGCTAGGTTTAGCACACACATGACCTGTGAAACTTTTCTTTAATGCATGCAGAAAGGGTGCACAGTGCAGCAATGACAGAGGACCCTGCTAAGTTTCTGCTGGACTGGAGAATGCTCAGAACCTGTGAGAAACAGATGCCAAGTTTGCTGTGAGATTAGGTCAGGCTTCCACTTAGTTTTAGGCATAACAGTGTCAGAAGAAGGACTGGGGTTTTGCTCCTTGCTTCTCTTAATCACACTTTGTCCAACTACAGAACAGTACCCAGAGAAAACTCAGAGCAGCATGCAGGTGATGCCTTTTAAGACCTGACAGTGTCTAGATAAACGGTAGCTGGCCATCAGCCATACCAAACACACATATTGCAGCGACACCTGTGGGTTACACACAGCCATACTCATACCAAACTGTCTGCTGATCCCCCTGGGGATCAGGTGACCCATGAGTGCTGTTGGAGCTGCCTCCTCTCAAGGGCTCCTCTACAGCCCCAGAGCTGCTTTCTAACAGCTTACCCTGGCCCTTAGTAAGTAGGGCATCACCCTGGCCTTGCTCTAGGGAAGCATTTCCCTCAGTGCTGCTGCAAACAGCTCTGGCAGAGGCCACCGTGGCCACCTCCTCAGTACGAGGTGCTGACTTGGGTTTGACTTTTGAGGGAGTGTGCGATGCAGATGAGTAGTGTTGCCCAGGGTTCACACGCTCTTGCTGCTGGACATTCAGACTGCTGGTGGATGCAGTGGGTGAGGCAGAGAACTGATGGAAGGAGAGTGGCCTCTCATCTTTTGGTGGGACCAGGGAAAGGCGCCTCGCGTCGAGCTGCCGACAGCGGGAATTGACACCTTGCACGGAACCTGCCACCTTTGCAGACTGTGGCCTCTCTCTTAAAGGTGCCTGGGAGCTCGTTGGCACAGAAGCCCTGGCAGTCTGACTGACAGCATCCTTGCCCCCATGCAGCTCTGCTCCTGACTTCTGAGAGCTCTCCTGCCTGTAGGCCTCTGGGCCAGCAGCCCTGAGGAGGTCTGCAGAGGCTAAGCTAAACGCCCTGCTCAGTGACGTGCTCCTCCTGCTCACGGTTCCAGGCTGCTGTGGCTGTGCCATCTGCCGCATCCCGCTGGCAGACTGGTGCTGAGGCGTGTGAGGAAGCATAAGGGACCCTTGGGGCTTTGCCAGAGCATCAGGTTCAACTTGTCTGAGGTTTGGCTTCATGTAATTGTCAGGCTTAGCCGTTCTTCCTTCTTCACCAGCGATGGCCATCTTCACAGTTGGAGCAACAAGACTAGTGGGCATCTTAGCAGCCTCCTTTCTGGATGGCTGAACCAGCAAGTTCCCAGTAGCTGAAGGCTCATTTGCTTTCCTAAAATAATCGCTGAGCAAGTCATCTCTGTTAGTGGAGGTGTCCTGGTGTGAGAAAATATGCACATCACATTAATGACAACACATTTTGTTCAAAGATTCATGCAGAACTCTGTATTAACACAATCTTCCTTCCCACTTAAATAAAGCCAAACACAACCATAGATTTTATATAGTGTGGAATGGAAGAGATGAATGTTTAAATGGGTATAAATCCAATTCGAGGAATAATGTGCTTATTGTAATTAGATTATGACAGCCTTGCCTGCCAGGTTAATTGTCATAATTTTTAAAAGTTTCATTTTAGTTGCAACCTGGACAGCAGCTCTTTTGCCTCCTTTCACATCAGCCACTGTCACTTTACCACCAATATTATACTGATGACATCAGCCTTTGGTATCAGCAGATATCAATTATGTCTGTCATCTTCCAGAATACAGTTCATCTGGATAACTCTCTACTGTAACTTCAACAGTGTAATAGAAGACAATATCTTGGGGAAATGTGCTAGCATTACAAAAAAGTTTCATTCCTTCTCCATTGATTCCCTTTACCTCTCCCACTCAATATACTATATACGTTAAAAGCTGCGTGTACAATACAATGAAATGTACAAAAATATCATTACAAAAATTTGTTTGCCCACAACAAACTTGTAAATTTCAAGTCAGACAATTAACCTGGCAGGAAAAGAAAATATACACTGAGTATTTCATGGGGATGATCAATGCAATCCAAAACTGGCAAAGTTTGATCAGCAGCCATTGTACTATTAGTAAAAGGCATGCTCAGAACAGTTAAGGTACATGCTGTCTTTACAAACAACATGCTGAACAAGCTCATGAAATTTACTTCTTTTCTCCAGGGAGCAGGTTTAAAGCTTAATATACTCATTTCACTAGTGTTCCAAATATTTCTTCCAGCCAAAAAACTCATTTTCCATAAGCAAACACCATCAATGGTAATAGGGCAGTGTGAAAATTTCTAAGCTCAACTAAGTGTTAAAGCGTTAAGGTTATTTTTAACTTTATTTAAACAGCTGTTATGCACATTAAGATTACAGAATGACAAGTCCTCCAAAAACACGTGTGTGTACAAACAAGCACTGCAAATACTTTATAAGCAATTAATGCAAGTGATCTGCCAGTCTTTAAAATAACAACTAAGAGTTACAGTATACTTCTATAGGTATTAATATGCTAGCAAAAGCTGTGGTAAGTCAGGAGCTGTTGCCTTCATAGTAAGAACAATGGATACCCTGGGGATATAGAATGAAGCAGATCTCCTATTTCCCCTGCCTGTTCTGTGCCTCACGCTGTCGGGACATGAAACACTGAGGACCGATTCGAGTGACTGCGAATGTTCCTGATGAATGGAAGGACATAGGGAGTAGCAAGAGGGATACAGCGCATCAGCTTCTAACAGAAACTGGTGTAATGAAATCATTTCAGTCTCATTTAAACTGTGCCGATGCTGAAAAGGAACAGGATGACAGAAAGAATGAAAATGGACATGGTCAGGTAGTTACAGACATACACAAAAATAACAATTTTAAACATCTCTAAAAGCTAAGAATTGTACTTAGAATAATGAAGGAATATGAGGTATATTTAAACATTACTCTGAAGATTCAAAGACTAGAATTTACCAATGCCATGAAATGGCACAGCTCTGCTGATTTCAATACTTTTACCAAGGCATTCATAAAACAGAAATCTCTGTTCACTTACACTATCAATTAGTTGTTGAGATATTAACCTGTTCAATAGTGCACTGCCTCACACTGTACATAATGTCTGAGCAGTGAAAGACAAATGTCATCTTGAAAACAAACATTTAGTTCCTGAAAAAAGCACTTCAATAAGAGACACATCATTGCAGTCACTGAACCAACAGGGCAGTACTAGTCAACACACAAACATGGTGAAAAGTATCAAAAACTTCCTTCTGCAAGAAAACATAGTCTTTCTCAAATGCACTGATTTTCAGACTGAGAGATAGTTCTAACAACTGCATATTTTGCACTGCAATTGAAAACTATTCTACATTTCATTCCTAATTATAGATTTAGCAGCTGAAAATTACACAGAAAACTTACCAGTTTATAAATAAAAATACCTGGAGCTGAGCACTGATGATATAATACAAAACCTTGACCACAACCATTTGCTAGCAGAGAGCCCCAGCAGTTCAATACACAGTACTTGCAGTGAATTATCTGACATGCTATAGCTCATACACCAAAATAAATTAGCAGAATGCTATGTGAAAGCTAATTTTGTCTTAGTTATTGAAGCTGTCTCATTAGTTTTGCAAGACTTGATAGTACTCACGTATATGAACAAGGATCATCTTGTCTCTCTGTCTCCCTAAGCCCTCATCCTCCTAAATCAGCTTTGAACAGTTTTTTGACATCTGAAATGGGCTATCTAGCTTTATTTACTTACAGTTTGTAGAGACAGCCTGTTGCTCTCTTCCAAGAACTCTTCCAAAGTTACCATCTCACTGCCAGGTGAGGCAGACCGCTGCCTGCCTGTGTAAGACTGAGATGGATTGCTCTTCTGAGGTATATCACAGGACATCAAACCATTCCGGTAGGAGGACTCATGCCTGCTGCTAGGGCTTAAGAAGGCAGCAGCAGAGTGAAGGGAATAGGTGTCTCGGAGCAAGGCTGGTGCCTCTCTGCTTGGCACCATATCTTCACTGCTGAGGCTCTCAGTTCTACCATGGATATGGTCTAAGGAACCTGAGGACAAGCATAAATACCATTAATGACAATGCTCTGACATAATTTCAGTAGATTTCACATTCAGGTAGTAACTTTATCATCCAGGACCATTTCTACACAGATTGGGTGGCATTTTTTACCTTACTTTTTTCTCCTACAGAACTCAAAGCAATCAGAGCTTTGAAAAATCACGACTAGTAAATGTCTTAGAGTACCTTAAACAAGCACAACTACTTCACCAAAGAATAAAAATAGTACTGGGGACAAAATAAGCCTCATATTAGTAAGATAATATTGGGGTGCCTCTTTACACCCTGCGCATCACTAGAAGATCTCCCAGTCTTGGCTCTGTGATCTGAGAGCAAGAACCTGACAGTGGAAAAGCAGAAAGCAGAATTTTCCACAGTGTCAGGTCTCTTGGCATCCTTCAAGGATGCACAATTTCCGCAAAAGCAAATCTCCAGAGCACACTGATTCCATACACAAGCTGTGTACAAAGTAAGAACCACAGAGACCTCTTGTTGTAGAGAGTCTAATAAATGGCCTGATATTTCCCACAATATGATGCCAGTCAGACTGAAGCAAAACTTGACTGTGTGCCTTAAAAGCCACCCTTGCCAGAATCAATCTTAGAAAAGCACTTCTTGCCAGCATTTTGATTCCCAAGACAGCCATGTCCAGATTGCATAATCATTACCATTTCAAAACAACAGTCTTCAAAATTAATTAGAAGGAAAATGGCATTTTACACACAGTTTCATGGAATGTCACTTCCTGTTTGTCACAACTTAGCTGTAAAAGCTTTACCTTTCAAATTGAGAGGTGAACTACTGCTGGAAGCGTTCCTACTGCTCTCTAAACTGTTTGGCCTGGACACTGAAAAACACAAATCAAGCACTGAACAAACAAATCTTAAGTTCCTCTGATTTTCTAAAAGACTTGGCTACAGTCTCCCTTCTGAAAATAGGACCTGTGCAACTAAGTCACTTTGAAAACATTAACATAATACACACAGGACGCCAAAATCTGGACAGAGTAGGAACCATCTTCATTTTTCAAGTTGTTTAGGATCCATCTTGTTCATCTCATCTTTTGCACAAACAAGTAGGTTCTTGGTTTGGTTTTGGGTTTTTTTTTACAGTAACTATGAAGTAATGCAGATTCTGAAAAAGCTCAACAATAAGTTGCTCTCTTTTTCTCAGTTTTCTTTAAAAGGAGCTGGTAGCCAGCTTGCAAATTAAGTCTTTCTCTAAGCAGGCAATGCTGCTGCTTCAACAGTGCTCCCACTGTGCATCCACAAGCCCTACACCAAATTTTCCTTACTGCTGAATCACTCCCTTAAGGAAGGAATTAAAAATTCTCCAGAAAAATCAGCAACAAATCTGTAGAACATGCATTAAAAGGTCTGTTGGTGGGGGAAGGCAACCTCCCTCAACATCAGCATTGTTCTGAAAATTCATTTTGGCAAAACATCCATTAAAGGATTCAATAGAAAACTAGAAGCAGTTAGAACCACGATCCCAAAATGGTGCTGCATTACTACACCTCCTTCTGGAGTATTAATGTAACTAAAATACTGCAGGACAGTTCACATGGATGTAATAAAACAAGTCTTAATGCAGATGTTTAGAGCACTCACACATGCTACAAGCTTACCGTGCTGTCTGGTGCTTGCAAACTCCACCTCCGGGGACTGTTCACATAGATTATCTTCTGAATTAAAGCCTGGAAAAGAACATAAAACTTAAAAGGCCAACTGAACACAGTTAATCCTTCAGGCCAGTCTCCAATGCATTCTAGCAGTGTAGAAGATCAAGAGGGTTTTATAGACCCATCTTCTGAACACTGGGTAGGGAACCACTGAAAAACTGACACTCAAATGTGGCCTGTCAAGTTGATGACATTATAAGAGTGAGCAAACCCTGTATGTCATCATTAAACCATTACGCAGATAGAGTAAGGGTGAAAATATTAGTGCTCTGGGTTTGTATTTGAATGCCACTAGCAGCCTTGCAGGAGCTATGAAGCAGCCTGCCTGGCACTGCCAGCTGGTGTATCAAATGCACCACACACCTTTGGGCCTGCTCTGGAGCCGGGAGATGGGGGTGGAAGTGTGCACATGAATAGCTGAGGTTGAGTAAGTCCTGGGACCCATTTCCACACAGCTGGGTCTTGTTGCAGAGTCTGCTGAGATTTCAGCATTATCATTGCTGCCTCCGTGATGGGAATTCCTTTTTTGCTTTAGGTCCATTAGCACTGGTGGGGAGAGAGGCAAATGAATAAGACTCAATGAAAAAATAGCATTAGGGGATTTGTATTTATCAGCCCATACAAACATGACAAGCAGGCACAAAGAAACTGCACAACAGAGGCGCTAGTTTGGCAAGCTCTTCCATAAACAGTGCAGTAGTGGATAGGAAATTTCTGCCACCAGCTTGTCAATCATGTGTGCTCTCTGTAAAGTGTGGGAGTGACAAGGGCTGCTTAGAGCTGGTGGGAGGGTTGATATTATACATGCAACAATTACTGTGAAAGGAGGAAGAAAAGGAGCAAAGACATGAATCCAGAACAGGTAAGTGAAGTGTGAAATTCCCATAACATTATTCCTTGTAGGTGCATTTTATAAGAACTTACTTCAGTAATAAAATAGAATAAGGAAAGAGTGACAGTAGTCATGCTCTTACTCAAAGAAAAATAATGCTGATTTGAAAATTAGCTATCATGATCCATTCACTAAGCTAATTGCTTTCAGGTTTAGATCTTTGCTGTGGGTAAGAGCTCAGTCTTTACAAATCTGAAACTCCGTTCTTATGATGTCCTGGTGCAATGATTTTTAAGTGGAGTTCCTGAGATTTTAGCAGGAGAACAACAAAACTGTCTGCTAGAATATTACTTAGATTAAGAATCTGAAAAATTCGTTTCTACAGATGAAGCAGGTTAATTAATTTCTTGAAATTTGAATGTAGTGCTTGAAGGCACACGTAGAACAAAATTTAAAGAATGTACTACAGACAACACACCTAATGAGATGCAAGATTCTAGATTCTATGTATTTCTATAGAATACTTGATTAAGTAATAGAAACTAAATGTTGAAAATGCAGCAGAGTGCAGCAGTCAAAATAAACAACTTGCAGAGACAATGGACAGACAGTTCAAAGCACAGAGCAGCTGTGAAGTTGTATAAGAGAATAGACCAAGGTGCTGCCATCTTAGGTGGCCCCCGGAAGCTGACTCCATTCAGGAACAATGTTTTCTCCCAAGGTCTGCGCAGACTTCACAGCACAGGGCCAGCACTTGCTCTCAGAACTGAAGCTTATGCCGTGCCTGCAGGGGCAATTACTGGCTAAAGCTTCATATGCAAATCTGACTTTGTAGATGGACATACACCTTCTACAGATGGCAAAAATATTAAATACCCTGGAGACCAATATTCTCTACAAATCACAAAATGGGCAGCAGCAGGCTGATCTGCCAGAGTCCCTGGTTGTGCCACCGGGGACACTTCTCAGAGTGAGAAGGGAAACCAGATCTTTTGGCCTCTCTGCTGAGCTCCCAGTAGCACACTGCCCATGCTGCATCCAATTCTCTAACATGGTGGGGACTTGACCTGCACATTCATTTCAGAAGCCACCAGGTTATGACTATTAGAGCACAAGAATTATGGGCAATGGATTAATGAAGGTTATTCCCAGTCTTAAGAGAATAAACCTATATTCTTCTTCCAAAAAATCTGTTGAAACTGAATCAGAAGAAACTGAAACATCACCTCAATTCAGGATGAATTTTCATAGTTGGAAGTACAAAACCTTGCAAATATCAGGTTTGAATGCAAGCATCAAGACACTTGGCTGAGAAGAATTTTTCCAGTAGCTTCCAGTCTATATTCAAAGCTAGACTATTTAAAAGCAGAAAAAGATGTTTAAAAACCTGATTTTTTTAATCATTTAGTAACACAGACTATTAGAAAAATCTCTGGAATTTGAGACTGTATTTGTATTTTAGTAGGACTACCACGCTGTAGAAAGCATAGCAACAGCAAATCAGTTCAATACTTTAACTGGACACAATGCAAGTACACGACTGCAAGAAAATATTGAAGCGAATAGCAACTTCACTTACAACATGCACCACAGCCAATATACATACGCAAACTGTATGCCATGAGGTCCCCTAAAGTGTGCTGCATTGAAGAAATGATCCACAGTGTGCAATAGTGATTCATCTTCTACAGGAAAACTTAAGTCCATGTTCACTAATCTTTGCTTGTATTTAGAGTATTGTATAGACATGCTGAGTGTTTCTATCAATGTGCGTGTTCTTTTATGACATGTGGGATTTTAATTTTTTTTTTATTTTTAATATTTGTCAGAAATAAATGAAGTTAAATTCTACAGAGAAGGTTTTAGAAAACTCCCAGTTCCGGGAAAGAAAGAGTTTCGTTAGGAGAGGATGGGATGTCGGAAGAAGACCAGAACCGGAGTCGATTAGAGAAAGACTGATGATTCGATGGAGACTTAGGAGACTTTTCTTTATCCTTGCTTTTGCTTCTCAAAAAGGCAATCTTTTTGCGCTGTGCAGCTAAATTGTTATCACCCAGGTATCCCAAAAAGAAGAAGAAAAAAAAAGTAAAAAAAAAAAGCCTTATAAATAAAACTTAAAATGTCTTAACACAGATTAAAGACTACACAACCAGTAAGACCAGAAAAAGCTAAAATGGAGGACTGATGAATGCATAGCTGAACATAGCTAATCTGACTCAGATTAAAGCACAGATTACCACATACACACAGTATTTAAGCAAGTCCACTAAGAAATTACTGTTAGATCATTCAAAATGTTTTTCCTTTACAAAGTAAAATTAAACTGGTGCACACGTTACTCAGATAACACACTCAAATTTCCTAGATGTCTTCTAGGCTTTAGTACTGGTGATCCTCATCTCCACGTAAGTGTTTTCACACGACATCAGAACGAGTGAAGCCCCAGAGACTTTCTGTTATCTGGCACTCTACAAGGGCCTTGTTCTATGAAAACCCAAGCCCAACTTCCCATGCTGAACTTTGGATGCATGTTGAACATTTAACATCTCCTGGAATCATATGGATGATCTTATTCCATAAAATATCTGTTTTTACTTTAAGTGAAAGACCTCAAAGAATTAGAATAGAGAAAGGGTTTTTACCCAATCATAACAAAACCTTCAGACAGACAGATACTTGCAGTAGTTTATAATGAGAGTTCTGCTTTACTCAGCTGCTCCCCTTCTGTTTCCCACCCCCCACAGTGGGAAGACAGGAATTATTATTCAAGCATCAATTTCAAAATTGCTTCTTGAAAAGTATTCCTGGAGTACAACAATCTATATATAGAAGCTGACAGAAATTATCTCAATAGAATAAACAAAGCTTGGGACATATATATTACCTTTAATAAGGATGAAGAGTATTCATTTTGAGGAACTTTCTTTTAAATTTCCCATAATTAGGAACCCCTCATTTACTGTATAGACTAACTTAACAGAAAATCATTCAATCTTCCTTACATATGCTTTAGTGTTAAAAAAAAAATTCATCCTTTTACACTAAAAAATAGCTAGTTCAATTCTAAATCAAAACATGGTATTGTTCTCCAAAATCACCAGGTTATGATAAATCAGTTATTTACAATAAATGGGTTATTTGTTCTGCACGTGCACCACCTGCTGGCAGCGGCTGTCAGCCAGCTCATGCCCCTCAAAGAGCAGCCTCTCCTGACCTCCATGATCAAGTTCTAAACTGCTTTGCTGCAAAACCCTAGTAAATGAAGTATTTGAACAAACTTATTCAGTAACATGCAATACATCTGGGCAAACCAAAGAATTTTACACAGAAGATGAAGGAGAAGTAGTACATAAAAGGAAGAAAGCAAATTCAAACCAAACCAAACCTTCTAGAATTTACTCAAATTTCTAGTTTCATGCATACTAAAACTTATATTGCACTAAAAAAAGCCTCAAAAACCCAAAACCAACTGAACAAAAAAAAACCAACCAAAAACCCTCAAAACAAAAAAAAGGACATACAATATAATGTGACTGAGCATTAACATATTCTATATATTAAATATTTTCAAAAATTTTTTTCAGCTCATAAATTTAGGCTGGGTATTCCTTACCTTTGTTTGAAGAACCCCCAGGGTTCTCTCTCTCTTCCACAGGGCTTGACCCTTGAGAGGTATTATCCTGAGCCTCGTGTTGACATTTCAATTTTTGGGAGGCAGATGGAGAGTTTACCATCTCCGGGGATTCAGAATGCCATGTGGGGCTTTCTGCTGCTGGTTTCAACCGCTCCCTTGGAGTGTCCTTCTTTGGCTTGATTAATTTGACTAAGGCTCTGGCTCCAATCCAGGGGTTTTTCCTGATAAAGCAGGTTTTGTGAATGGAATTCAGAAAATGCTACAAGAAATACTCCTCAAAGAAGTTTACAGCTGTGTGAAAGCCATCAAGCCAACCTACATTCTTATTTGTTTACTGTCATGAACTGGTTCAAAAAATGCAGCATGAATTTCACAGCACTTGAGATCCATTTCTCTACTAAAGTCAAAATTACTTTTACAGAAATATTTCTTCAGCATGAGAAATGTGAGAAAGACAACTGTTCATTCTGCTCAAAATCTAAACCACACATATGGACCCACGTAAGAAATTCTTTCAGTGTGAGAAACTCCACTACAAGAACAGACTAAGGAGGAAAGAAATGAAAGCTGCTTTGAAGCCTCTTTGCTAAGGTTATCAGTCAGAAATATGGTGGAATTGGCTTGGCTCTTTTTTGTTTTTCTTAACATAATTTTTAAGTCCTTTCTCTCCAACAGACTGCTTAACCCTTGCTTTGGAAGAGCAGCTTTGAAAGCTCCTAGTGCTGCTTAGTCACCATACTGGGAGCAAGTGGCTCTTTCCCAATTAATTTTGTTTCAGATTCCTGTATTAATACAGAGGGCCCCACATGAGACCCTATGTTCTACATTAACCCAACCTGCAGCTTCGGGAAATAGCTTTCAGAGTGAGAGTGAAGAGACAAGTGGAAAGGACACCACTCTTACTTCAGATGAAGTTTCTGTTATCCCCAGTTATGAAAAGCCCTTTCTCACCCTCACAGATCTGTACAGCAGAACTGAATCCATGCGGAACTTACTTTTTTGGAGCAGGATCATAGAACTTGTACTGATCCATTATCTTCTCTTCAAGTTTTTCCTTATGTCTCCTTAAGGCATTCAATTTATCACTGTGAGGGGGGAAAAGCATATTCTGAATCATCTGTATGAAATTAAGCATAATCAAAAAACTGAAGACCAAAAGGCACCAAGAGAGGAAAGAGACAGAAATATCTTCCTATCCTGAACCTTCAGAATCCCACTGAGCTTATTTACAGTCTGTTTGGAGAGGGCAAGTGCAAAAGCCTACCAATCATGCTGATGGGTGATTTTTGTGCAATAAGCATGAAAGTTGAAAGAACAACAGTAGATGGTGGTGCTAGATTACTAACTAATACCTCAGGCAGAGTTAGTTTGGTGGGTGTTAAGATTAACTATATCTCTTACTCATTATTTTACTAACCTATACAGTGGAAGTTCACAAATCTTATTTTTATTCAAGTAGTAGGACAAATGTACCTCCATCACAGAACAGTCAGACACCAGGGTAAACATATCAGAGTACATCTGAACTGTATTCAGCCTATTTCAGCAAACAATTTCTAACATTTCGACCATATAAGCCAGTACTGCTATAAAACTCAACTCAGTAACTCCCACATCATCCTGATGTGCTTAAACTAAAACTCTTTGGATTAAGAACATTTTTCTTCCTTCTTTCATACCTGTAAGAGAAATTCATTGCAGTGAAAACAAGATTCTTTGTAAACACACAGTATCTTTAAACAAGGTATCTCACTTCAGGTGTCAACCTGTGTATGAAGGACACAGCAACGTATGTTGATGTCTGTATCCTTGAAAACAACATCAAAGCAGGTATTTCTTGAAATGCAAATGAAAAAAACAAGGGGAGTATGAATACTTTCTATTCTTCAGGAACCTAAATATAAAATGACTCTCATAAGACTAAATTTTTGTTGCAACTTGGCTGTTTTCCAAAATCTTAAATATCTCTCCAAACTTCCCCAAACTCTTTGTCTTTGAGAAGTACCACTGGGTTTGGCATTCCATCTTTTCTAACTGAATTTTCCACATAGGTTCATCTGTATTATTTGGAAAGAGCTCTGCTTCCCCAGGTGTTTAGTGAACATCCCTGTGCAGTAAGGCAATGTGAAAACATTTTGTGCTTTCTCACATTACATTTATCTCCTACCAACACCCCCTTTTCTGACAGATAGCAAGAAGACCTATCATTCCACTGCCTGGTCTTCTAGCCCTGATGGATGATTTGTATTCTATATTTGTCTAGATTACTTTTTTAGGTTTCACAATTCAAATTTCTGTTTTCTTACATGTACTGTTTCTGTTCTTCATGATACTGGTCCTTGCTTTCCATGTTCTGCTCCAGTAACATCTGATTCTGCTGGCTCAGCATCTGAATCTGACTCAAGAGATGATGGTTTTCTTCTTCCAGATTTCCCTTTAGCCGGGACAGGAGCTATTAAACAAGACAAATTAATCTCTCCAATCCATCTGGCTTCCCTGGAGTGCACCATAATCAAGATAACACAGTAGCATGGCAACCTAACATACAAACCTATACACTTCAAAATATTATGGGGGTGTTGTTACATCGTTTGGCCTTCTATATATAGCATGTCAAAAGCTTCACACAGTAAATGTCAGCTCTCTAATCCAAAAGCAGCAGCAGCTGCATATCTACAGCTACTCACCTCACAGTGGTTATCCAGCTTGGTCAGAGAGATATCCATGGATTGGTGCTGTTCTTTCAGCTCATCATAGCGAGCCTGCCAACGATTCAACTCCAACTGAGAGTTGTTCAAGGAAGTTTTCAGCTCTTTAGTGTGTGAATGCAGTCCTTCATACTCTGCCTTTAGTTGGTTGTGCAAGAAATTCACCCTAAACACAAAGACAGCAGACTTATGAAGGACACTTCACAGAAACAACCTCACATTCAAAGACCACACCATCAGTTTACAGCTCTCACTAAATCAAACACAGTTCCACAGAGTAACTCCTAATTTTTAGTCTAAGCATATAATAAAATTTTATTAAGAAGTAGTGATAACATTATAAAAAAGTTTCAAATCTACAAAAGAACTGAAAGGAAAATACATGAGAAATAAAACTGCTATTTTCTCAATATGTAAGAAACACACCACAAATTTCTGAGGCACAATGTATTTAAGAGCATTTGTATATAAAGGCAGCTCTATCTGGCACAAATAAAGAAAAGTTATTTTTCTATCCTGATGCATGAAATATGAGCATGTAAGTGTCCTGAAGTGTGAAACACTGTAGTGTTGTAAGATGATACTGTGGCACTCTTTTACACTTTTCAGTAAATCTGTCTACAAATCACCAAGGCGTAACACTAAATGACTAAATAAACAGATTAAGTTCTGTATCTGCTGACAGACAAGCCTGGCTCTCTGCCAGGCCTGCAATCAACATTATGCGACATCTTTGTCCCTAAGAAAATGAATTAGGAACAGCAAACTTGAGAAAACCTCTGGAGAGCTCTGCACTGTTCTGAAGTACACTTGTACAATGGTAGTTCAACTTAAAATGTGATTTTTCAGTATGATTCAACCTGACACTATTTTAACTTGATGTGGTCTTGGACCCGTACTTGTACCAAACAGATTCTCAAAACACCTTTGTAGTAAGTGGCAAGGCTAGGGGGAGGTTTTTGGGTGTGGCCATGAGTTAACAGCTATCCACTGATCAAGAGTGTTTAAGAGTGCTTTTAATAACAGGAATGGTAGTTTTCTCTGGGCAGCAGAAAATAAACAATGGTAACTCCTAGAGCTAAAATCATATTGTGTAAAAACCATAAACCAGTTCTCCTCAAGGGAAAAAAACCCCAGTATCATTTGGGGGATTGGACATTTGTAGCTTTGCCTAAAGGCAAGTGCTTGGAAACAATTCATTGCAGAAAACACTTATGAACTGAACCAACCACGTGTGGAAGCTTAATTTGTATGAGCAAAGGTCCATGACTGACACCAAATAACAGTATCAGTTGACAGTATTTATGAAGCTGACAATCTTTAATGAGTTAAAAATCACCAAATTAACAATACTGAAATAGAGAATGAAGAACAGACATATTATATGAAGGTACTTCAGAGCTAAAGCAACACATCCATGTTTTGCATAATTGACTGTTAAATTATATATATTTTGCTTTTTTTTTTGCTGGCCAGCGTTCGCGTACGAAGATCCGGGGGAGGCCTCTTTCCTTTCAGACCTCCCAGCCTGCGCACTGGATTTTTTAGGTGAGACACAGGGCGCGCAGATCTGAGCCCACCCTTTAATCCCGAGGTTCAATCTGCCGGGCCAAAGCGATTCTGGACAGTGGCAGTGAGGTCCTCCTCAGGACGTAGGCAGATTGCCCCCTTGCAGGGCTAACGAGCAACTGCCGGCCCGGGGAGCAGCCTGGCCGGGATCGAACCCCGAGCCTTGGCAACTTGCTATGCCATGTGCTTTAACCACTACACCACCAGGGCTCCCAAATTATATATATAACAAGTTAGCAAAGGAACCGTACCTGTCCAGTTCTTCCCTCAGCTTCTGATTTTCCCCAGTGGTTATTGCATTTGATCTTCTCTCTTGTTGCAGAACCTCTCTCTCAGATTTTAAAACTAATTCCAACTCTTCTAATTCTGTTTTGTGTTTCATTAAACTGCTGTATCTGCAAAAGGAGGAATGGCACACCCTCAGCTTTCATTTAAACATTTTTCTTCCTCTGCACTAAGATTTTTAATAGATAATACCACAGTGACCAGAAAGTATCTTTTTTTCCTGCTTGCTTTGTTTCATCCACCTTTATGTGGTTAAACTTCTACCAAAGCTGAAGAATTCCACACTATGCCTGAAAATTCAACTTAGTACACAAATCAGCAGAGAAGACTGTAGGGGGGAAAAAAGAAAAAGAAAAGCATTTTTTAAGCAAACTGGAACACAACTGCCTGAATCTTACTTCAATTCCAGATTCTGGTCATTTGGTGAAAGCATAAGATTCTGTGGAGTGAGTGAAAACTGCTCCACTAAACCAGAATCCCAATCACAAATAATTGACAGTGGCAAGAGTAAAAAACCTGACTAGGAAGCAGCTCCCAAAAAGCAACAAGAAAGCAGAGCAATGAGCAAGAGTTTATTAGGTAACCACCTAATGCATATTAGGCTGTATGCATAGCTAATAGCATCCTGCACATCTACTAATCTCCTGCATATTCCAGACAGATGATGAGGTATCAGTGAGATGACAGCAAAACATCTGTCCTTTAAGCAGGGGCTGACTCACATGCTCGAGTGGCTCTATTTGTTCGCTCGTGAAAAAACCAAGAGAAAAACTGGTGTTTACATGCAGGCTTCCACTGTTATTTGGTTTATATAACTTGTGGATAAACCATTCAGGGCAGGGAGATGGGGAGAGAGAGAGGGTTGATGCCACCAACTGTGTCTCTAATTTTGATCTCTGGAATACTAAAGTAACTGAGGTGTGGAACAACTCCCTTGATATTTGGCACAGGCATGGATTAGGCAGGCTCAGCCTCCCTGAGGTGCTGCACCATCTGCACTCAGAAAACACTGCGAAGAACGAGGGGGATTGAAAGCACTTCACAAGGCAGCGAGCTGTTCCCAGATTTTTTTTCCTCTGGTGGCTTCTATCAGAATCTGTGCCCATACAGACACACCAGCAGAGGCCACTGGGGCCACTGGTGCAGTGAATGTCAAAAGCCATCAGCACATTTTTTGGTGACTGTAATAAAAGGGTATTGACCTCAACTATCAGATACATCTGTGTCAGTAATGGAGAAATATTCTTCCAAGCAATTTTAAAACGGAATGTAGGCAGAAGACGCAGCATTGCTTAAAAAGCTAAAGAGAACAAGCATCGTCTTTCTGTGACTCTCATGCCTGCAGAGATGAATGCAGAGCACAGTTACTCTGCACTCATGAAAACTTCAAACCAAAACCAAAACCAGCAGACAGCACCAAATACACTGACTCTTGCCAACTTGTTTTTCTTTCAGGCTACCATTCCCTTCATCCCAAGGTCAAATTACAGCCTGTCCCAAATTCCAGTCCATTGAAGGGCTACACAGAAAAGTACCTGTCTCCCAGACAAAAGCTGCTTTATGCTATTCATTCCCAGTACCAGCAGTAGAGTTTAATTAACCTTATTTATTTGTTTTCTTCCTCTTTCAGCTCTGGGACATTGCAAATTCAATGTCCATACAACAAATGGAAGAACCTGAAAGCAGAGGAAGGTTTCACATCCAGCTCCAAGAAGCATTTTACACAGACTCTGTGCCAATCCAGAGTCTGAGAAGACAAACTCCAGTCAGTCCTTTCGCAGAGATTACCATGGCTGTCTCTGCAGAAACTGAGCTGTAAATTCTTTTGCCATCTCTGTATGATAGGGCTACTCTGTTCATTTTTATCCAAGCCCTCTATGTTTTAAAGAGAGCTCCTCAGAGAGAAGCATAATACTGGTCCAGTGTTACCAGCCAGGCCCAGCACCACAGGGCCTGGCACACTGAGCCTGAGGCAGACCACAGCTGCTCCCCTAGCTGTTAGGTGAAAGGTAAGAAAGAGGAGACTGTCTGCAAAAATGGAAATGATTCTTCATTAGGAGCCCTAATGAAATCCTCAGGCAAAACTTTCTTGTAGTACAGATTCAGCCTGGAGTCTACAATTTGAGCACAATCTGTGCAACATGACAAGCTCTACCACCAGGGACCCAGTTACCCTTCCTGTAGACTATTCAGCACTCATGTTCATTTCACTTTTTAAAGCATCAGATTCTTGGACAGAAGAGTTTTAAAAATAATTTCTTATACATGCATATAGAATCCATTTTGGCTCTGACACAATCCATTCCTAGGATTGAACAATCACAGTCCTCTTTACTCCTTTTGGCTTTTATTCTTTCTGCTGCTTTTTGAGGAGAAATACTATGGGTAGGTATTTGTGACTGAGACAACTTTGAAAATGCCCAGCTACGATACAAAAGTGTGGCAAAAAGAACCCAGAAAAATAATTACCAGGCAGCACTAGTAACATAATAATACAACTGCCTGCAATATGTAACCTTACACAGCAGGGATTCTTTTTCCAGTGTCTCTGCAGGATTAGACTTCTCCAGACTAAGCCACAAAGAAATGCTCAGGGATCATTTAATCAATTGTAGCTAGAAAGTTATTACCTTCTCTTAGTAACATGCAATACGTAAAGCAATTTTAAAAATGCAGCAGAAGAAGCCAGCCCTTCTGTGTTCACCGAGACGGTCAGCGAGAGACCACAAAGTAAAAAAACTGCTATTAATGGTAAATGACCCTAACAGACCAACCCTCCTTTTCTTGCTAAGCCAAACCCACACATCTGTGGTTTGCTGGGCTATGACAGGCCATTTCACTGCAGTTACACACAACCCATTATTAAATCCCCACTGCAGTGTTAATACTGTGCAGACAGACCTAAGAGAGGTTTAATGAAGTTTGCTCAGGTGCAGAAAATATTCTGTGGTTAGAATGCAGCAGAGTGAACTACACAAACCTTGGGGACCTGTTGTTGGATGTGCACAAGCTAACTAAAGTTGCTGTGGATTTTTGTAGACAAGCTGCAGTCACAGGTTTGTGTGGAAGTGTAATCCTGCCTGAAGCAACAGCACTGTGATTATAGTGCTGCCACCAGCTGAGGAAAACCAATCACCTTGGAGTTCTGATTAGCAAAACCCATCTCCTAAACACCACACAAGAAAACACCTTGGCTACACTGAGCTGCTCTGGGGAAAATTTAGCAGGTGGTGCATTCCAGCTGAACTTGAAAGTTAAATATTCCATCTTAGCAGCTAAGTACCTTAGTTAAAAAGAAGAGGTATAAGAAAACTTTTCTTAATGCTTCTCTTTCCCCCTTCTGCTCCCGCAGCAGCACATGACAGAGGGAGAACAAAACAATGCACTGAAAAAGTGGCTTGCGGTTTTATTCCTGACAGCCAAATGGGGTCCTTGGACAAATCACCTTGATAAGTATCTTTTAAGACTGATCTGCTGAGGAGGATATTGCACTTTTAAAACTGCCAAACTCAACCTGTTTTGAATATAGAGAAGGCCACCACCTGCTCCCCTGCAGTACCTCTCATTAGGAGTCACATCTCAGAAACAGAGTCCAAACTATTAATGATTACAGTGGTGATCCAAGCACTTAGCTCTCCAGATAACCTTTTCTTTGAAAAACACTTTTCCCTTATGCTAGAGCTGCTTAGTATTTGGTACTCATCAAGCAAAGAAAGAACACAGTAAACTGCCTTAACGCACTGCAGTGTAGTAATCTCAAGCAAAGCCTGAATCAATGAGAACTATTAATCAGTCTGAAAGAGACTTGGTAAGCAGGAACAGTGTCTGTGTAATCACTTACAGCTCATTTAGTTGACAAACAAGCAGCTGTCCTGTCACATGGCCCCAGCGCATATTTTAATCACAGTAAGTTTACTTCTGTATTTTATAAAAATCTACTGCACATTGTATTTGCCAGCTCCTTAGTCTTTGGGAAAGAAAAGTTTAGCACCAGTTTTCAGTCCATCATCAAGGATCACCACTGAGTTGCTCTGAACCCAACTCATGATCTTGCACAGAAATTTAACTTAAATACAAGTGTTTTGAGGAAAATCACTGAAATGTAAAAGAGAAGTTTGAGAGGTAGGAAGGAGCAGCATTTTTGTAGTAGTACCTTATGTATATTGTTCAACTCATGCACAACTGTCAGAAAATGATAGTGACTAGAGACTAAACCATTAACAGTTTACTGATGTCCTAATTCAACTGAAGGTCCTGAAGCAAAAGCTTTAGATTATGTGAACTACAAGAAAATTAATAATACAACACTATCTCATAGTTATGCCAATATAGTTTCCTTCAGAGAGCCTCCCTTCGACATGACATGGATGCCACAAGGTTCAATGATTGAAATTTCTCAAGATACACACTAGTCACATATAGGTAACTACCTAGGTGACCTGCAGACTTTATGGTTAGAAGTGAGACTCCACACAGTAGAACTGGAGAATGCTTTTAAGGCTGTATGTTGCTATAGCACAAATCCTTAAATGTAGTGGAAGCATTTAAGCTACTTCTGACAAAGCATCTCCAAGATCCAAGCCCATGTTTGCTAAATATCACCAGAGTTGCCTCTGTTCTGTCACTTTTAGAGATCTAAAATCTAAAGCTCCACAAATATTTTCACCTAATGTCCTAATGACAACAAGAATGACTAGGTATTTTTCAGGACAACAACATCGTAATTTCCGTTTGTAACAGCAGACAACATTTAAGGCTAAAATTGTAACATGGGCACATTCTGGCTACACCATATCCCTGAGCAGTGAGCATACCTCTCACCCAGACCTTTGTGCTCCAGATCCAGGGTTTTGTGTAACGTTTTCAGGCAGCTGTGCTGATTTATTAGGCTTTCATACTCTGCAGACTGCCGTTCATGCAGTGAAGCAAGGTGTTCATGGTCCCGAAGCAATGACTCATACTCAGCTTTCAGCTGCTCCTTCTGTTTCTGTAGATTCTCATTCTCATTCTCCTTGGCTGTCTGCTGATTTTGGAGTAATGCGTTCTGGGCCATCAGTGAAGCACTCTGGGAGCTGAGAGTTGAATTTTCTACCTAAAGTTTCCCAAATAAAAAGTAAGTATTACTTATTCACATCCCCTGGTAGATATAACAAACATTCTCTAACAGCTTACATCAATATAGAGCTAGTTAAGAACGAACCTGCTGCCTTGTAGACTTAAGACATCTATGTACAATTTGGCATCATTTTGGTATTACTTCTGGTAGTATGCACTCCATAAAGCCATGCTAACAGCAGTATGAAAATTATCACGATAGCCTCCAAACTGAAAAAGCACTGTTTTACCAGAAGCTCTTGAGCCTGAAGACTGAGATGATTTGGAATACTTGCAACTCAACTGCATCTCAGACAATCATGATCAAAGTCAAAAGTTACACCCTATTAGCGAACAAGCAATGGAATTTAGGTTCATCCAAACTCAAAAACATTAACTGCACCAGTGTATATGTGGACAATACTCCTCACACTGTGTATGTGAGTAGTACTCCTAACAAGTCTGGTTTCAGTAGAGAGATGGTGCACAGATTTTATATGTTGCTAATGTAAGTCAATTACAGGTGGGAAATAGTTAAAGACAACAAAAGAACCCCATCTCTGGACATGCAAGAGGAAAAGCTTGAAAAGTGAAAGTCATGCAAGAAAAACAAAGCTAATCCAATGTTGTCCTTTGAAACTGGTCTCTTTCTCAAAGGAAGTTTATTTTTTTTAAATTCAAGTAATTTTTAAGAGTATCTTTTCCACAACTTTGACATTTTGTCCGAAAGCCTGAAAACTGTGATTGGAACACATTGGTACAATGCCTATGGGGAGCTGACTTGTGTCCTCTTTCCATTTCTGCCAAGCTCTTTCACAGGCATAGCATTAACAGAAAAAAAGCAAAGAGCAAATTTTTTTCCTTATTTCAGAAGTGCAGCTTCTGGAATAACACATCTAGATTTTGCTACATTAATTTTAACAAATTCTCCCTAACTAACCACCTTCTTGCTGAAGGTAGCTACCAAACATTAGCTACAGAGCCAATTTCCCTTCTAGATTGGAAACATTCAGACCTCAAACAAAGCTCCACCTTCTGGGCCTCATCTTTACATCACTGCATCAGCCTAACCAACACAAACATTTTATTATTAGCCGTCATCTTCTCCACACTACTGTAATCAAATCCAACCTCCTGATACAGAGGCACAAGGCTGCCCTGACCTGGAGTTTGGCTGTCTGTGTCTGCAGGGCAGTGTTGTGCTCCTGAAGGAAGACGTTTTGCTTCTGTAGTGTCAGGATCTGATTGTTGAAGGAGACATTCTGTGTTTCCAAATGCTTTAGCTGTTCCTTAAGCAGCTGCTTCTCAGTATGCAGGGCTGCATTCTGAAAGAGAGATGGCATTGAAGAGGTGGACAGGAAGAAAAGAAACACCTGTCATCATCTGCAGTCCTATCAAAGATGAGAACCAATTAGCGATGATCATTCTGCAACAGACATAGAACAAACTCTTCCCAGCTTTAAATGAAGGCAGGACAGATGTTACACACAGGATTAATCCCTGCAAAGATGGGACAAGATGGACACAAGACACATGAAGCACTTAAGTCCCATGCAGTCCTAAGAGACATGCAAGGAATTTGGTAGACTTGGGTGCTCAAGAAAACCCACCAGATTCCTTTAGGCTCAAAAATCCAGTTTCCAGCAACCCACTCGTGAGCACAAAAGAAGTTTATGAGGTAAGAGG
This sequence comes from Vireo altiloquus, assembly GCA_013396875.1. NCBI lineage: Eukaryota > Metazoa > Chordata > Aves > Passeriformes > Vireonidae > Vireo > Vireo altiloquus. Next base: position 191,322 of record VZRF01000200.1, read on the forward strand.
AAACAGGAGAAGGCTTACATTCCTTTCCAGTTCAATTGCCCTGTCCTTCAGTTTCAGCAGCTCTGTTGTAGCCTCTTGGTGTCCCATTTCCAATTTTTCACTCATTTGCTGGTTAGGAATAAGCTTCTCTGCTGAATTCCTTAGTGACTTCTGAGCATACTGCCCGTCCTGCTGAGTCTGCTTAAGCGCAGCAAAGTCCTTCTCCACCTACACAGTCAACAAGCAACAACCTTCAGCACTGAGGGAACTGAGATTATGCATGAATAATGATGGAATATGTCACTCCTCTCTCGCACTGTACAGACTTTCAGAGATTCAACAACCATTACCCCACTTTACAGACAAGGGAGTTGAGACACAGGCAGGTGGAAGAATCCATGTCTCCTGGCCTCCAGTCACACAGTTTTTGACTCAAGCTCACTGTCATCTAACAAACAGGCTGTTCTTAGGTGAGATGCTTCAGCTGCAGTCTTCCTCAGCCTATGTTTCTAGTAAACAAGGCAGAAAAACACGGCCATGCCAATGAAAAAAAGATGGGAAAACAGATGTACAAAGAGCAATTATCCAAGAAAACCCCTTCCGATGTGCCCCTAGCCCAAAATTTTTTTATTAATTTTGTGTCATTATTTAGAAAGGGACAAAAAGAAGGTAGTCTAATGAAAAAAAAGGTTCTTGGGAAGGATGTGTATAGGGAGGGACAGAGAGAAGAGCCAACTTGTTAAAAAAAAAAAATCAAACCTCAAACCAAAAAATCTCTGAACATGAGAATGTGCAGAACTGCAATGTGAAAAATTAAAATTCACTTAGGCTCTTACCATTTTTAGATCATTCTGTAACTGCTGGTTCAAGTTCAGAAAGTCTTTCACTTGTGCTTCCAGCATGGCAATCTTTTCCTCTTTCATAGCTAGTGTTGATTTCAGTGCTGATTCAGTTTTGCTTTCCAGAACTTTGTATTTTCTGAAAAATATGGTAATAGCTTTTCAGTGTCTGCCACCAGGATATGAGCCACCATCTAAATAGAAGAGTTCACCCATTCCCAATCTCACTACTTGTTAAATTATATGTGCTTGCTTCTTCAGGAAAATTATTTCCTCTAGTGTTGCAGTTTGCTACAAGATATATTATGGCTGGGGAACTCACTTATGGAAAATACAATCAAATTCAATAGACATTAACACCAGCATGGTTCTACAGAAGTATCGAAGAGTGACATAATTTGAAAGAAAGAAAGTTTTTCTCTTTTCCCCATAATTACACTACAGAAATTTCTCCTCAAGGCTCTTTTGTACATTCTTGACAAGAAAGAAAATCCAGAGTCTAAAGACTCCTACAAGAAGGGTATGTTTCTCTAAGTAGGCCTTACCAAAAAGCCAATATACACACAGGTTGTTGGAATTTTCTTTGCTCGTTACTTACAAAGGAATTCCTTGCCATCAGATATTTCTTAGGCAACATCTATGTTTATACTAACAGGTATCTGGATCACCAATTACATGAAGTAATGACAGACACTGTTTAACAGACACTATTCTTAACTTGTTAAAGAGAACATGAAGAGAAATAGACACTGAAATAGCTACTCAGCTGGGGAGTACAGGGGAACTGTAGTAATACTGCTAGCATGGCGAGAAAAAATGGCATTTCCTCCTTCCACCCAAAAAATGTTTTGCAAAACTTAGTATGCTGCCAAGCTTGCCTCAGAAAAATGTGATTTATGGCCAAAACTGTTAAGGGTAATGGCAAGGAGACAGATGAGAACGGAATAGAAAGGCAAAGGGCTTCAGTTAGGCTGAGTCAAAAGAATGACTGGAAGAGCTCAGTTTCCTTACGTGTCATCATTGCCATTATCATCCTCCAGCAGCAGCTCTTTGTTCAATCCCATCTTCTCCAGTTCCTGGCTCAGTTTGTCCAGCTCACTAGACAACTTTTGACTCTTCAGCTTCTCCAGGACCAAATCCTGAAACAGCATTAACATGACCAGTTGCTGTGCAAAGGGTGATGATAATTACCCAGCACTATATATTTCTTTCAAGAGTACTGAAAAAAACATTGGATAAAATCCTAGTTTCAAGCAGGCCAGCTAAAATTCTTCATCAGTGACAGATGAGTGCAGAATTAAACTGATTGCTTTTATTTATAAGTCACTTGAAATATATCTGCAGAACGCTTCTTTTGGCCTTTGCCTCACTCGCTGTACCCAAACTACTTCTGCCAACACTGGCTTTGTGCCTGCCTGCCAAAAGAGGCAATGTGAGCACCAGGAGACACCACCCCATCTCTGTGCCACATGGGGATGCGTGCAGGTCAGGGGACACCAGCAGAGGGAGTTCCCACCTCTCAGCTAGGACAAAAAGGCCTGCCAGCACTGGCACACACACAGAGGAGCAAAAGGACTTCAATATGGAAGTCTCCTGAGGTATTATAGCTATGATGGTATCACCAAGAGACTTGGTAACAGGGTCAGTAGTGAATAACGGACTGAGTTTCTGACATATGGTAAATTACTGCCCAAAATTACAGAAGTGTAACTACATTGTAGCATAAAAGACAGGACAGCTTTAGACATGTGACCTTGGTCACTTATTCTGGTTTTATTTAGGTTTATTCTGGTTCACGCAGCCTGGTTTCATTTAGGTTTCTCTGGGAAGAAACTAAAGCAGAACCCAGCAGGGAAGTCATACAAGGAGAAGCCTTGACAGCACTGTACCACCACAAGGCATATTGGGACAATGCTTTGCTGTTATGCCAGTAAAGTGCAGGAATGGCCTAGAAAGACATGATGCCAGCCTGCACTTCTAAAAAGGAAAATTATTTTTGGTGCATGGCTAAGCGTGAAGATCCCTATCATTCCAAATTCTCTGAAATACAAAGGCACCATAGAGATCTACATTGCTTATGTTTCTGCTAAAAGTTTTCTTAAACAACACATGAAGAAAGAACAAAAAAGCTACTGAAGCACTTTAAGTAAAAAAAACAAAAAAACCCCACCCTATCCTGAGTATCAAATAGAAGCAAGAATAAAATTTTAGAAAAATAATTTGGTAAACTCTAGACTTCTCTGGTATCACAAATTTAGCCATTAATTCATTCAGATGGCAAAGGAAAAAATGTATGGGTAAGGTCAGTGCCAGTCCAGTGGTCTGTAAATAGGTCCCTTCAACATCCATTAACTCCTTCTGCAGGATCTACAGAAAGTAACTAAGGAAAAGAAGATGCTATGAGGGCTACTCAATGGGGGTCTGCACCACTGGAAAATTTGCAAAAGTCTGACAATGGAAAGATTAAAAAGGAGCCTTCTCAGAAATTATATTATTTTATTTATTTTTAAGGAAAGTTGGATAGAAACACAGCTTGAGACTGTGTCAAGTGTTTCTGACAGACTTATTTCTCTTCCTCAAAATTACACTAATGCTTCAAAAATTGAAATAAAACTAAATCTTTAAGTAAGTGACTGATTACTGTATTAGTTCTTCTAAATTTATTATTTCACTGAGCTACTGCAGCACAACCCTTTTTCCTTTTAATGCCCTTTCACAGGAAATTCTGTTTCCTGTTCACAGGAAAATTCCTGTTTCTGGTAGGACAACAACAGCTGGGACCAGCAATGGGAGCAAGTTGCAATAACCTCAATCTGCTCATAGGCCACTTTTAAGAATGTCAGGTTCTGGTACACATATCCTCAGATTGCCAATGTCCTAATGCTCAGTGCAGGGAGAGATCACTGCAGCTCAGCATGCTCTCACTCAGCAGGGAAGCTTTTGGGGAAAGATGCTGTATGTAAGGTAGCTGTAAAGCAAAATCTTGGTGCAGCTGTTATTGAAAGGTTTAGGTTGGTCATCTGGGATGGTTTTGTCTCTTTCAGAACAGGGATGTCAATGTGTCCTCAGCAAGTGCTAGAGATTTCTAGACCTGAAAGTCAATCTTCCCTGCTGGAGCTCTCATGTTAGCAAACAATTTTGTGGTCACAGTTAGAGGAAGTACCAAAGTCTGATTAACAGGCAACACATAAGAGCTGTTTTAAAATGTTATTCTGCATGAAAAAAAGACATCATTTTGAGACTCTGTATTGTGGACACAAAGTGGAATACTGCACAACTGCACCCAGTGCAGTTTTTGGCATGTTCCACTTTCCAAGGCAACACTTTCAGTGACAGTTGTTAAGGTTGTGAAGATCTCATGTTGGGACAGATATCTTCCTTTAGTACTTCATTGAGCTGAAAAGAAAAATAGCAGTATACAGCCCAGTAGAATTATTTTGCTTACCTCTCTCAATGTAGCTAGTGTTCTCTTATCAATTGTAACTTGCTTTAGGAGGTCTTTGTTGTCCTTTTCAAACTCTTTCAGTTTATTAGATGAATCTCTGAATCGAGCAATTTCCTTTTCTAGTGTCTTGTTTTCCTTCTCAGCAACTTCCAACTTTACTTTACTGTCATCCAAATAAGCATCTTTCAGCTCCACTTGCTGCCAAAGCCGTTTTGTTTCTTTCTCTAGCATTTTTTTGTCTTTTTCTAGCTGAGATATTTCTTGTTCTAGAACTTTGTTTTCCTTTTCTAATCTCTCTAGCTGTTTGGCAGAAACCTTTAGCTCTTCAAAGTTCCTCTGGAGGACCTGATTTTCACTCTCCATTCCTTGAACTTCTTTTTCTAATTCCTGGATCTTTTTACTGCTGTTCTCCACAATTTGCTGAAGTCTCTGGTTTTCAGAGTTGACACTCTGATAGCTTAGCTCTAGCCTCTCTGATTTCTTGTTCATTGCTTTTAACATTTCCACATTCTTTTTTAAGTCCTCTTTCTCCCTCTCCAACTCTTTATTTTCTGCTTCTATTTGTGCCATTTTTGTGCTGGTAAATCTCATGGTCTCTACCACTCTTCTAAGCTCCAGATTTTCTTCATCCAATTGCTTGTTGTCCCTTTCCAGGTCACCAAGCCGGATGGAAATATTTTGCAATGTGTCCAAGGATTTTCTTAATTTCCTATTTTCCACTTCCAGATCACCATTTTCTTGCTCAAGAACTTCTACTTTTTCTGTTACTATTTTCATCACTGCTGCCTTTTTTGTGAGCTGTTCATTCTCCCTCTCCAGCCGGTGGAGCTCTTTTTCCATTTCTTCCACTCTTTCCACTTTTTCTCTAACCTGGTCAAAATCCTTTTGCAACTGTTTCTTCTCAAATTCCAGCTTGCTCAGTTTGCTACTGGTCTCAGTAACTGTTTCATGAAGGACTTTGTTCTCTTTTTCAATATCTTTCACTCTTGCCTCGCTGCTCACTTGTGATCTTTGTCTCAGGGATAAGACGACTTGATTAAGGTGATCATTTTCTTGTTTAAGGTCCTTTATCTACATAAATAGTTGTGCAAATGTTATTCATCTACCTTACAAGTGCAGTACAAATTAGTCCTAAAGAAGACAGATGACTGTTAACAAAATCATATCCATTTAATCCAAGACAAATTTCTCAGCAAATTACTGACTATAACCAAGAACCCAAACTATTGAAAAAAATTGTTACCTCTGGTAACCCATGGTTTTAATAAATTAAAAACCATGCCACATTCCTGCTACCATCCAAGAAGGATGGGATCCAAGAAGGAGAAAGCAGACAGAAGACCTTTGGAGAACACCTTGGAGAAGATGCTTTGTTACAAATCATTCCTAATAGAGGGTATCTTTCTGTCTAGGTTTACCTTCATCTTTGGGATCTGAAGACTGAAGTTATCTCTAATAAGGTATCAGGAACCTCAGAATACTTGAAAATGTAAAGCAGTTACAGATGTCATTAAATACACTTCCTGTAAGGAAGTACATTTACCCCACTGGTCAAATTTCAGCTTATGCAATTGCAATTTAGACTGCAATTTGCATTTGATTCTTACACCAAACAACATCCACACAAACAAAAGGGCCTAGACCTGAAAAAATCACAAACTGCTCTTTTTTGACAACTGAGAATATTTCTGGTTTTACTTCCTGCCCTTCCTTCAAACAATCCATTAATTCCTGCCACGAAGAATCTCTATTTGTTCTAACTGAAATGTAAGACTTAGTTGGTAAAGTGCAGTTTCCCAGAGAGAAGTCTGGGTAAAAATCCTTCAAGATGACAAGTACTACACAAATAAGGCATTCTGCTATTTAATTTTCACCTCACAAGAACCTAGGAGTAAATTTTCATACAGGTTGAGAATATTCACACCAGTCTCTAATGATCTGTGACTGTATTTTTTTCATTTGTCAAATTAGAACAGATGATACGATACTTGCCCAAACCTGTAACAAGAGAGTTTTCAGGCATTGCACATGAACTGCAGCACAGCAGTAAAAGCTGAAGGGCAATTAAAACATCAATCCAGAAGACATAAATACTTTCTCAGCATCTCTTTAAAATAGTGCAAAGAGGCTGGGTGGCTAAAGAACATCAACCAAACCAATCACACCATACAGGTGGCAGAAAACCAATCTTCAGCAATAAAATGGGGATTTATCTGCACATCCTAAAACCAGTTGGTATTCCATATTCAGTAAGATCCAGGGGCTTTTCTCCCCTCAAGGGGGGACGTCTGTTCATGTAAGAGTCTAAAGATCCCCTTATGGTATTGAGAGCAGAAATCAGCAAAACATGCTGGGCTTTTACACTTGAAGAAGCTTTTAACCTAGATTTGAACAAGTTCAACCTGCACTTAATAGCTCTCAAATTGCCTTATCTCCTTGAGAGAACCAGATGCTCTAAATGGCATCACTGAATTACCATTACTGAGCACATGTTGTTGTATTACATTTGAGAAGTTTTTACCTGTCTGTCTTTGTCGGCTTTTAGAGTCTCCATGACAACTTGTAGCTGCTCTTTATCTTTTATCAGCTCCTCACTCAAAGTTTCCAAATCTTGATTGCTTTGCTTCTCTTTTTCAATTTGATTTTGCAACTTCTCAATCTGTGTGGAGAAGACACCAAAACACATCAGCCACAGCTTGACACAAGGATTGTTTGCACTTTAAGCCATTTTGAAGACCAGAGAGAAATGAGATGGGGACTATGGCTGAAAGATTAAACCCTTCTCTTCTGCAGTTCCCAGTCTCAGAGGAGGAAATAGACGGTTTTTCTCTCAGCACCAAGAATCTTCTTCATGCCTTTTAAGATCAGAGCATGTAAGGCACAGCAGTAAGAAATGCTTAGCTCACCTGCCTGCTAAATGCCCTGTTGTGCTCCTGTCAATAAAGTTTCTGGTGCTCCCCTTCCTGATGAACTTGCCTCCTCCTAGCCATTGCATCACTTATGGTCTACTCTACCAGTAGAATGCAGACAAAGTTATTAAAACACTTCAGTGAGCAACAGCACTAAAAAACCCAAAACACCAACTTAAAACAGGAAGAGAGGAAAAACACTAAAAGCACTGGAGTGACCAAGTTTAAGTTCCTGCTCCCTGTGCTCTGTTGGCCCTCTTTTCCCCAGTAGGTGACAATACTGCATTTGAAAGATCTGTGAATAAGGCTCCAGTCCTACAACAAAGTTTTCTTACTTATTCCTTTTGAAAGCTTTACTTGTAATGCATGAAGAAAAGAAGTAGTTCTTCATTATTTAGAACCAAGAGATTCTAGGAACGATATTCCCCAAGTCAGGAAATATTCCTTTCTAAGCTTGCAAAGTACTGTGAGCACCTACAGCTCTGCACAAGTATCAGCTCATTTTTGTTTTGGTATTATCAACTCTGCCAACAGTGAAAATGTCAATGAAAGGGGTATTAAACCTAATTCTTACAAGTAGGAAATAGCTGGAGGCTGGGCTCTGCCTATGTCAACATGAGCCTCATTACAGGAAGTGTTTAAACAAGCAGGGGCTGCCCAGATTGGAGATAAGGAGGGCTCAGCAGCCAGAAATGTAACCATGTGGAGGTTCAACGGTCTCAAAGGAGCTGTTCAGAGAAAGCTGCAACAAACTCAGTAGCTCAGCAATAGCTAATCTTCATCTGCACTTCCCAGAAAACTGGAGACAAGTAAGACATTATTGTTTACAGCTCTTTTCAGAAAGTCAGAAAAGCAGAGACAATGGGCAGGTATTAGGATTGCTACTACTTGACTGTGCCTGAAAGGAGAGTTTTCTACCATTAGCTCCCCTGAAAACCTTGCAAGAAAGGAAAAAAATCATGTATGTGACTTTTCCTTTATAACATCTCCTCTTGTACTACCTGAATAATCCTGTTTTGGCTACATGATCCTACCAAGCCCTAGATCAGCAGATAAACAAGCATATTCAAACAACAATTTCTGAAAGACTCAGACAGTGGATGAAATCTCAGCTCAGTTCAATGACTTTAGAGAGACAAGATTTTACTATGGGTATCTCAGGGAAGTTACCAAAAGAACCCCAAAGACACAAAACATTTGAGAAAAATACTTCTTTATTTCTCGTCCTCTGATTTATACATGTCTGACTTTAACAGTCCTCCCAAGCTCTTGCACTCTCCTCTGCCCACTGTAGTAAACATTTTACAATTAATCAGAGACTTTGCCTATTTTTTCTCCTGGCACACCTTGTTGTATTCTAATTGAGGGGATACATTTGTGGGAGAAGTACAAAAACATGCTTGAGAAAGGCAAGAGCAAAACAAATTCAAACATCTAAAATCAAGGTTATTTTACATATGTAAAATAATCTTGTACAATGATAAACAAAGGACAGAATGCTGTCTACTAATTGTTTTCCCAAATTTTCCTGAAAAGGAGATGAAGTCCTTCAACAACTTGATTGGTCTGTGGTATTCAGTCAACAGCTCCCATCATATTCTGAGTTTTTCTGGTGAAATGTTCAAGCATTTCACTTAATAGGACTATTTTTACCTGCCTTTTTGTTTTTTTTCATTGCTTTGATACATGTAGTGCTCTCCTTCCACTACACAGGCATTCCCTACTACTGGTTTTTGTCTTACAGAACTACAAGACCTTTAGGTGACCCTACCATGTCAAAGCATTCATCATCATCAGAAACTTCAGACTACTTCTGGAATCACAACTGTTGGCACCAACACAGGGCCATAACAGGAGTCACCCACAGGACTGGGGCAAAGCCAGGGGCTGATCACAGTTGTTCAAGTGACTTGAATTGCTGTACACCACAGGTATCTGCTGAGTGCTTTCTATGCCTCCATCTCCAACTTTAGGCATGTAAATTGGTGCTGGATTGAATTACTTATACACAACAGGTCATAAATGGAAGTGTGGAAGGAACATTACAGTGAACTGAATCTTTGCAGTCTTCCTTGTTCATGAAAGAAAGAAAAGAAGCAGAACTGTTCTCAACTTAGGAAATTAATCTCTCCAGAAGATGGAATGATCCAGTGCTGGGTACCTGTTCTCCCTGGCAGAGAAATAGGCTTATTACAATCTGGTAATCCACAAGCAGCATTTCATATCTAGATGCTTTCTCCCCTTGTCCTTTGAAGCATTCAGTTAGCTCACAGGCAAGCCAAACAGAACTGAAATCACCACATCAATGTCTCACAAACTCAGGTTACAGCAGTAATGGGAAAAGAAGAAATAAGCCTTATTTTCTGGGTAATTTATGAATGGTAGGAATGTGGAAAGATACAACATGAAAATGTTTTATACTTTACAGTAGCAAGCATCTTTTTTCCCCAGAATCATTTGGTTCAATTAACCAGAGCTAGGGATTCAAGTTACTAGTCAGACAAAAATAAGGCTGGTAGCTGGAGGTGAGCTGAACAGTGTGTTTCACAAGGACAAGCACCGAGCTGACATTTGAGCTAAATGTAATCACAGTTAATAACAGAGTACAACACACATATATAAGTAAATTTACAAAGTGATGACCTACATGTTTGTTACAAAGACTGAAAGAACAGAGATCCATGCAGAGAGACACTAGAGAATTTGAAACAGCCAAGAGGACAAGAAAAAGCAGATCCAGGACACTGGACAGCAAGAAAGACATTTAGAACATACTAACCTGAATTTACCTGTGTAATTTATTTGACTTACATGTAAAAATCATTAAACTTTCAGAAAACAAAAATAGGTTCAACGTGACCATGGCTTCCTTTCCTTGTAGTGACTGTTGTGAGACAACAGAAAGGGACACAATCTGACAGGGGCAAACTGCCACTGAAAACCAGCTTTTATTTAACGGGAACAGTCACTTTTTCTTACAATGACGCATGTAAGCAGGCAGTGAAGTAGAAGGCAATAAATAAAATTATTAGAATTTAATTGCATTAGAATGCAATTAAATAGATGGGACCAAAACCATGGTCAGTCTTATGGGGATCATGAGTGAATTCCCTGAAAACTCTCATCATTCAGGAATGCTGCACAGCCCTTTGTGCACTGCATCGAAAAAACGAAGAGCTCCGTTTGCTCCTGTGAGCAAATTACCTTTTTGCTAAGCTGTTGATTTTCCTTTTCCAGTTCCACAAACTTTAGGCTGCTCTCTCTGGAGGTCAAGGAGGCATCTCTCAGCTCTTGGATCGTGTTCTGCAAGCTCTGATTATCCTCTAGCTTCAGTATTCGACTTGAAGCACACTCATTCAACTCAAACACAAAGGACTTTCTGGCTGTTGAAACACGAGAAGCAGAAGGTGGCACTAATCAATTCACAAACGTCTCCTGAGGTGCGCGAGATCCACTTGGGTGAAGATTACTGCTGTCAGTTTTACAATTTCAGCTTGATTGCTAAGTAAAGACTTGGTTAAAACCAGAACCCATTTTCACTATTAATACCTTTAATAAATAGGGAACTATCTGAACAGCCAGCCACCTCAAAAGTTGCTTACTTTCTTAACTCTTCTTAAATTTGCTGTAGTCATGTTAGGAGTGCATCTAATGTTAGCAGCAAAATATACTTTGACATCATCTCACACTTTCATCAGAGGAAATAAACTGAGGCAGAAAGTAAAGCCCTGCCAAGTGTTTGTTAAAACAGGAAGGTGGTGTACTTCCAAGAGTTAGTGAAAACTCAGGTATTCGACCACATTTAATCATGGAAAAAATTCTTACAAAAGAGAATTCCAGTGCTTATCTTAACAGTTTCTTCATCAAGAGTATGCTGAATCACAGAGAATAATTTATTACTAGGTACCCAGACACAGGACACCCACCAGAATGCTGACCTGAGAAGCATCTGAAGTCGAAATCTCAGAACTAACAAAATTTATTCAAGTTCTACAACAGAGATGTTATTTTACTTAATGTTTGTACATCAAGTCTCACTACCTCAGCCTCAAAATCCATCACCTGAGCCTCATCATTCTGTTAATTTCTCTGCCCAGCATTTGAATAATTACAAGAGCAACCTTCTGTTTCACATGAAATAATTGCTACCCATCACCTCAAAACCACATTTCATATGAAATTCACTTTAACACTGTCTTTAAGAAAATTAAAGACTCCTCCTAAATAAGCACTACAGCACACTGAGCACTCTAAGCTGGCAACTTTCTGAGAATGATAAAATCCTATTTGTCTCTTTTATGGAGCATCACCTGAAGAGCTTTGGTCAAGAGAAGACTCAAATAGTTAACATGAACTAAATACTCCAGTTGAGTTTTCTTCCCAAGCAAAGTCCATGTAAATCATTTTCTCCCATGTTTATTTTCAAAATTATTTTGAATAAAATATTCCAATCTAGCTGGTAAAATCTTTTATCTGTCACCCTTGCAGACTCAACTTGATATGTAGGAACAGGAGATTTTCCAAAAGAGTTTTGCAGTCTGACTCTATTTGTACAAAACTGCATTCAGAACAGCAACATGGACTGAAATCAAATTCTTAAAGAGAATTACTGTAAAATCAGAACAGCACTTCCATGAGATAATTTAAAAGTCCAAAGTTAAATGTTCTTTTTGAAAAAAAACCATCCAGCTTCCTTCGCCATTTTATTCTCCTACTGAATATAATTTTATGGATGTTCTCAGTTCCTCATTGTTTTTCTTTGGTTAATCAGGGAGCTTCTGAAGCTCCAGTGCTAAAATGCTAAACATCAGTGCAGCAATAAATCAAATCAAGCAAATTTTGAAAGTTATGTTTGATAGAAATTAGTAAATAAGAGATAAGGTAAAACTAACATTCTTCCTTCTATTACATCAATAGTGAAAGCAAATCAGGAAGGGAACAAAACTTAGTATTTTAAACAGGCCAGAAAATTAGATATTTTTACATTTTCCTGAAATACTCTTGATCAAATTTTCTAGGTTTTGAGAGAACTGTGTTTTCCCCTCACTAACACAGTGAGCAATATCCGTGATTACACATAAGGAGTAACAGAGTGACATTCATTTCTCAGGCTAACATAACCTGGTTGACAAGATTATTATCTAGAAGCAACAATTAACTAGCCATTAACCTTAGTGAAGAGAACTCGGATCCTACACAGCAAGAAGATTTCAGAATTGGTGTCAGGCACACACTCAGCTGTTTTACAAAACAAAGCTATTCTAGACAGTTTCATTGAAAACTTAACATCTGCTTACTCTAATTTATTCCTTTGTCTTCGAGTTCAACTGTTCCTGGTACACAAAGCCAAATACGCAAGTCTTAGCAAAATAAGGTGAATACTCAATAAAAGCTGCATGTTGAATTAGAGGAAATAGCTTGTTTTCCCAAGTTCCACTTAGAATTGTTATTTAATCTGGTATGACAGAGTAAATGCTAAACACAGAAACCAGTGCTAAAACCTGCCCAGTGAAGAAAGAATTAGTTATGTTTGTGATAGTTACGGAAATCAAATCAACCACTCAAAGAAAAAAAATCAGCCAGTTATTTTAACTGCACACATTTTTCAGTATCTAGTAAAAATAAATGACTTCAGCACACACTACTTCCTGGGACTTAATGACCAGTTAATTGTCTGTACTAACTGTACTAAAGAACACTAAAGACCACAGACTCCACCCAACCACTCAGTTAGAAATATTCAATGTGACATTTCTGCTGTGTCAATTACAAAGCTTTCTTTTTTCTTAAGTTTTTCTTAAAGTGTGATACTTAAAAGTTACTCTTTCACAGTAATGAACAAAACAAAACCAAAACATTTTGATGCTTTCAAAGGAAAGTGAAAGCTACAAAAGGAACACATTTTAGAAGTTAAAAAAACCTAAGGTCAAAGTCAAGTGGCTGAATAAAGGAAGTTTTCCCATCTTGGATTCAACTTCTGTTCCCATCTCAGTCAACCAATCGGTCTACTCTGATATAGACCACAAATACCACAGCTACCCCAGCTGGTACTCACTGTCTGCAAGATCAGTGCTTTTAGACAGTTGTTCTAGTTCCCAGCCTAGATGTGCAGACTCGTTCATGCTCTGTTTCTGTGCAATCTCCAAGACCATGTTCTCCTCCAGAAGCTCTTCAATTCTCTTCTTGTCTGTGTCCCGGTCCTGTGTGAGACACACATGAATGAAAACACATATTCAGCTCATCTGTAAGATTCTAAGTTGAGTTGCTACAAACAAAGTGTATATTGAGGGTAAAAGAATATCCTTAAACACTGCGGTTTTATAATGAAACACATCTTCAGCATTTAATGTTTCCTGTGGGCTACTATATATGACACAGAAAGCAAAGCCCAGCTGGCCCTGTTTAGCATCAGCTCTGGCCCATGATACACTTGGAGAGAAGGGGATGGCAGCAAGAACCTAGTGGGTGATGACAGGGCCACTACGAGCCAAGACTCTGGATTGAGTCTACAGACCTAAGCTCTTCAAAAACATGTAGTCATGCTCTGACACACTGGAAATTCTGCAGACAGAACCTTCAATTCTGCGCAGCTTCAACTCATCACATCGAACTTGGACACAGTCATATGGATCAGCAAGTAACACCTGCCTCGAAATTTGAATTTTAACTCCTGAAAACAGATCTGGAGAACAAATCTATTGCTGCTTCTTGTGACTATTTGTTATTTGCAAGGAACAGTTGCAGTGCAACTGTTGCGTTTATGGAAAGTGAAGTGCTGCCTCAGTGGTTCTCAAATTTTCAGAAACCATAGCCCAAAAATTCATCAAGTCACCCAGAAAAGCATTCAAAATCTCCAGCCACTTTGTAAAAGCTGAGCACAACATGACCTTTATAATGTCCTGAATCACACAATCACAGAATGGTTTGGGGTGGAAGGGACATTAAAGATTATGTCTCCCACGAGACCACATTGCTCAAAGCCCCATTCAACCTGATCTTCAACACTTTTAGGGATGGGGCACACACAACTTCTCTGGGAAACCTCTTCCAGCACCTCATTACCCTCACAGTAAAGAATTTCTTCTTCCTACTTTCTAATCTAAACCTACTCTCTTTCAGTTTGAAGCCACTCCCTCTTGTCCTATCACTACATGCCCTTTGTAACATAGCATAAAAACAAAAGTCAAAAAAATTAGCATAATGAAAAAGAAAGTGCATACCAGCTCTACATCATGAAGTTTGGATTTCAGCTGCAAATTTTCCTTCTCTAATTCATGCAGCTTATCACCACGAGCTCTTGCCATAGTTAGCTGCTCTTCTAGCATGGCCTTTGTTTCAATCAATACAATGTTGTCCTCTCTTAATTCCTAGGGAAAAAAAGGAACAGTGTTAATTTCTTACTGACTTTTCATAGACCAAGCGATTTTTATAAAGTGACGTTGCAAAAAACAAAGAAATCTGACAAGTTTGTTCCATAAGAAGACTTTTAGCTAATATTTTAATGAGAGATGATACTATGTTTCATTACCTGGGAGTCATTATGCAAGTAAATCTAATATTTCTTAGGGTTTTTTTCCTGAATTTTACAAGTTTAATGGAGTTTCTTTTGCTTTATATGAGGTTAGATCAAAAGGTGCACACAGAAGAGCAACTGTTCAATTCCAATTCCACTGTTATAATACCAATTCCTTTGCCAGCTTATTATAGTCCCTTGTTCTCCCAGCTTCAAAATAGATTATTTACTTTCAAGGAATGGGAAACAGTATTTATCAATACATTCAATATCCACATCCTGTTTCAGCACACTCATGTGCAAATGTCTGTTTAATAAAGTTTCTCTCTCATGAACAGAATTTTAATTCACTTGAACAGCAGAAGTTGTTTAATGCTTACCACTTAACATTCCCTACCACCTTTCCACTAAACAGGTGAGCATTAACTGCACAAGCCATGTCTCTTATTCATTTGAGCTTTTGGATCTGGTTTTACTGAGTAGAAGTTTAATTTATTACTTCGTAGCAGCCACAGCATTAGAAACAGGTTAATTATACTGCACTGCAACCGTTCCTTGCAAATAACAAAGGAAACTCTGTGCATTCAAGTATCTTATTCTGGAAACATGAAATATCCAAAGCATGAAATCTGGCCACGAATTGTTGGTCATGTTTTAAACACATTTATCAAATACGTCTCATTTTAAGCTATAATACCTCACTGCTAGCTTTTACTTTTGTTGATCCTCAGATAAGTCTTGAGTCCAAGACAAATGTTCTATGGCAGGAACGCATCAGCATTTCAAAGATTAAATGGATACAGTAAGGAATTTTCCCCAGATGAGTTACAACTGGGCAAGAAGCAGACTGATTCTCTACAGAAACTTCCTTTGTCATTCTCTGCTTTTCTCCCTCCTCTCCCAAACCATTCTGCTGTTCCAATGAAATATGCAAAACCAGAAAATGTGCAAACAGACAGGACAAAATGCTCGACAAGTTTATTCCTGGATAACTGACTTCAAATGTAATGTCTCTGCTGACACAGTGTTCATGTCTGGTCTCTCAGACCACAAACACCCAAACCAAGTAGATTCCTGAAAGATCACCAGACATGAGCAAATCACTTTCAGAGCTTAATCAGCAACTACCTTCCCATTTTTTGGGGTGGAATCAGCCTTAAGAAGCCTTATATGGCTCAGTTATTTAAAAAATAAACAAAAAAGAGAAAAGAAGAAAAAAGAAGAAGGAAAAGAAAGAAGATAGATGTAAAGAACAAGAGGGTCTGATGACAGCCACCACCCTTGACTTTTGATACTACAGGGGGGATCATTTAAAAGCCTTTCATAATCTTAGTTGCTTGTTGCAGCTTGACTGTCTATGGCATAATATGGAAAGTCTACCTTACATAGTACCATACTGCCCTTGATCTCTCAGTGGGTCAGCTACCAACCTGAAAATCATGAGAGAAAAAATTTCCCTACTATAGTAGCATTAGAAGGACAAGTATGTCAGTGCTTGCAAGGAGGTTCATCTTCACTTAAAATGTGAGTATGCGAGTAACTAAAATAACAATAATACTGAAACACTAAGGTTACAGAACCTGCAGTTTGGGCCAGGTCTGATCTAACAGGGTCACTTCAAGGTGGGCAAACTTAAAAGGCTGACACTAAACAGATGACAGACCAGAGAAAGTACATGGCACAAAAACTGCTGGGTATTATGGAAGCTGCCAGAGTATCTGTAATGAAACAGCAACGTGCCAAGAGTTTACTTTGCTAGATCACCACACTCAATCACAGCCCTAAGAACAAGGTGGTGCCTGACCTCAAAAACATGACCTCATAACTATCCTTAGAACTGCCTACCAAGCAAGAACTAGTTATTTTAGTGTCTCACCAAGAGACAACCTATGTGCCAAGTACATGCACATATGCAGGCTCAGGTACAAACCACACATCAGCAGGAGCTGCAGTGTATGGAAAACTGAAGCACTTTCCATTGAGTGCCCAGGATGGGCAGTCAGGCCAGTTCAAAGTAGTTCTGATGAAATATTAAATTAATAACCAGGTGGAAACGCCTGCTATGACAAGGTAGACATTGCTCACTCCCAGATCACCATGATCTGAGGTTGTCTTAATACTGAGAAGTCAGTACAATTTAAATAATTAGTCCATACGAGCTTGGTAGAGTTACATCTCAAAGCCTGTGAAGCAAAGCTGTCCTAACTAAAACAAGTCAGCACTAACATCTCCCAGAAGTCGCTGGAATAACACAGCTGACCTCAAAATCTATCTGGCTACAAATCACACTCTGTGATTGTGACTGTTAGTCAGCAGATGGTGGTCATGGGGTGGTGCTGCTTCTCCTATAATTAAGGTTTATTTTTAATTGAATTAACAAATTCACCAACATTATTTTATAACCATAAGTTTATCTTTAAATCAGCAACAGAAACAGTTGGCTGTGGATTTCTTTTTTTGTCAAATACACTGAGTTTAATTCATTTTAGAAACTGCAAAAGCTGAATTATGTATTGTGGTTTGATGCCCTATCAACTGTAAATTGAAATAGCTTTAAGAATGTGCACTGTGCATTCAGATGGTTACAGTTAACTCTGGGGATAAGTGGTTGCACAATCAGGGTGTGTTGCCACTAGGAAACATTTTCAGAAACTGAAGTAGCAATGAGATTGCTTAAATCTGAAAATAGAGAATTTGCACATGTATCCGGACCCAGTACAAACCCCTGCCTTGAGGCAGCTTAGAAGCAGTTGCTACTGAGCCATGGCAATCTTGTGACAATTGAACATTGAACATTCATAGAATTCATACATTTCTTGTATGAAAACATAAAAAAGATACTTTTGCTTTTTTTTTTAATTCACAAGAGATTCCTCCCGTCATCCTGCATAGAAATTTGATTATGGCGAGGAGGAGGAAAACTGGGCAAAATACACTCCTTGGCCTCAGCAAACAATCTCATCTCATGGAACAGCCAAAGGTTCAGTAGAGATGAATCCTGGAAGGGAGCTTTGCACTGCAGAGAAGCACCTCCATGGAAGAAGCCCTGCACTCAGCTGCTCCTTCAGCTGGGAACCTCATTAAGTCACCCCAGCAGGAAGGCTCCAGAGCACATTCATGCTCCTTCAACAATGGTTCAACTAAAATGTCACTCCTGAACAATTTCCTTTTCCTTGAGAAGGAAAACAACACACAAGCCCTAAATGTTTTACATTGACATACAGATTTTTGACATACATACCTTTTGCACTCCTCCTGCAACACCAGGAAGGAAAAGGATTTAAGGACTCATTTAATAGCTTTCTGCATTGATGTACAGCATTAAATCCACTTTTTCTTCTCACCTACCAATCTGGCACTGCTTATTAACAACCCTGTCAAGACTCTAGGAGCCTTAAGGTATCACATTACCACAGAACAGTGGCTGATGCTGAACACACCTACATTTTCACTGCTGTGCTCTGTATGATTTGTTCAGGTCTTAACGATTAGAGCTTAGCAAGGCATCAGCAACCAGTAAACGCCATGAAACGAATAATCACTGTACAGTCTAGAGGTAAGAATCTCTACCATGTTACATCCTGGAACAAATCTAACCAGACACTGTACTGACCCCAGACATTAATTCTTTTTTCATAGGGGCAGAGGACTTGACTCAGATTTGACAGAAAACTGAGGCCCCACAGGAAGCTGGATACTGGCTAGTATGCACAGCCTTAGTGCTACTCTATGACCATAAAAACACAGAATAGTGTGCAGGGCACTGTGGAATCTTCTGAATGCACCCGCCTGAGACCACTGGAGTCTGCCTGCTGCTCAATGCTGGAAGTCTATGGCTGTGTCAAAACTTGATCAATGATGAGAGAGGGAGTGGTGAGAATGTTAAACTCTCTGTCTATTCTAAACCACAGAGCACCCTGCAGACAGCTGTGCAATCCTGCTGCACATTAGAAAAGCTCAGCCCCTGCAATAATGACAACTTTAGCAAAAGGCCACACCAGGGCTCCAAATTAGACATGTGCCACATCAATGGGAAATATTCCTTGTCCCACTACTGCATTTGTGCTGGTTTTGGTCGAGGTAGAGTAAGTTCTCTTCACAACGGTATGGGGCTGTGTTTTGAATTTGGCTGAACACAGTGTTGATAATACAGAGATGGTTTTGTTATTGCTGAGTAGGGCTCTCACACAGCCAAGGGCTCTTCTGCTTTCAATGTTGCCACACTGGTGAGGAAGCTAGGGGTGCATGGGAGGTGGGGAAGAGACACAGCTGTGACAGGTGACTCAAACTGACCAAAGGGATATTCCAGACCATATGGCATCATGCTCAGGATATAGAGTGAGGGGCAAAAGAAGGAAGGGGAGGACACTTGGAGTGATGGTGCTTCACTTCCCAAGTCACCATTACACATGATGGGGTCCTGCTCTCCTGGAGATGGCTGAACACCTGCCTGCCCATGGGAAGCAGTGAATTAATTCCTTGGTGTGCTTTGCTTGTGTGTGTGGCCTTTGCTTTCCCTACTAAACTGTATCTCAACCCACGAGTTTTCCAGCTTTTACCCTTCCAGTTCTCTCCCTGATCTCACTGGTGGGGGAATGAGTGCGTGGCTGCAAGAGGTTTGGCTGATGGCTGAGGTTAAACCATGACAGTATTGCAGGGAGGTACCCCTGGAGAGCCAGCACTCATCTTGGACATTCCACAGTTCCACCAAAAACTGACAGGGTGGAAGAGAGAGAAACAAGAGTTAGGAGGAATTTGAAACGAACGTGAAGGTCTCTTATCTGAATGCTGTGCTAAGCAAGATTAGCAGTGCAAGACATGCAGACAGCAGCCCAGGAAAGTGCTGGCTCTGGGGCAAGCAAGGAGGCTATTCCCTTGATCTCAGATGAAGGGGACACAAAAATTCCTCTCCAAGCTCCAGCTAAATTATCTGAGCAGCAGGTAAAGCTAAGCACCAGCAGTGCTTAGGGCAGAAGGGGAACACCAGGATGGCTCACTGATAGCCAGTGTGCCAGGGCAGAGCATAACTGACTTGCCAGCTTGAGGGAGGAAAACAGAGAGACAGAGCTTTGTACTCCCTAATGCAAACTGGGAATTACCAAGAAGCAAGACAGGCTTTTGTAGTCTATTACTACACTGAATAACCATCCATTTTAGTGAACCTATTCATAAGAAGCAGCAGCTAGCTGCCCCCTTAGGTTAGAGAAGGGAGAAAAAAAATCACCTACAAAGTAGAGTTTATAGAGCAGAAAAATAAGGTCTGTGCTCTCAGCCAGAGGCCTGGCAACATGACTCTTCTATCTCAGACCTAGGATTTTATCTATAGTGAGGTTGTCAATTACCAAACCTCCATTTATTCAGCAGTCTGGATTTATTTGACCTTGGCTGAAGTGTTACATATGTGGATTATTGGGAGTTTTGGTACGAATGCCTCAAAGAGTTGAAAGAGTAAGAGCAGTCCTACCTAAATTTAACATCAGTCATGCTGAGCCAATGAGTTTGGCCAGATGAACTCCAAGGTCTTTTGCAACCTAATTGAATTAATAATTCCAGGATGGGCATAGCTGCAGGTGACTAAGCTGAGTAACTGAAATTACTACTGGAACAAAGCCACACATTTCTCATTAACACATCTCACTCATAAAAGTAGGGAGGATCAAAATTTTTTTCCCTTTCTATTACAAGTAACAGTTGCAAAAAGGGATGGCTAGAATTTGTCATCTGAGGTCATCCTTAAAAATGCCATTTTAACAACAGTTCCATCTAAGGAAAACTGCCCAGACATTCACTTAACTAATTTAACATGCTACTTAAAATATTGGTCAAAGGAACAACTCTGGAACCCAGGGAATTTACCTAAATCTAAACTAAGTTTCTAGACTCTAGAAGAAAACATCCAGAAAAGGTTTGTCCTGTTTGGCTACATAATGCTGAACTAAGCAGAGTTCTTTAAAACTCATGGGCACTTATTTTGTGTGCACCAAATCCTTCCTCTACTGAAAGAGGTTTTAATGATGCTCAGTCAATAGCTATGATGTATGTTATGAAAATTCTACTTGCTCTGATGTTCTGCTATGGTCAGCTCAATGACAAATGACACATGAACTAGTAAAGCGACAGAAGCCAAACATTAAGGATTACTCAGCAAATCTTTGTCCTAATTTTCACTTGCCTCCATGCGAGCTTTGTAAAACTCCACATCGTGAAGCTTCTCTTTGCACCGAACCAGTTCCATCTCGAGTCTCTCCACACGGTTTGCCCTCTCTCTCAGAGAGTCCAGCTCATCTCTGTACGCTCGGGCAGAGCGAGCATCTGAGGCAAGGTGCATGTTCTGGGAGGGATAAGCAGGGAGAAAAATCTAAGTTAATACTTTAAGGCATGTACTTTAAACTTTTTTTTTTTAATTTACTTACTGATTTTAAGTATAGACAAATAGTATTCCCCTGGTTAAGAGGTAAGAATTCTCCTAGTAGCCAGTAAATTCTCTACAAGAGAGAGAGGTTCTTCAGCCTGTTCGACCTCTGACATTACTAATGTCTGATGCTGCATAAGCTTCAGGCTCTACTAGGCTATTTGCATGTTGAACAGATGAGATTGCTCTCAACAGTTAAGTGGAAAGCATAGCCCTGCTATGCCACAAACATAATCTTTAAACAGCTTGCTGAACTAAATTGATTTCCTTATTACAAAACAGGCACAGTAGTAATTTTAATCTCGCACTGAAGCAGGATCTTTTTTAAAATAAGGGAAGATTGTCACAGTAAAACAAACCCATCTCACCTCTTGCTTTATTTTTTGCAGTTCTAGGGTGAGCTGCTCAACTTCATTTTTAGAATCTGCAAGCTGCTCAGACTTCTCTTCCCTGAAAAAGATTAGAAAAATCTTAGTAATTTTTTTTCTTTCCTGAAACAATATTGATTGTATGGACAAGTGCCAGTAATCTGTAAAGGAAGACACAAACCTCCCAGCATATTCTTTGTTATGACAGCTTCATCATTTTCTCATGATACCATACACGTATCATGGATCTGAGTTTACAATTCAGCTTTTTTACTAAGTTCCTCTGTTTAAATCTCATTGGTGCATCTGCTGTCATACATAGCTTCACTGGCCTCTGGACTTTCTACTTGAAGTTAAAAAGCAGAGCTAGCAGTTGGTATTTTGAAGTGGGGGGAAGAGAGAGATAAGACACAAGACACAAAAAGAAGAATGGAAGTAGCCATCACTCTACATTTAAAAGCCAATTATGAAAGAAGAAAAGATGGAAGACACCACTAGCTTCCTACTGCTCTGATTTGAAAGGTGTGATTCTGAGAGCTCCTATGGAAGTCAGTGTATTGGAGCCAACAGACTCCTGCATTTTCAGGATGTATAAGACTTAATAAGCAAGTCTCTCCAGAAGCACAAAATAACAGTGACTTACAGCTCCTGACGGATTCTTCTCAATTTAGCCTTTGTATCTGCCAGCTCAACTGCAAGGTGCTGCTTTTCTTCGTTAGAAAGTGGGTTGGCAGGGTTTGGTGAAGAATCTGGACTTGGTACTTTCAGAGGGCTTGGTGGTTGCTGAGACTGCAGATAATCTCTCTCTTGAGTGAGATCTACAATGACCTGGAAATTCAGAAGACTATGTAGTGCCAAGATATAAATAGTGTATTTATACATTGTTTTAAAAATACCTAAAAATTATTTTTAGATTTAGGAAATTATTAGTCTGGCATGATACAGAATCCTAGTGACAGCCAGGAGTGAAGGTTACACAGAAGAGGAAAGGAATCTCCACTATACTCCAACCACTGAAACATTCCCCTTCCAATGCTCAAAATAAGTAGTCCGTTTTCCTTGAAGAATTCATAAAAACCTGTAACAGCTAACAGTTTTAACTAACACAATTGCAGTTAAAAGCATGACAGAATATTAACAGGCTAAAGAGGAGGAGAAGGCTTCTCCAGAGATCTGAAGGGAAAAGAATTGATGAATCAAAAAATTAGAGAAGACAATGGAACCCAGGAGGGTAGATGCCAATGCAGAGACTAAGAAGCACTGCATGAATGACTGGACAGACACTCAGAGATATTTGGTCTCCACTTCGTGGAGGGACTACTCAACTCCTCTTCACCAATCATTTCACCACATCTTAGTGCTTACACAAGAATCAATGAAAAAGTCGAAATCTTTCTACAAATTTTCAGAGGTGTAGTAGAAAGGTGCAGAAGAAATAAAAATCTAGTGCACAAACAAGACACAAGAGAAGGAATGGAGCCCACATCTGCTGCTTCTCATCAGTTCTGTATGGGAGAGATATGTCCTCGTACTTCTGTGCATTCATCTCTCTCATCAATGAGCCTCCTGAGGTGGAAAACCATATTCCTGGAGAGAGACTCTAGTTCTTCTGGGGCCATGTCTGGAAGCTCCAGCCACTGCAAGTCAAATACATTCTCCTGGTTGTGAGTCACCTAGGAATAGGAACAGAAGAGTATGTCTTTCCACTCGTCGAGTTGAGAATTTGCTCCCTGTATATGCAGCATCCCCCAGGTTCTTCTATTGATAAATTAAAAAACATAGCCATTTTACCAAACCCAGGCTGCAAATAATAAATGCAACTACCTCAACTGTAACACCATCCAGAAATTTTTGGTATTTACACCTCTTATAATTATTAAGTCTGAGTTTTAAAAGTGGTCACATAAATACTTATAATCAATAGCACGTGCACTTGCATATTAGAACTGTGCAACTGTCCTACTGACCCTGAGGTGATCCCCACAGGAAAGGGACTGGTTCCACACTGAACGTTACTAAGAAGAATCCCTGATTTCAATGAATTTGCAATTTGCAGCTGATACTGTATCAGCTGTAGAAATACCTCTGGTTGCTCTTAGCAGTGTATCTTTCAACTGCTACCTTACCTAAATTGATTGACTTTGAATCACTTAGCAGAAACATCAGGCAAGTTTCTCAAGCTCATTTAATGACTGTTCCAGCTTTTGTTATAACCATGTGCTTGGCTCATCATGATTTTTTTTCTTTCCTAGAAATTTTTTTAAATGTTAAGAAAAAGTTTCTGTCACAAGACTTTCCCTATTTGTTCTCAAATCTGAGTGTACCAGATTGTGTACCTGCACTCACTGACACCTGGCCACAGTCAGTACCCATTCCCAGTGAGGGGCACTTCCACTTGGCTCTTCAAAGTAAGAGATTTCCTGTATTCTTTGGCAATCCTATCCACAGCCTTTCCTTCTCCCGAAGCCTTACAAATCCAAGAATGCTTATCTTTGGAACAAACACCTTTTTGAAAAGTCCATATGCCCAATTTCAGGTCTTCAACACCATCTAGCTCAGAGGCCACTGTCTGAAGCGGGTCACTGGGCAGGCTGTATCACTGATCACGGGGCTTGGGGACTAACTGCTTACACCATTGGTGCAAGGGGCTCTGCAGCTTCTATCACAGACATGGATTTTGTCAGTATTGCACATGGATTCTTACAACAATTCCTTCTACATAACCTTTAAGTGGCAAGCAAGGCATTTACTATTGCATCTCTAAATGACTACTGAGACAAGTAATGATCCCAGCACCTATCATTTTCATCTTATAATCTGAGTGTAGTAACACATTCCATTTTCTTTTTTGTGAAGTTAATGAATCCATAATGCAATTCTAAGCATTAATATTTTATAGCAAAAAAATCCTGTTAGGTCAAGGAAGGGAGACATACAACATAAAAAGAGACAATATCAAGAATCCTACCTCCTGAATGTGTGACACAATGGCAGCTTGGGTTTCAATATCCAGTTGTTTTATTCTGTCAATAAACTCTTCTTTTCTTTCACACTGTTAAAAGAAAGCACACCCTGAAACAGTGCTACATACCCCAAAACTAAATGCTCTATTTTACATTTAAATTTAAAAAAAATCCCAAACTCAAACAACCCATAATGCTAACAAAAAACCATTCAAGATCTACACTTTGTCACATTGGAAGTGCTCCATATGGAGCATGAACCAAATTATGCATTAAATTATTTAAACTTTTTAGTCAGTACAATTAAGGCTAAGTTAAATGGTGTTTTGCTCTTAAAAAACAAGTTCAACATGCAATGTGATCCAGAGGTGGGGAAACAGCTGAAGGATATCATCACAGCTTCATTAATGGAGCTGCACAAATGTAAACCTCCATTTACACTGCATCATTTAACCTATCTGCTTTGCTGTTTGCATTTTGCTTGGTTTTGGCAATGAAGAGAGACTCATCACTTTAGATACTATTCACAGCAACACCTAATGTTGTCTGTTGGACTAAACATACGCTTTAGATAAAAACCAGGAAACATTCTGGATAAAAATGAGTGACATTTCAGACAAACAGATTTTAGTAAATCTTTTACTTAAGGCTTTAGAAGAGGCAGACATCTGCTATCTGTATATCTGTGATTGTGCACTAAGAACATTATTTCCTTCTTGTAACAACACTGCACTGTGAAGAACTTAAGCGGTATTTAAAAGGGTTTTTTTAAACTCATTTACAGTGTCTTTCTAGGGACTGGCTCTGAGTCTCCTATTTCACTGGGAAGAACCTCAGAGCAGTAAATGAGGGCTGAGGATGCACAACAGCCAAAACAATTCTTTGTGCTGCAATACAACACTAACATAGTTCAGAGCGGCAAAACGAAGACAGCTTTACCCTGACATAATTGAGCTGACATAGCTGAGCAGGGTAAGTGTCCTAAGGCACGACAAAAACACTAGGCAGACCTACAAACAAGGTCAATTATCAGCAAAGGCCCGCCTGCAACGAGGCCATTGTTTACTGCCTCAGAGGTTTGGTGGGCAGAACACTGATTTCTTTATTCGGTAACTGCTGTGCATTTTTGCGGAGTTTTCCTTATGCATTGTCTTTCTATTTATTTAAATAAATGTCACACGAAGATCCCCACACTAAAATACAAAGTATCTATTAATCTGGTATTTTCAACAGATAATATTAAACTAGAATATTGTGCAAATAAAATCATAATTCATTAAATAAATGTTTAGACTTGTTGAACTATTTGTTTGGCATTAATGTGTACTGTTCCACTTCATATTTTAAAACAATAAGAAAATAAACCAACAACAATCTTGATATCAAGAACACTGTTCAAACTTATCTCACCCCACTGTGTTATTGAAGTTGCAAAAGTACACATCCTATGTCTGATTCAGCACTAGCAACGAATTGAGGCTACTGCTATCACATAACGTGCTTTCCTCTCTCC
This sequence comes from Vireo altiloquus, assembly GCA_013396875.1. Lineage (NCBI taxonomy): Eukaryota > Metazoa > Chordata > Aves > Passeriformes > Vireonidae > Vireo > Vireo altiloquus. The sequence continues at coordinate 217,263 of VZRF01000200.1, forward strand.
CCTGCATTTCTTTCCTTCACCTACTGTGTTTCTCACAATTTAGCTCACAAGTTGTCTTGAGCTCAAGATTTGTTCATACAGCACTGATCTTTGGGTAGATTTTCTCAGTCCAGGAAAGAAAAACAGATTAAAAAAAAATCTTATTTTTTTTATATGATTGTTCACCTGCACAGCACATCCCAGAACCAACAACAGCAGCTTCTTGATTTCATCCATACTTTTACCTAGAGAGGAAAACACATCATCAGTACATGTGTATAACAGATAAAGTACTTGCAAGTGATCCTCTCCAAAATACGTGCCTAAAAAGAGAAGTAAGACCTTTGAACAAGTGCCTGAACAATATATATATGTATGTATTATAAAGTTACTGTATTTTCTATGCAACAATGCAGTTCTTATGAATTAGTTTAAAATCTTAACGCCAGAAAGACATTTTTTCCTTGATGTGTTATCCTCACCTATAATTTTCTAAGGCTTTTCTGATCAATACATCACAAAAAAAATTCCTTTAAATAGTTCAATGCATATGACCAATGCTTGTCTCTTGGGTTGTCATTAACAAGAGTACAAAAAAGCCCAACAAACCACCAACAGCTCTCCCCACTCCAAAAAAATCCCACCAAAATAAAACAAAAACACCGTGAGCAGAAGCAAAGGAGGGTTACTCACAAAGAACTTGCCCTAAATTCTCCTTCTGTAAAACAGTTGCCACTCAGACTTCCCAGAGCTGAATATCATTCTGCGCATATAAACTCTCTCTGAGAGATAGATGTTTTAGCAAATAAATTCTCCCTCTGTTCTGCATCAAAGCCTGTTCACACTTTGAAGTGTAAACCCCATGTGGTAAGAATGAGTGATGTATAAGGGACACTGAGGAGCTGACCATATGCTGGGAGCCGTGGGGAGAGGAGGCACATCCCCGCTGCTGCTGCAGGGAACCCTGCTGCGACCAGCAGCCCTGCCGGCCACTTCCTACGGCTAGGAGAGGGAAAGCCTCACAAGGGGAACTGGTGCAGCTTAGAGCCAGCTTGTTTCAACAAAATTAATGTGGATTGCTGGATGGTAAAGGACATTATGTATATCAAAGTAAGACAAAGGACAAGGCAAGGAGGGCAAAAGGAAGGCAAGGAGTTTTAACGAGGAAATAAAACACCTTTACAGAGCGAGGTTAAGGAAAAGCCTGACTTCATCCACACTGGGGGAAGATGAGGAAAGAGAAACAAAGAAACAGAACAGGCCATACATAGTTTTCTCTCATCCCTACACATCTGTATTCTTCCTGAGTGTGACTGTGGGACTAACACTTTCATTTTGTACCCTGCTTTACTTGGGTGTTCAATTGCTCTTATCACTAAATAGATACTAATTTCTAAGTGCAACTGTGCTCCTCCACCACCAACACCATGCCCTTGTGAGGCTGCTCTGGCAGAAGGTCAGAAGCATGTGGAGGACCCAAGGCCAGGGAAGGGGAGTTAATCTGACTCATCAGTTAAGCTGCTGTAGCCCCACAGCTGCACAAAGGCACTGACCTAAATTACCTCGGGGGTTCCTGCCATTCCCACAACCTTGCAAGTCAGCACAGCCGCGTACAGGCAGTCTAGGAAGTAACTTGCTTCCTGATTTCTGGGCACACAAATGTCCTAAACCAGTCTTTAAACATACCTATACATTTTCAACAACTTTTAGGAATGTTTATCTTTATAATGACTCAAGAATGTCCTATGAAAATCATCATGATTGTATGAATGAACACTATAATTCCCAATATCCAGGTCCTGCATTAGCAACCATTAAGATTTTGCAAGCAGAAATTCTTCTCTTCAACAGAAACAGCCATCTTTAAACATGCTAGTTCACACTTCAGCATGTAAATACAATATAGCTTATTCCCCTGCAGAATATTTAAAAATTGGTTTTGAAAAACGTACAACCATTCTTACTCTTCTCCCTGTATGTAGCAGCATACAAGGCTTCCTCTTTCCTGAAAAGTTACAATTTAACACACAAATTACATTTCAGCCTGTGAAAGTATGATTGTTCTGTACGTATCTCAGTAACACAATCTTAAGCACAGTGACACAAAAGCCTTCAACAGCAGCAAAAGAAAATCTGTTACTTCGTGAACAGTTCCTTTGAGGGCACAACTGGGGGACTATTAGTTTGGTCAGAAGGTATTTTTTTCAGGAAACTGAGTTCTCACTACTTTCAGCACTGGGTTTCATTCTACATCAGCTTCAAGGCAGGTACAGACCAAGTACTGAAGACCATGCCTGTGGTACACAAAAGCAAGTCATTAAGTTATGGAGAGCAAGTGACTTGAGTGTGTCTCTCATTAACCCAAACTTACTCAGGCAGAACAACTCCATGGAGAGACTGAAGGAGTCAGGCTGCTTGCTCTGGATCATACCAGACAAGTTGTGTGCTCTGGGTTCATCCGTCAACCATAAATTTCAATCTGTGCTCCATGGCATCCCATCCTTGGGAGGGGCACAGTGGCTTGAAATCAATCGCTCATTATAGAAAACACTAGGGCTACTTCTCAACTGGGACAGCATCTATACCATCCTAAAGACATGTGAGCTACTTAAAACCATTCAAACCACCCTCCACCTCTCTGCACTAAGGCTTTGCTATTTTCTCAGTGAGGTAACAGATGGGCATTGGTGTTGCTGCCTGACCCTGTGAGGTGAAACACCTTTGGCTATTACTGCAAAGTAACTTACCAAGGTCAACCCTGGTCTCTCAACAGGGACTGACCTTGCCTGGAAACAGCCCTTTGAGTGAGACCTTACCTCACTCCAGTCCTCCCATGAGGAAGTGACAATGAGGCAGACATGGCAAGCCATGGCAGGGATGGATGAGCTAGAGTTTATAGAAAGGAGTGAGAAATTAAGACTTGAGACAGTCATGAATTGTTAGTTTCTTACTGTTTTAAACATAACATTTAGCAGTCTGCTCTCACCGATGGCAACTTGCTGCAAAAATTTAGCTGTCAGGATTATTCCAAGGTTTCCTTTTCAATAAATTTTTCTGTGCTTGCAGACATGTTACATCATGTAATGAAAGTGAGGTTATATTACCCACTAGAAACACTTCTAAGGCTTAAACGTTCACTCAGCAGATACACCAGCCACGTAAGTGCTTCAGAAGGTCACGAGTGATTAAAGAGTTCCATTCCTTGGGCTTTCATTCTGAAGTTGTTTCCCATGGGGAGACAGTTTGTTGACATAAGGCACTCCCAGATCACTCATACTCAAGCTAGGTTTGAGTAACATTTTAAAGCCTTGTAGAATTACACTATTTTCAGGAGATTTTAAGAAAAAATAGAGTATTTAAAAAACCTCTCTATGTATGAAAAAAAAACTCTCTACCAATCTAAAGTGCTTTAGAGAGTTTTCAATTAAACCTCAAAACAAGCCAGGAAGGGATTAATTACCCATCTCCCTTTTCATCTCACCCACAGGAGAGCTGAGATATCACACACTTCAGCGACAAAAGTGAATCAGAAGCACTTCTAGGACTATTACAGAGCACCACAGTGAAGTTCTACACTCCAGCCAGTGCCTCTGTCCTGCAATGCATGCTGAAGAAAAGCAAGTGAGCCTCAATTCAATCATGCCTTCTAACAGTGAATTGTTCTCATGTTTTTCAAAAAGCCTGATTTGCACCCATTTATAGGACAGTAAAGTTTCTTGTGCAGCCTCATAAGCAGGCAAGTGCCGGCTCCCCTGTGCTGGCTCACTGGGCTGACACAAGTCCTTCCCAGACAGCCGGGAAGAAAAGCCTGCTGAGTCTACTCATGCTTATTAGGTGATCTTACCAAGACACTGTCCTCCTACGACCTAGGATGCAAACATTTAGGTCTGAGGCAGCTCCTGGCAGAGAGGTAACCACAAGCTGAATGGACAAGAGCCAAACTATCACTTAAACAGAAAGGTTCTAATTAAGAAATAAACGCTTTTCTTTCATGACTTTTCTTAAAATTCCAGGGCAGTTGCTCTCAGGCCCTGTGTTTGTGCTGCAAGGGAGCCAGCCAGCCACCTGGAGCATTTGCAGAAGGCCCATCTGCTCCCAGCCATGAGAGATGGCCAGCAGGTTTCCTGGAAAATAAAGGAAGGGAAAGCCCAGACACCACTTGTGCATCCTGGGAGCCTCTCTGTGCCAGAGCCAGAAGATCCCTCTGGTCTCATGGGGGTGGAGGGTGGGAAACAGATGGCAGGACTCAGGGAGAAGGCAGGCAGAGGGATTAGGAGACACAACAACAAAAAAAGGAGGATCAAGGTACAGAGAGAACACAAACAATGAAAAAAATAAGAGGGGGGATGGAAAGATGTCAGAGGAAATGGGAACAAGCAGGTCCAAGTAAGTGTAACCTTGGGCTTGTGCTGCCTATTTCTCCATATTTCTACTCTGATGTTACTCTGTCCAGCGCAGGAGAGGGAGTGCCAGCACACGGAGTGCCACAGGAGGCAGCTGGAGGGTGTGCAGAGAATGTGGGGAGGGTGAAAAACACACGTGCCGCTTTTCCCAACTGCAGCAACATCCTCAGTGAGAAAAGCTTGAATGCTAAATTTACACTATTGAGGCAGTGTTTTGTTATTAACTTTATACTTTATGAACCTTTGTGCCTCTGGAGGACTGTGAAACAAAATGAGGAAGGAAACCAGACATGAAAAATACCCAAGTGAGAGTAGACAACTTTTACAATTTTAATGAAAACCAGTTTTCCATAGACACTTATTAGCAGGGACTTTGGAGTCTCTCATTCACAAACTTAACATGTAATTTAAAAAATGTATATAAACAGCAAAGTCTTTTTAAGAGACAGAAATGAGCCTATTTCAGGCAAGTACAACCTGATTCTGTTCTTGACCTAAAACAAGTCAAAATCTCTCCCCCCTCATGATTATGACTGTTTCAAAAGATTAACTGCATAAGTTTCCAAGAACACTCACTAGCTGTGTGAAACTACCAATGTCTAGCAATGGAGAAATTAAAAAATGCATCTAAATAGAGGCTCACAATCATTACTGTGTACTGATATTCCCCATGCGGCCATATTAATGAGTGGCCATTTATAAGGCATGCTAAAACCAGACATAATATGAAAAAGTGATTACAGAAATGATGTAGATGATAAATAGGCTGATGATTCTCTTATTGAACACAGGTGGATTTGAGGTACAGTAATGAACTGAAAAAGCTGTTCAACAAGAAAAAGAATTGAGAAAGACAGAAACATAGACGAAATTTAAAGGTAGTAGCTGTCTACCATAGAATGCAATGAAGAGAATAAATCCTCTAATATCAGCTGCATTGTTCTGCAAGTCAAATTCCTGGGAAATTTTTTAAAATCCTTTAATTAAACTTTCAAGTTTATTTTTAGCTCCCTATATTCTAGAAAACAGTCAAGCCTTCATCTTCTAAAAAATATTTCTGCTACTTTTATGCCCATGGACAAATGAACTGAAGTAGGCAAATTTGCCATGGCCTAGAACCAAACAATTTAGAGGACACGAAAGCAAGTAAAGCTCATAAACCCAGCAAACATGTGCCTTTTCCTATGCAAAAGCCCAAGTGCTACTGCATTTTCTGTGATGACAGCTATGTCTTTCCAACAATCTCATGTTCAAAGCAGAGCTGCAGAAGCCCCCAGCAGTCAACTGGTGAGCGTCAAATGGAACCTAAACAGCATTCACAACCTTAGCACTGTTCAATTCATAATTTAAGGCCTGTAACACCACTTTTGGCTGTGTTTTAGAAGGCAAAAGTAAATTTTCTGAAAAGCATGCATAGTAAAACATCATGTGGGCTTGCTACAAGAAATAAGTCACTGAAATTGTACAGTGTGAATCAGATCTAACAGCTCTCTGGTCTTGGACCTGTAGAGTCAACAGTCATTAAGAGCATTCCCAGCTCAAACAGTACAAAGCAATACTGGATTTGTTCCAGGAATGAGACTGTGGGATTGATTCTTCTACCTCTGATCAAGATGGACCTTTCCGTGAAATTACTTAGCTACAGGATGGGGAAGGCAAAACTGGGATTTCATGGTTGCCTCACTAAGAGAGAGAATATCTTTGTTTTGCTTGTTTTTCCCATCCCAAGTGCTCCTGCCTTCCTCTGACTCCTCTCTGCAAGACAAAAACAAAGACATCATCACCAGGTCATCACTCACTTACGTTGCTCATCACAGCCTATTCCTTCATTCAGCTTTTTGCAATGGTTTTACCACCTTTGCCTCAGCCATCTCCTTCCTATGCCCTCTTTACGAGCTTCCCATTAGCCCTCAGCCAGGTTGTTCTTCCTGAAGGAAGTTCAAGTTCTCCACTTCTCTAACCATTTCTCCTGCATGTCTTACCAGTGAATGCCTACCCAACAGTAAGATCAGCTCCTCAGACACTCTCCTCCTTGAATACATTCTTGAAAGCAAATACATCTCAAGTATTCCTTTGCTCACCACCTTCTTTTGTCATGTCTCAGCTGGGACTGGTTCTCAAAAATCCTTATCTAATATGGCTAAATCAGAAATTTTGTATTTTTTTCCATCAATTTTAGACAACCAGATGTTACATTTTTGCATTTTTTATTCTTTCTTCTCATGTTCTGCCCCAGTAATTCCAACGGTAAGTCAGTAACGGGGAAAATAAATGTTAAAACCCCACAAAAGCCAAAATCAAACCAAACAAAAAATCCACAAACAAACAAAAAACGAAAGCCCAAGCAAACAAAACCCAAACAAAACAAAAAAAAACAAAACAAACAAAAAATCCCAACAAAACTCCAAAAAAAGCTAAACCAAACCACCACATTTTAAAATATCTCAGAGAAGACAGTTTTCTGGTTGTAATTAAAGGAGCTAGAAGACAGGAACACATGGATGACCAGTGTCTTTTCTACAAGAGACAGATACTTTCTTCAAAGAGAGATCTAAGGTACTGACAAAAACCAGCAGGTCAATGATAGCAAATTACAGCTGAATACAGGACAGCTTTCAAATGTGTGGCTTTCCCAGAAACTGAAACTGTATTTATCACGTTAGGAGTCTCCTGCCAGCTGTCGCTCAGGAATGGCTCAAGAAACCAGCCAGCCTTTCCCACTGACACTCAGCCAGCAGACACTGCCTTGCTGCCCAGACGTTTCTATTCTGTAGCACTCTCGAAGCTAAGCAGCCCATTGCCCATATGACCGAGAAAAACAGCTCTTGTATTTTGACTTTCTTCCTTGCCCATAACTGTAGCCTGTACAGCCCAATTAAGACTTGCAGACTTTATTCTGCTTGCTGAAGAAGTGGATTCCTTACTCTCAGCTTGATTTTAACACAGAAGTGCCAAGACTATGAGCTTCAGTGATCCAACATCTGCTAATATTCTTTTTTGACAAGTGCTTTTTTGTACATACACATTCTACAGCTGCTAAGAGTAGCAAAATAGAATCTTCTGCCAAGGTTTCTGCCATTTGTTTGTTCTGGAGATGCTGATTACCATGTCATTCCCCATCACTGCTGACAGGGTTCATTCAGTTTACCTTCTTTGGTAAAAACAAATAAAATGTCCTTGGCACTAGCACTGGGCTCAGGCAGACACAGAATGGGCAGGCAAAAAGAAAAAAAAAAAGCAAGAAATTTAGCAACAGAACTTTCCATTTCAGAAACATGGTTCAAAGAAGTGAACTTCATTTTCAGGCTAAACAGCTTTCATTTTGTCTCACCAAAAGCACTGGACTCTGGACATCAGCTCACTGGCTTCCACCTTACTTTTGATGTGATACTTCATGCAAGAGGTATCGTTGTCTAAACATGGCCAGACAAATGTTTTTCTTTTTGTCCATTCTCTTTCTCACTTCTTCCTGTTTCTTCATATACATATTTTTCACTCCATCCTCACTTGATTTTCTTCCCACATTTCATTTGCAACACCTTCACACCTTTTGGCAATTCTGCAAGACCCTGGATGTGTACATACAGCCAGAACTAAACTCATTATACAGGCACACAGAACACCTGAAAGACAACACATTGTCCTATGGCAGACTATATTCTGGGTCACTTGCAGCAAGGAGGTGAAGAGACAGCTTTCAAACAAACAAACTGCTGCTGTTCTGGCTTTGGCAAGAACTCACTCATCACACACATATAAGCACCACATGCAAATACCCACATATATTTATTTGCACAGGTATATAAATACCTGAGTGTTGCATTCTAGATACATAAAGTTGTAAGATTCAGAGATGCTAGAATATTTGTCATTTGCCTACAAATACATACAGTTTATTAAAAAGCATATTTGTACTATGGTCTGTTTAGGAGACTGGCTGCCAGAGTTCCTTGGGAGCAACTCTCAGTCCCAGCAGTTAAATCCAGCTGGTGGCCAGTCACAAGTGGGCTTCCCCAGTGCCCAGCACTGAGGCCAGCCCCACTTAATATCCTTATCAATGATCTAGACAAAGGCATTGAGGGCACCCTCAGTCAGTTTGCAGATGACACCGAATTGGGTGAGAGTGTTGATGTGCTGGACGGTAGGAAGGCTCTGCAGAGGGATCTGGACAGGCTGGATCCATGGGCTGAAGCCAGTTCAAAGCAGTAAAGGTCCTGCCCTTGGATCAACAACAATCCCTGGCATCACTACAGGATGGGGCAGAGTGGTTATAAAGTGGCCCTGTGGAAAGGGACCTGGGAGGCGCCATTTCACAGCAGCTGAACATGAGCCAGCTGTGGCCAAGAAGGCCAATGGCATCCTGGCCTGTGTCAGCTATAGTGTGGCCAGCAGGACCAGGGCAGGGATTGTCCCCCTCTACTTGGCACTGGTGAGGCCACACCTCGAACCCTGTGTTCAGTTCTGGGCCCCTCATGACAAGACACTGAGGGGCTGGAGTGTGTCCAGAGAAGGGCAACAGAGCTGGGGAAGGGTCTGGAACATGGTTTTGATGAGGACCTGCTGGGTGTGTTTAGGCTGGAAAAAAGGAAGCTCTGGGGGACTTTATTGCTCTCTACAACTGCCTGAAAGGACGTTTTAGTGAGGTGGGGGTTGGTCTCTTCTCCCAAATACCAAGCAGCAGGTCAAGAGGAAATGGCCTCAAGTTGTACCAGGGGAGGCTGAAGAATACTCCTATGGATACTAGAAAACATTTCTTCACTGAAAGGGTGGTCAAGGACTGGAACAGGATGCCCAGGGAAGCGGCTGAAACATAGAAGTGGTGCTCAGGGACATAGTTTAGTGTTAAGGGCTGGACTCTTTAAGGTGTTTTCCAACCTAAATTAGAACAGAATTACAGAATCACTTAAGAAAATAAAACAAATACAGATTTTATTTAGTATTATAGAGGAGACAGATGAAGAACACAATGAACTACTCACCAGAAAGAGGATCTTTGCCAATCATTAAAACATTTGGTAAATTCATCACAATCAGCTGTTGGAGGACCTCCTAAACAAAAGAGAACAACAGACAAAGTTCGGTGTGAAAGAATCCAAATCAATCCCTCCACAAAGAATACAAAACTCCATCAATTACAAAGCTTTTAACATATCAGCAGGTCAGAGGTCACAAGAGGAAACCCCACTTGAGAGAGAAATCACTATTTGAAGATAGCATCAGGTTGCACAGCTAGCATCCACTAATCGCCTCTTTTAACAATGGCTAATATGGAACTTAAAGGGTCCCATGGCACCAATCAGGATAAATGCGTGACCATGCCAGGCACACCAATCATTCATGCCTTTACCCCAGGCATGATCTGTACTCATCTGATGTGCAACATACAGCTGCTGTCATGTTTCAGGGCAGATAAATTCAACTGGTTCAAAGGTACCTAAGCCACTCTGTGAAGTTTGAGTAACTCAAATAATTGGTCAAATTGTTTCATGGGTCTGAAAATTTAAGGACAGGCTGGGGAAGTGGGTGTGGGGAAAAGCCCTTGACCAGGCATCTGGCACTGCTCAGAGAAACTGGATATAAAGTTCTAGATTTATTTGCATTGTTTTCAATGAGAAGTAAGACAGAATTAAGCATGTCATGAACATCATTTAAGGGTTGTTTTATTTCGGGGGAGTTGACAGAAGAGAGGTGCATCAGCTTCAACATTTAAATGCCAGCTGTCTGAAGCTGCTCTGAAATCACAGAATGGCTTAAGGGAGAAAGAAGGCTACAAGGCCCAGGGCAGGCAAAATGCTTAAAGTTGTTCAAATAAATACACTGCAAAGGGGACTCTGCACAGTAGTACAATCAGCCATGCACCCCAGAAACCAAGAGCAGAGCAGTACAGTTGGTAGCTTTGACCTGTAGTTACCAGCACCCACTTGTGATCATCTGGATAAAACATTTTGCAGGCAAGTTTTAATTTCACATAAAAAGCCTGGGAGGAAAACGGCTGTATGACTGAAATGCTCTGCTGAGATTCAGGAAACAAAGGTTCACAGATACAACTCTACCAAATGTTTGGCAGGTGCCTTTTTCCGGCTTGTCTCCCCTTCCCAGACAACCCCTAAGCCACTGGAAGGGCACATGCATTGATACTCACAAAGCATTCAGACCAGGGGAAAGGCACCACAGCCCAGCAGAGAAACACACATCCTGAAACAATCACCCATTCACCCAAACACTTCCCCTCCAAGCTACCCATTGTTATTTCTCTGCTTTCAAAGTTATACCACAGGAGGAAAATTAAGCCTCATTGAAAGAGGAAATAATTGAGAGAGCCTGCAGCCTTTGATAAGCCATCAGAGCGCATATTCTAAAAAAAAATGTTTTGGACACAACACATTTAATTTTTTTCTTCTGATCTATACCAAAACACACTCCTTGGCAGTTCTGCTTTAAGACAAAGTAGAAATATCTTAGTGTCACAGCTAACAGGGGTTTTGGAACTGTTAAGGAAAAAGGTTCTACAGTCCTTTATGTAACGTGAAGCTTGGCTAATGCAGACCAAACATTCACTGACTCATTAGCCAAATGCATTTTGTATTTTGGGCACTTGAGACACATTAAACAAAGTTTTTTTGCATCTGTTACCAAAACAGGTGCAAAACCTATTGGATGTAAGAGCACATGGTTGGACTGCAACATGTGCTATGACAATATAGCATGACATTGAGGCTTTAAACAAAAAAACCCAAAAACAAAACAACAAAAAAAAAAAAAAAAAAAAAAAAATCAGACTTTGCATATACTGAAGTATTGAGCTTTAACCAGCAATTTCCATAGCAAAAAAGAGGAGAAAGGATTCTGCTTCCAGTCACCCAGCACGTGGAGCAGCACTGAGGCAGGAATGCATAAGGAATTTGCGTTGTCTTTGTGTAATCATCAGATCGCTAGCTGGCAGACACAAAAGACATTACAGCTAACCTTTATGCTGTTAACATTCCCATGAGCTCCTCCTGAAAAATTGTTTGAGTATACCATCCAACACAACCATGACTGAACTCCCTCATAATTGTCTGAGCTCAGTATCTACTGGCAAGAATCTGACAGTCACTGAATAGAAACTAAAATGGCCTCAAGCCTGGAAGAGTGATTTGTTAATTCAGATTGAAAGATTCCAATTGTTGCAAGAGGTGATACTCTGACTCGTTTATTTTTAAAGTAAAATATTTAAACAGATAATTATCTGTATTATTCTAAAAGACTTCACCTTCAGATTAGTGCTTGTGATGATAACACCTGACTTATGCAGTGCAGCTCACCAGCAGATCTCAATGCTTTATAAAGGAAGGTCATTGCCACTGCTCTCCTTTTTCAAGCTCAGGAAAGCAAGACAGAGAAACAGAGTTACTTCAGTTTAATAAACTATCCTCTGTGAGCCAACTTACCATCCACTCACACAGCTGCAAGCACGAGATAAAATGTGTTAAGGGAAAGCTCCTACACTGATAAATTTAGCTCAGATTTTGTCCAGACTGAAATCCCAGAAAGTTAGTAAACCTCAGCTGACACCGAGTGACTGACTCAGTATCTGGGATAATGTGACCATGTCTCAGATCCCTTGCTCAAAATCCCACATCTGGAAATAAAACTAACATCTCCTTCACCTAAGAGCAAATCAGGAAATCTTCAATATCTATCGTTTATCAATACTTCCTTGTTTTCAATAACACAGATTGACAAGTAAAATGCTGTGCCTCAGCCTGGCCTCTAAGCTCCCCTCACATTTCATCATTCCTCCTTAAAGACCTCATGAAGTCAAACTCAGGCATCAGGCAGGGAATTCCAGTCTGTGAACTAGCATGGGGACCAGAGCGCCCCATGGACCCAACCATCTCCCAGGGTACAGCTACTCTGGGCATTGGGTGAACCTGGACACACCGCTGAAGCCCAGACAGAGAAATAAATGGTAGCTAAAATGCAGTATTTCCCCACAGTGGCAGAAATTACGTTACTGCATTACAAATAAAGGGCGCTTTTATGCTTGAAATCAAACACAGCTGCAAGACTCCACAGCAGAGGCAGAGATGGTGTGTGTGTGTGTCCTTCTGCCTCAGGCAACCAGCAGGGCCAGGGGCAACACATCCAGACAAAAGCTGCTAGAGAGGGAAACAGGGTTTTCAAACATTTTAAATCGCCCACAGCAATCCAGAGTACCCTGGAGAGCAACTGTACAAGCAAAAAGTCTAATTCCTCCTGTGAGAAGTCTTTTAATCATTTTTACAGCACAACTAAAGCTTGGTTAAAACAGTAAAGGTTACAGCAACAACACATGGTAACAATTTCCCAGATTAGTAGAGCCATTAGGATCTAAGTTGCCAGATTTACAGCTAGACCATTAACCAACTCAGAAGCCAGCTACCGCAAGTCAGCAATCACCTCCCTCAGAATATGGTTTCTCTTTTTTATTTATTTTTTGTTGCTAATGAGATTTCCATGAACAAAAAATGTTGATATGAGAAGTGCTATTTAAGAAATCAAACCAAATCCCTGTTAGATCTCAGTGCAGTGCCGGTAGGTTTCTGAAATGCTCCTCACCCAAAGATCAGGGTATCTGAAACTTGAAGAGATTTGTCCGAAGTCTTTTGACAGCAGCGATGGTTGCAAGAATGGATGCTTCCAGATAGTACATCAACACCATGATCACAAAATATAAGGATCAGCAGCCAAGTCTTCCACTCCCTGAGCGAGACACCAAAACTCAGTAGACAAAGCCCACAAAGGTTTGAGTAAGCAGTTAAATGACCCTGTATTGACAGGGAGGGCTTTTCAAGTAAAGGTCACACTGGGTGCTTGCCCACACAGACATGGAGCCTGAAGCTAGCTGGGACAATCATGATACCCCAGCAACAAGAAGGATACTGCCTAAGCCAGAGTAAGTTTTGCTGAAAGCACCTAGGCACTCCAGGACTGGTACATCAAGAAACACCAGTGCATTACCCAGAAATCATAAGGTTAAACATAAATGCTGTGTTCTTATCAGCAGCCTTTTGGTGTCTAAGCCCCTGTTGTGAACTTGCTTGACATTTGCAAGCTCTTTGAAATCACTTTTTAAAAAAGAAGCTTAAGACAAAATAAAGCCAAAATTCCCCCACATTGATTCTAACAGTCAAAGGCCTTAGGAAAAATCAAGACTCATACAAGATTAAAGATAAAATTCTAAGCACCAAATTAAGCATTTAGGCTTATTAAATGCATGAACAAACGCACTCATTCCCTCCATCTGAAAGTTTCTAATCATTCCTGGGGTGCTGAGGCATATTTTACATCCTCTTTTTATCCCTCCAAGATAACATAACACCGGATGTTTGCTCTTTGCCTTAGATCCTCAGAAGAGATGCAATGGAAGCTCTCCCTCTCAAGTCACAGTGGTCACATATTAACACTGTATTTACCTGTAACGGGGTAAGCAAGTGCACCTCTTGTAATTCTGTAGGAACAAAGTCTCCTTGGTCCATACTATATTTCAATACATATTTGCTTCTTAAAAATACATGTGCAAAAAACATGGTCTTAAGGTAGTATTCTTAGGTGCACTTTTTTAGTGCCAATTTAAGTGTGACAACAGCTCTTGCAAAGAGCAAATTGCTAGGAAAAGAGTAGGTAAAATTGTCCTCTCCATGGCTGAGAGACCAGGCAAATACAAGCTTCAGACAAAAACCTTCCCCTACAATACCACACAGAACAGCATTAATGTAGGGTAACTACTCGCTTCTCATGCAGAATTAAATTAACCTCGGCCTGAATCCTAAACAAGAAGCAAGTACTAAATAAATTATGTAAGAAGAGAGGCAGTCTACCAGTCATTGTAATTCAATGCTCAAGCCAAGCAATTCCATTTAAGTATACTGCTTGGCTATAAAATGCTAATTGCCCAGCTGACTGGAAGCCAAATGGTGCTTTCCTACTTAAAATGCCCACCAGGAAAAACCATCATCAGCTTTATTTATACCAGCAAAAGCAAACAGTACCTAGCCAGGGAATTTGGCTTACACTTTAGCTGCAACTCAGGCCAACAGAACAGGAAAAGCTCAGGAGAGTCCTAACTGTGCAGCACAGCCAGCACCTTACTCTGATAACCTCAGTGTGGATCTGATCTCACAAACATCCCTGGAGGGGGAAACATTTGGCGAAACACTGAATCCTTAGAGAAGGTCTCAGCAGGAGTCTGGCCATGTGTACCAGCCCAATGCCTCCTAGCAGCAGGATGGGGTGGCAGCTTTGCTCCAACACATTTTAAGGCCCCTTTGGATGCTACCACAAAGACAGGCTGGGAGCTGCATTTCCTAGGCAAGATGCACTCCAAGTCCAAGGAACAATCAAACGCAATCTTTTCTGGAATCAGAATTCTAAGGAAGAGCAGACATGCTAATGAAAAACCTTTAAAATAAAACACACTTTTAAACAGCACATTGAGACACATGGGTTGGGTTTTTTTAAGCATGTTTTTTTCTAAGTTTCTAGTTCTGTGTTAAAATAATAATGAAAAGCTATTTTGCAGCCTACAAAGAGGTTATATTTTAGATGAAAAATATATTTGTCTTCCAATAGATATAAACTTCATAAAGGTTGGGGGATTGCTGTAATTATCTGAGGAGTTATTAAGGGTGTCAGACAAATCATAGCAAGATTCTGTGAACTGTATGGCAGAGTCTAACAAAAGATTAGACAAGATGAAACAAGTTGTTGCACAGAAATGACAAGGAAGTGAAACAAATGCTTTATTGACATGTTTTCCATGTACATCTTACCATGCAAGCACACCTGATGACACCACGTGTGTGACTCAGTGCTCACAGTTTCCCTGCCAACACATTATATACATGACAAAATTTCACTGAGAACTTTGCTCATCTCTGCAACAATTGTACTCGTTATGTGATGGACTAGAGGATTAGCTGTCTTTAAAGGGATTTTTTTTTCTACTGAAAACCAGCAAATTACAAAGCACATTTCTAAAGACCCTTCAAGTGGAAACCCAAAAGCCACTAAAATAACTGTTGCCTCATCTGCTGAAAATAATCAGTTCTGACAATCGTAGACTGGAATCTCAGTGGGAGGGGACATGAAGGAATCATACCTAATCTTAACTGTGCTCAGCCTGTGCAGGGTGCAGATAACTCACTAAACAACAAAAATATACTCAGCATAGAAATACACCATGTAAGATCAGATTTTTTTAAATTACACATATGAGATTTGGATGACATATTATAGTCTATCATATAAAACCACTCAAAAAACCTAGAAGGACCCAGGCATAACCATCCACCCACTTCATTGTTATGGCTCAGGTTTTGTTGTTTGGATTAGAGTAGTGCAGAGGTCCCATCCAGGAGCAAAACCTCATGCTCTGGAGCTGTACAAACAGTAAGACACCCCCGGAACAAAGAGCTTGTTATATATACCCAAGGTATTGGTAGGCCGATGAAAAGAATGGCAACAAGCAACAGAGGAAGGAAATGAAAATAAGATTCTGTGGTTATAATATGACCCATGGTGTGCACTCTTGCTGCTTTATGAACTGGTTAAATCAACTCAACCAAGCTGGAGAGAACTAAATCACTCCAGATAGCAGAGGGCATGGGAAGCAAAACAAGTCCTGATGAACATATTTTGCTTTAAGATGAAACTGTTCACAATGCACATTGTTCACAGAACAAAAAAAAAGAATTTAAGTGTATTTAAATAAAGGTACTTTTATATGTGTGAAAAGCATTTTAGGATACAATTAGTTTTACTTCTAGTCCAGTGGAATAAATAATGGAGAAGCTGACACACATTAGTTGCATAGGACTTTTATTTATTTTTTAATCAAACTAAGTATAAAGGGTACATTTACTTCTGAACAATGAAATGTATAGTATCAGATTTTCTCATCCTAGTTTCACTAACTCCGTGATGAATCACTTATGTTAATAAAACATACAACTACGGTTATGCCTAGTGGCAATATTGATTTGACCCAGAGAAGAGAAAATCCAATTGTGGAGCACTGTGTTTTCCTGCTTTTATTGCCAGCAGCACCTTTGACTAATTTACCTACTTTTGCTACAAATAAAAAGCCTATTGATTTAACCTCAACTTCTCTTTTCAAATCATGTGCAAGTGACTACACATGTTTGTAATAGTGTCCTGACAAATTACTCTTGACTTCTATTTTATTTCATCTTGGATTTGTCCTGCGGTGGTTTATGCAGTAACAGGGAATATGAAATGTGCTGTGTTAAAGGCTTGTCACTTGACATTACAAATCTAACCAGCTAAAATGCAATCCATCTGTTGAACACACTTCCAGCTAATACGGTGGTCTCTAAGGACTGTAATAACTCACCTTAACACACAGTAAAAAAACACCACAGGCCATCAGAACAGACTTAAAGCACCACTGAATTCTCTGAAACTCAGCACCAAGCGCCCTCAGTTGTTTTAAAAGGAAGTCAGTTTTCTCCATACACTGGGCATATTTTACTGGCATAATCAAAAATTTTCACATCAAACTCTAAACAGAACAACTATATTTAAACTTTACACTGAAGCCTGATACCAAAACACACTAGCCATGTAGAGCTGTGAAGTACAAACTCTGCTCCACTGCCCTTGATCACTGGAGTGAAAAAAATTATAATATTAAAATACAGCTTGTTATCAAGAAACAAACATCAACACAATAAAAACTTCTCAAAGGAAGATTACCTGCAAGATCTATTTTCTGCCATTTCTCCTATTACAAGCATTTCTAAAACTTGGGGGGGGTTTATGTGTTCATATGAAATATACACAGTAAACACCTAACTGGGCACATGACACCAGTTTACATAAAATACACTGAATTTCTCAACACAATTTCTATAGTGCCCTGAAGAAGACCAAAATTAATTAACCCAAGGCAAGTACATGGTAAGTTGTGAGCCTTACTTAGATGTTCAGAACTAAACATCTGCATTACAACTTCAACACTGTAATAGAGGTCCAGGCTTTAACAAAGTGCCAAGACTCTAAAGAAGCAGGCAACCCTTGGAGTGACAATCGTGACACAATTCCTGAAAAAGCAGCAGCCAAAAGGAGAGGGAAAAAGGAGTTAAAGATGGGAAGATGTAGGAATACCAGTAATGCATAATAGCAATACTACTTTCCCAAAGATGAATAATAAGCAGGAGCTAGGTAGCACAAATGTGTACTTTTTGCATTTTTGACAGTATCAAGTAATTTATTAGTACAAATGTTGCTTGAAAAAGAATGTCTTTTCTTGGGGAAAACTCTAAAACAAACTGTTAATCCTGTGAGGGCATGGGGATGTGTGACAGGAATAACTTTGAGGTTTCTCTAGTATAAATATTGAAAAGCCAAGTCAAAGCTGAAATTCAAGAAAACAGATCTGTCAAACTAGAAAAAAAATGAATCAAGCAGGAAGGGGACAAAAATGGGATAATTTCATGATTCCTAGTATTACGAAAAATATTTTAGTAGCAAACAGAAGGCCTAGCAGATGGAAACAACTTTAATGTGAATGTATGATTCAAATTTCATTAGTGACTAAGGGTAATGGAAGCAAAACAAACATCCAAGTTGACTGTTACCAATCTGATACTCTAACGTCCTGTTCGAAGCAGGAACTCATGAAAAAGTTCCAATCTACCTCTCAGTCCCCAAAAGAAACAAGCTGCTTTACCCTGCCACTCCTACTAATGCTGAGTAACATTCTACTGTCTCAGCCATCTTGACTGCCATGGGGTCAGCTCACAGAGAAAATTATTTCTCATTAGCAAAAGGTGCCATGCCTTGCCTTCCAAACATCCAAACATCCTCAGAGTTGCTCAAATATAAGGTAAATTAGAGGTTCAGAAATAAAAACAAATGTGCTTGGTCTTTCCAGAAAAATATTCCCTGAACAAACAAGATTTAATACACGTTAAACCATTTTGAGAAATACAAACAGGAAGCACAGGAGAAACACAGAAAATGACACCTAGAAATGAAGGAACTGTAAACACATGGACAGTATTCAAAATCAGTGATGACCAACAGGAATTTTATGGGATAGCATTGCTCGTTTGAAACACATGAAGATCTTTGTCTCTAATCCAGGAAAAACAGTATTTCCAGGACAATTTTTTTCTCCCAGTGAAGAAAAGGGTTGTGACAGTGCTTGAATACCTGTTAGAGAATTGAGCAACTGCTCTGTCGGTACTCGTCCTGCTTTTTCCCCCTAGCATGTTTATAAATGTGAAGAAAAAAAAAATTCAATTAAGTTTAAATTAAACTGAATTTAATTTCCAAAAGCTAATTTAAAAGATTTTTAACCATGAGTTTCCCACAAGCTTAAAACGTGTGCTTGGGCAGCTTACAGGCAACGTAGTACTGGACAGCAAATTAATGTTTCAGGAAGCGTGCACACCGTCACTATGCCATCAGCTTATCATCTAACTGCAATAGAGAATGCAGCCTGGGCAAGAGAGGTCGTTGAGGCATTTGCAGATAACCATGTAAAAATCCATGATGGATTTAAAGAAGAGGGAAGTTTTTAGCTGGTCTGAAGGTAAGAGAAGAGGGTACAGGGAACAGGCTGTGCCACCCTACGAGGATGCCTGACCCCACAGTATGATGCTATGGGACAAAGGAGGTGATTGGGGAAGTAGAGGGAACGGAAGGTTTTACTGGTGAGGTCTGTAGGTTAAAACAAAACCAAAGGAGTCTGTATTTGCTAATAATTTGATTATGTTAGGTGCTTTCTGCTACAACCACCTGATGCTCTCTTGCAGGCAAACTCCTATTACCAACCAGTTACCAGGGGCACTAAAAACTCAAATATCAGTAAAGCAGAGAGTTCTTGCAGTTCAGGCATGCCCCTCTCAAAGACTCCTAAAAACTCTTAACATGTATCACTGCAGTTTAATGTTATGAGCTTTCCAACTATTACGACGCAGAATTTATATCCAAAATCATTACTTCAATGTATCACTGCATTATCACTATCATCTAATTTACCCAATAGTAACAAGTTCAACAAAGAGCCACATATCCCTAGCCGGATGCTTTACCACTGGAGCAAATCTCAAATTTTTTCTTAAGGTGAGTAAAGGGAGAAGCTTCAAGTCAGATCAGATGGTCTTCCGATGTACAAATATAAGGTGGTGTTTCTCTTTATAGCTAGCACATTGCCCCAGGCAGGGAACACACAGGGCATTTTCAAGACCATCAACACTTCTTGCACTGTACAGGTGGAGAAGCTGCAGTAAATTTCACATTACTTTCTCAAGGTAACCGAAGCACCCTTGGAAAAGAAAACACTCCCAGCATTTACTGTGACAATCATCAGTTCTACCACTAGCACTGAATCGAAGTTACAATAGAAGAAAAAAAGAAGAGGAAAAATGACCACAGAATCTAGCAGTGAATAAAATGAGAGGGCAGGAAAAGGAAGCCATGTCCTCAAAATAGCCTCTGGGCTCTCATCGTTCCCTTTCAGGATTTTCTATGCTTATTTGTTTTCAAAGGCAAACAACTTTCCATCTGGAGAGTTACCCCTCGGAGGGGGGCACAGGTACCCACAGAGAGAAGACACAGTTATTTGCAGCTGACACTCGGCTATTCACAGGGTTTACTGCCAGTAATTTGCACCTCGGCAAAGCCAGGTCGGGCAGAACCCACAGGCAATTACCAGGTCAAGCTGCCAAGAACAGCCTCCCTGGTTTGCCCGACTTGTTGCCACCGGGGAGGAGACAGACGAGCCTTCTCCTCGGTCCCACCCCCCGGAGACCTCTCACTGGCATCTGATCCCTCTGTGAAGTGCCAGCCTGGAGCTACCAGGACAAAAGGAGATGGTGCTTCAGGATGCTTAGTGCTCAGCACCCACCCAAAGAGCGGGTCCAGGAGGGGACCTGGGGCAGTCTCAGGACATCCTCCAGCCCAGGACACTGGGGGACTTGCCCTCTCCTGTGCCATTCCCATCTCACGTAAGTTCACTTGTTGTCCCTGCTTTCTGGACATCCCATTGTAACAGAAATACTGTGCTCTAACAAGATACGGATACACGCATATGTGTCTATATAGATCTACACATACTGAGTTTTGTGTATATGTGTTTCTGCTACTTCTCCCTCCTGTTATTCTGCGATCATTAAAACTGCTCAAACCTGTAACAAGCAAAATCCTTCTGGGAACCCCATCTGATTTGCTATAGGGAAGACTGTGCCCCACATTCATGCATTTGGAGTCCCCATGGCTCAGCAGCAAAAGCATCAGGAGTCTTACCCCACACCAAACAGCAACAAGGTGGCTTCTTTAACACACAACACTGTAAAGTCTGCTAAAGTGACGAAAGAAGAACTGTGATACATCATATACTTGTTAAAATTTAAGATTAGTCTTTCAGGGTCAGGTCAGTAATCCAACTTATTTTGAGTCTGAGAATTTACACTAAAAATAGTTGCTATAACACTTGCTTAAAAAAATGAACACAAGCATTTTGAACAAATATGAAAAATCATATTGTGGTACATCAAGCTTTTACATCTGCAATCATCAAATTCTTCTTTATGATGAATTCACCCTCTAGACACTTACAAACCCCAGGCACCTTCCACATTCTATTACAGACATGCAAGAGAAATCTATTAAAAATTAACACTGAAAAGCCATGAAGCCACACTGAGTCCACAATTCAAATAGCAGTTAATATCACAGGATAATAAAGATCTCCTTACTGCACAGCAGGGGAAATATTTCACAAAAAGAGAGTTATGACCAAAAAAAGATGAAAGGAAAAAGTCCCTTCCAATAGCTGCCACAATTTCACCTATACACAGAACAGGAAATAGCCAATATCCCTGTGTGGTAGCTGCTAGGCAAAATTTACTTATCAATGGTAATCCAGGATATGCATTCACACACACATGCATACTTGCACATGCAAACACACTCTCAAGAACTTTCAGTCTTGCCATTTCTTAACAGTGCTCCTTTAAATATCTGAAAGGACTGATTAACCCTGCTTAATACAAGCTGTGTAGTCTACTGCAAATCTTGCAGATAACTCATAACTGTTAACATTAATTAACTCAGCAGAGCTTTACCCTTCTTGCTCCTCCACCAGCCTCATACCAACGGAGCTCGGGTGACAGCCCTAGCAGACAGCTTCCACAGAGGCAAGCAGGAATGGTGAGCTTCTGATGAAGAAAACTCAGTTAAGTAATTATTATGTTTTAAGAGAAAACTTTTCTCCACATGTTATACTTCTCTTCATCAGTACTGACCAGTAGTCACAGCACACTCAATGCATACTCATGTGGAAATACCCATGATAAAAAATGCAAAGGATACTGTTGCATACTAGAAAATCCTTTCTTTATGCTATCTGTGAGAAACACAGACAGAAGCTGTGTCACTAGGTTATTGCTAACATTTAGGATAGATTAGCTTCTAACAGTGCTAAGCCAGTTTTAAGGCTTCTGACCACTACATTTTTTTATGTCAACAGAATACAGTTTCCTTCTAAGCTGTGACATTTAGTGTTTTTCTGAAAGCGGATGTCATCTATCATATGCTCAGACAAAAGCCTCATTTACAGCTGAAGGAAAAAGCAACTTTCAAGACCTTGTATTTACTGAGGAAAACCTTAAAAAATGATCAGAAAAGATTCAAAGTCAGCAAGAGTCCCCAAACACAAGGAGCTGCCTTGGCTACAGGTAGAAAAAGCGGAACTATGCATACTACCAACCCTTTTTTATTACTGGTGTCATTTTTTTAACCATACTACTTATTTTCAGTGTCCTTGAAGGGTACACGAAGGTGGCAGGCATGTATGGTTCTCAGCAATTTCCACGCTCCCTCACACATGGCTCATATTCCTTACCTCCATCAGCAGAGCTCAGGTTTATTATTTAAGCAACATAATGGAGAGAAACTCAATATGAAGTATCAAGTGACTTTGAGCTCCCTATCAACCAGATCACAAAGCAACAGCAGTGCAACCATGACAAGCTGAAAGCAGCAGAGGGGAGGGTAAACCCCCAGAAAAATTGCTCAAGGCAAAAAAAAATTCAAGCCTCAGGCTGCAAAGAACAGCAACACCTCCCATTCAGCACATCTGAGCTGCGTTGCTCTGTAGAAATAAAGATTACTAGTATTCCAGAAAATACAGGTTGTACAAAAGTTTATACTGTTGTTGCATCTACTGAGCACCAGATCTAAGCCTAGCCACACCCAAAGCATGCTGAACCTCCTTGGTGGTCTGGAAGATGTCCGATTCCTAGAAGCAGCCCCCAATGAAATTTTAAGGGACACTACAATCAGAGAAAGTTAGCACAAGCATACCTTATCTGCAAACACAGTGTTTACACCCTTCACACCTCAGTAAAGCACAAAACCTTGGCAAGGAGTTCCACTGTAAAACATGAAAAGGAGCCATGCAAGCTCCACTGCAAACTCGGGAATGACAATGATGTTAAATGCTGGAGAGTAAAGACTGGTTTAGTAGCAGCTTTTCAGGTAACTTATTAAAATGGCTCTGCATCATTGTTTAAACATACTTTGGGGGAGGCATCAAATTACTCTGACAAACCTGTTTGTCTCACAGTATCATGAATTAGTTCAGTGATGAATGGCCGATCAGAAACTGGAGCTCTATGGGAACTGGCACAGTCACTCACCAAAAGAATGTTACAGTAAAAAAAATTGTGCTTTTTCAAACCTATAGTAATAGTCTGCATTTTGTAGCTGGGCATCCAAACTAATGGTCTTCTTTTACAGTGCTCAGAAAACATGCAGCTCCCACAAATTATAAAGGGAGAAATAGAGGCTTACTACCTGGAAGAAGTAATCAGATAAAATCCAGCAGTTATAACACAGTACCTTAACACAAGTCTAGGTACTCTGGCACCTCAGCAGCAGTACCCAAATCCATTGTTCCTCTAAATCTCAGCACAACGCAAAGTTTGTATTTCCACAATATTAAGATACACGGTAAATACGGGGTGCCAAAATCAGGCATTTTAGTTTGAACCTCCAAACGAAGCAATTTCTTTTGATAGTGAAAACACGCAGAAGATCTGCTAAGACAGACACTAACACACAGCAGTAAAGACCAGAATTTCCCCCAGACTAAATTTGTAGTCACTGATGTTACTTTTTAAGCAGCAATACAGAAATAGGCACAACTGAAACTGAAAATAAAAAGAGTATTTGCTGCATTTCAGACTAGTAGATACATGATTCCCTGTGAATTTTGACTAGAAGTCATTCTCACGAGGTAGAGGCAACAGCCCCTTTGAAACTGGCTCAGCACAATGCAGGCAGGAACTAAGCAAACTTCTTCAAACAGCTCTGCCAACACCATTCAGCTCCAAGCTGCAAAACTCCTGCTGTTTCAAACTCAGGGCCTCCTGTGAGCAGACTGCTGATTACACCACGTTCATATGTGCACAGGCCAGAAGAATAACAACGAAACCTGCCCACCAGTCATGTTAAATACAAGACTTCACACCAGACTGAAAAAAAAGGACACTCTGCCATCTATTCACTCCCTTGCCACCCATAAAAGGGAAAATTCACTGTAGCACACTGTACACATCCTCTCTTCAGAATGCACAACTCATGCAAGCATTACTGGACACGCTGCTATCACAAAAGATAAGTGGGAGACAGCACCATGCCAACATCTTATCTCCAAACAGAGGAGATATGCACAGTCAATAAAGCCAGAGTGCTGAAAGGCAGGGCTGCGGCACATTTAATAGGATTCTTTATCCCCAGTTACGCTTGTACATTACAGAAGATTTGGAGCAGACAAGGAAAACCAATTATAACAACTCCACAGACATCTTTCATACTGATTTTTATGAGACCAATCCAGAGGAATCAAACTTTTACAAGTTTCTGTGAAACCTTGCCAGGGGAGACTCTTGGTTATCACCTCAGGCAAGGAAAGAGCAAAGGCTACCATAGCAGGCAGTTAAGGTCATCACACACCTCACTCCACACAGATCCCTCAGTGAGTGCCTAGTGCCGTGGGAAAGCCATGGGGAAACAGCAAGGTATGTGGAGGACACAGGACCTGCAGAAAGCTCTTCCCTGTTCCCATAATACTTGCTTTTTATTTATGAATTTGACCAGAGCAGCCTTTTCTGCCTAATCAAGTGCAAGCCCCTTGTTGCCTTGTAGCATCACAGCTGTGAATCTCCTAATTGCATCTTTGGTATGCAGAGGGTAAGAAATGTTCTTGAAAAGATGACACGAAAGGCTCTGCTGGTTGGTCATAACATGGACATGAGGGTTTCTCCTCAGGGAATGGCCAGTACAGAAATCAGATGTTCAGAATATATTTCTTGCCATATGGTTCAAAGTGATGAATAATGTGCTTTGGAAAAGACGGATGACAAAAATAATACAGCGCTGCAGTTAAAGCACCAAATTAAACAAATAACAGGTGGTGACTAAAAATGCATTTTTAATGAGCACCTCTTTATGAATGCACATAATGCAAAGTGGTTTCCACTGCTTTGTAACACATCACTCTTCCTTATGGATTAAAAATATTTTATACAGCCAGATGTGTAAGCTCTTGCTCTTTGGACCCCTCAGAATTTATTTTTGTAAGATTTGGCAGTTAAGTAACATGAACTTTAAATTCGGAACTCTTAATACTCACAGATTCTTTAATTAACACTTTTTTCACTAGGCAATTTTTTAATTAAATGTTGATGTGTATTTTAATAAACTTTGATGTGTTTCCAGTACATCTGCCTCGTCAAGAGTTCTGCCCTTCACATGTATATAATTGAGGAAGACAGCAGTCCAGTGGTTAATATAGAAGAGTGTTTGAATTCCTGAATCCAGACAGACATGAAATACAGATCCACAGTAGTTCTTCAAAGTGAATTATTGCATTCCCAAGCTCTTCCCAAACCAGTCTGCATAAAATCCAGTGGCCAAGAATGACACACTACACCACACCAGGAGGTACTGCTATACCACAGAGTACCAAAACATCCTAAGAACCAGGGTTACTTATCCGACTGAGAGAAAGCTAGAGAAATTATTAGAGGCCAGTTACCCAAGAAAGCAAGACTAGTTTAAATGGCCTATTTCTGCAAAGGAGGAAGTCTCAGAAAGAATCCCAGGCAGTTAATACAGTCAGGAAATGAGAGTTTGTGGTATTAGAGCTACAGTGTAATGAAGTATGTTCAGCTAAACCTGTACCCCGCTTTGTCTCAGCAGAAGAGCAGTATTATCCCAAGGACTGAGGCTCAAGCAGTTTAAGCAGTTACTGAAGCCTGAATCTTCTTGCACGAAGGAAGGTCAGTGTTACAGAACACAAAAATAAATGTGTTCCTCCCCTCAAGTGCAGCTGTCTTGTTAATCTCAAAGACGACATATTCTCCATGTATCAGTCACCACTTTAAAGCCCTGATTCATACAGAGAGACTTAGGAGCACATGGCAGGTTACTATTTCAGCAGGTTGCTTATTTCTGCAATGCATAATACTCCTTGTAATTCTTAATTGCTTTACTCCTCAAGGGCATACAGCATGTGTCTTGGGAACTGGAACAGACTTGCTCTGAATATCAAAGAAAAATTAATGACTTGTCATTAAAAAGGTGAGAGGTAGTAGTTAAATGCTACCCTCTTCTAGCTGGTTCCTTGGAAGGACAATTTAAAAAAAATATTACTCTTTCCTTTTAATAGTTGTTTTGATGATATGCTAAAAAATAAACAAAAAAGGCTTGTCCCCACTCTTCAAACAGAAATTATTTTAGGCTGCTGTGTATTTAATATTGTATTACATTACTCAGTATGGTTGTTCTGTTAAGCACAAACTTCAATGGCTTCCCAAGTGCCAGGAAACCAGTTCACTCCATTCATAATTTCTCTGATACAGCAGCAGTGTGTGCCAAATATGTGGAACTCAAAAGGGCCTGTATCACACAGAGAGAATGATGATTAAACAAACTGGGAGTGCTTAAACTGACTAACTGGGCAAAAACCTCTCTCTCCCCCCACTAAGTGCAGTGAGCTGATCTCAGCATTAAGAGCCAAATTCAACCTTTTTATGAACACGCAGCTTCCCTAAGGCCTTAATATTTGCATCAAAGCATACAAAAATTTAAAAATCCTCTAAAATCCTTTCCTAATTTAAGACTAGCAAAAGAAGACCAGACTACCCTTCTAGGAGACTTCTTGGAACATCAAGCAAAAAGCACTGCACTTCCATCATGACACTTGAATGATTCTTCACATACACACAGAGTAATTAAATGGCATGCCTTATGGCAGCCAGCTAAATAGCAACAGGACATATTACTCTGAGATAAATAAACTCGGAGGCTCATGAGTGTATGTGGGGAGGAGTCACCTTGTTGAAGCAGCTGCCCATGGCTGCAGTTCTGAACCATCGTACTTGGGGGAGGAAAGTCTATTCAATGGCAGTTTCCTTTTGTATTTCAAGATTGCAAAACTCCAGTCTCCCCAGGCACGTGGGTGTCAGCACTCCAAGGGAATGCACACAAATTGAACTCCCTGTACCTCACCAGGGGTCTCTGCTTCCAGGCACAGTCCCTGCTGCCCGAGGTGCCCTACCTCATCCTACCACAGTCCCTCATGCCCTACCCACATGAGCCCATTTGGAAAGGCTTTGTGCTCCCCACAGTCACCACATACCCAACAGACAGAAAACCAGTCCTTAGAACCCAGCACTCATCTGACAGAAGGCTTGTGCTGCAAGGTTTGGGCATTTAGGAAGCTGCACATTTCAGTTTGTATAGATTCACGCTTTAAGAAAGTCAAAGTCACCATCATCACCAGTAGATCTACCTGGCAATAAATCAAAGATTTCAAAGTTGTTGGTGCCATAGCTGCCACAAATCCAGTAAATGGGATCATATTTCAGACTTTCCCCTTCTCCCAGGTAAATCTATCAACATCTAGAGTGCAGGTATCCCAGGATCAGGGCCTTCACAGTCTTTTTCTCTGACAGTTGTTCCATTTAATTTATTTCATGTTCTTAACCTGTCTCATCTAAGTCACACAGATGTACTTTGATACAACTTCTTATTTTGTGAAACTACCTCTTTTCTTACAAGTGGCCTGAAATCTTTCATTTGGGGCAAGTTAAACTCTTCATCCGATGGCTAAGAAGGTAGGAAAGGGGAAGAAGGACTTTAAAAAAAAACCCCTTAGTCCTAGTTGAAAGTGGAATAAGACAACAATTACAACAAAATTATCACCGTGCATAAAAATAGTTTAAAATCCATCCTATGTACTCATATGTAATTTTTGTTGCTGTAGAATTAAACAGATGTTTGAATATAACAAGTGTTATATCAAACACCTCAAAAACATACATTAACTGACCAAAAATACTAAGCAGTATATTTTTGCAGTTTAACCTCCCTTTCTTTACACTCAAGCACTCTTCAATGTAACTCTCAAACTAACTTGACAGTACAAGAAACCTGCATGGCAAGGAAGGAGTTCCAGGTATGTATCTCCAGACTTGTCCCTTTCACAATTTTTTGGTACCATGTTAGGCAGGACTCATTCCTTATGACCCCAGTGAAAAGAAGACAATGGTTGTATACATCCCAACAAAAGAACACTGTGGCAGTCAAACACTCCCCATCATAGGCACCAGACAAAGAGAATAAACAGGGGAACAACTATAAGGTCACACATACCTGCAGAGTGCATTTACTCTTTCTTAAGAAAAGAACAAAAAACCAGCCAGCACTCCAAAAACTACACACACAAATGCAATGAAACCTACAGCTCAGAAAGCTGGTCTTTGATATAAATTTATGGAGGGGTGGGGTGGGTGGAGGGGAGAGGAGTTTGTGTGTGAGATTTTATTTTTAATGACTTTGTTTTGGGGATGAAAAACACAAGGACTGAGTATTTCCCAGCCTCTTCTCTGCTTAGATATATCTTTCAGCACCTCTTTACCAGCTACATCAATCATTCGAACTGCAACACTATGTATTAAAAACAAACACACAAACAAGTGTTTGTTGACACACCCCACACAGAAAAAAAACAAACAAAACCCCCACACACAGAACAGAAAACCCCCACAACTGTAATGACTTAAATCTAGTGTTGACCTGATAACCTCCTTTGGCACACTGGTCCGACAGCTGCTTTAAAATCCCAGATTCACTGATTCAGAAGTATCACACAGAAAAGCTTATTTAAAACAAATGTGCTGAAGGCCAACCTGCTTGTCACCTCCTTTGCATATTAAATGCAGTTGGCAGAAGCAGCTGAAGTATTTTACTTGAGTTACTGCTGAAGTTTTAAACTGGGAATTATATGCTACCTATTACAGAAAAAACAGCTAATCGGGAACTTGCTTGTGTTTTAAGCACCATTCAGTGGCATTTAACCAACTAAAAATAAATCACTCTTCACCATAAACTTTCTTAACTTACAAAACACTTAGGGGAATTAAGATTAATGCAACCTGAAGGGAGAGACTTGCATGAGTATCAGTAAGATTGAAGTGGCTTGTGGGTTTGGGGTTTTTCTCTTGTTGAAGTTGGGTTTTTTTAATGTATTTGGTATTATTATTCCTTTAGACTCTCAAGAGTTATTGGTAATAACTATATCTACTTGGCTACAAGTGTATTTCTACTTATACTACTTTCTACTTATTCTACTTTAAAAGCATACTGAAAAGAAGCTTTAAATGAGTGGTCCTTTATAAATGGGTGACAGTAGAAGCCTGACTGCAAAGCCTGTGTGCTAGAAGTGCACAGCAGTTCACTGTGTTACAAAAACAACTGCTTTTTACTCTCTCATGCTAATTCAGCTCTCTCATCTGAGTGTGTCTTTCTTACAGCAGGTTTGGCAGAGCACTCAAAGCCTCCAAAACTAGGTGTCCTGCTAAGCTCAAGACTAGGAAAGCTTTCCAGTGTATCTTCTGCAGACAATCAACTGGCTGCAATAAAAACTGCAAAACCTCTAAACACTGATAAAGCATGGTATGTACCTTGGCACTGGTAAAAGCTGCAATATACTAGCAATATGTCAAGAAGAACCAAAACAAATCATGATCTGGCAGACAGCTCTGGTCTCATAGTATCCAAGAGTATCAAACAAGAACTGTTTGAAGACCCTGCTATGCAAGATGCTCAGCACCTCTAGTCTATCAAGTCAGTGTGTCACTCAAAATCAGATCCTATGCCATACAAAGAAAGGACAATTGCAAGTTAACTGAAATGCTTTAGGACACAAAAGGCCAAACTACAGCTGTGTCTAATGGAAGACAAGTCCTCAAGCAACAACAAATTATTTCAAATCTGAATCCCTCAATTGCACAGAATTTGGACCTAGCAATTTATAAAAAGAGAATGGGCTAAGTGAAAAAGGGGGAATGAAAATCACCTCTCTAATCAAGATTTTGGCTCAGGCTACAAAGGAAATGCATACTGGAAGAAATGTGAGACAGCTCAACCAAGTTTGAGAATTAGAGCACTCTGGTTTAGTTTCTTCTGCATGACTGGATGCTGGGAGCTAGATTAAGTGCCAGAGCACTGAAGTGTAAGCAAGGCTTCTAATAATGGCAGCTTTTGTGGTCTTCTACTACAGAATCATTCCTTCTGCATGTAAAACTGTAAAGATACATCCACATGCTGTTCAGATAAGCATTTGCCACAAACTCTGAAAACAAAAGAAATGCTTTCATTACTGACACACAGCTTTTGCATATTCAGGAAAACACAGAGTAGGGCTTTTTTTGTTTGGTTGTTGGGGGTTTTCTTTCACTTTTTAAAATATCAGCATTGAAGAAGTAACCTTGAGACATTTATTACACCTTAAAGGGACAACTCCTTGTAGTTGAATTGTTGTTTTGCTTTGAAGTAACTATGGTCTTGAGAGACTCCAAGCAACTCAAACAGGTTACTAATCAAACTAGAAGGGTTTTGGCTGTAGGGGTTTTTTTAGTGACTGCAGTTTTTGTTGGGTTTTTTTTGTTGGTGGTAGGTTGGTTTTGCTTCGGGTTTTTTTGATCTTTTTTTAATGCTTGGTTGGTTTGAGGTTTTTTTAACTGAAATGTATTTTACTTTTAAAATAACTGCTTCTTTGGACTGATGCTGTTTCTTCAGAAACTTCATCCTGACACATGAACACATTTTAACATACTTGGTAGTTCTGCCTACAGTATAAAAAAAATTTAAAAGAAATTCACCTCCTTCCAATTTGCACCAGTAAATGCTCAGGCCTCTCTTGGGACTCCAGTTATTTAGCTTTACTGTAATACAGCTGCTCCAAAATGAACCAGGCATTAAACTCAGTACAAACCTCCCATCCTATAAAACACACTGCACACCTAACAGGTCTGTGATACAAATTCAATGCTCCACTCCCTTGCGAATATCTTTCCAGTAGATATATTACAACAGATAGGAGCACCATTTAAAAAAGAAGAAAAAAACCAAGACAACCAAGAACTCTAAGGTTCCACAGGGAACTTATCTTCTTTTGCTTCTTAAACATACAGCAAACAACTTAGACGTTTTAGAAGTCAGTTCTTTAATGTAAGGTAAATAAAGGTGACTTTTTAGAGAAAGAACATCACCTACTGTAGTTTAAAAATATTAATTATCCACTAAATAAATATCTTCCTGTCCTGTGAAAATGATTAAATGGCATTCATACATTTTTCCTTTGTGCAAAGACAAGTCTTTCCTACCAGCCCCCAAAGGAGCAGATGTTATCACTGTTATCTTGATCACCTAATACACACAACTGATGTCATTCTAAGTCTAAAAAACAAATTAAATAAACATCTAGAGACTTTTAATAATGCTAATTATGAAAGAGAACAGACAGCAGCAGCCCCAGAGGGATCATTTCTGTCTGCTGAGTAGATTTATTTAGGCACTTTCACTGGCCATATGAGGACCCAGCAGAATTTAAACACTTATCCCTCCTTCAACTCCATCTCTTAATCTCACAGAGAGTTTATATTCAAACAGACCATCTAAACAGCTATTTCAAAAACTCATTCTGCTTACTCAAAGTACAATATGCACACACTTTAGTTTGCTGCTTTATTTGCTCATTTTATAAATCCTTCACTTCAAAAACCAACATGTGTGCAAATGGGAGTTGCATGCATGAGAAAATGACAGTATTTCAATTTCTGCACATTCACGAGCACATGCCTTCCTTAGTTTGCATTGATGTAAAGTCCACACACCATGTAAAGTAGGAAATAAATCCTTTCCTGTGAGTTGTCTTCAGCAAAGAAATTAGGACACTAAAACTCCCTCCTGTCCCCAGGTCTGACTTTCTCAGGTCCAGTGACCTGCTCAGCAGGGTAAGTCCCACCATTCTTCACCAGGGTAGGTGCCTCCACAACCTTCACACTCATTTCTTGGCCCAAGAGCACTCATATTTGCCAAAAGTGCTGGAGGTCAACAATAAATCCAAGCACACCTTTACAACACAAAAGTTTTGAGAAGTAAATAAAACTCTGCATTAGATCCAAGATCTCCCACACATTTCTGAAACCTGATACTCCTTCAAAAGGACAGCAAAGCATTGCTTTAAAAGACATCTCAAAAATTGCCTCAGATGAAAATACACTGCGGAAGAATTGTTTATGGGTCTAATAAGCCATGAAAAAGAGCAGTGTACAAAAAGGTCAAAGTTCATTACAGAGCTTTGTGTCACAAGCTGAACTAGGATGTTGTTGAGTGGAAAGCCAAGGCCAGCTGAGTTACAGGCACAAAGAAACAAACACCTTTGCTCGCTCCACACCACAGGGCCTCACATCACTGCCTGGAACTGACAGGAACAAGCCTGGACACTAAACATTAATCCGGAGTCAGAGCTGTGTGAAAGCAAGACTGTGGAGTGAACCTCGTGTGTCACAATACAGAATGTGACAATAACCTCAATGAAAGTGACACTGGATTAAATAACACTTTCACTGGCAGAACATGCCTATAAAATGAGAATATAAATCACTTTCCTCTACTAACTGCCATTAAAAAGCAGAAGTTATTTGCTTTGGGAACTGGTATGCAATTAGGATACTGTTTGTATCATACTTTATACATTTGTGGAATTCATCTTATCTCTTTAAAGACTTTTTAATGAAAAGTACTCAATGACATGGAATTCATTACAGAAACATAGGCAATAAAGCAATCTTTAACTTTCACTTTTTATTATCTTTTAGCAAAAAATAAACCTTAACGCTATTTTCAGCCATAAGTGGCATGCAGGCTGTTTTTTAACTTACCCAAAATGGGTAGGCTCTACAAAACTTAATTCCCTCCTTTGCAAAACTTCAGCTGACAAAAATAGGACATTTGCCCAAAACTGAAGCAGCAGGACTGAACATGGTTGTCTGATGAAATTGTCTGAACAGCAACTTACATCTCAAACCTAATATCCAAAAAAACATATATAGTAGAGGACCGAAATACTCTGTAGCTTTAGCAGTGGTAATCGCAGCAACAGTCAAGGAGATTAACATTACATACTCTCACATTACTCTTTTTTAAGCCATATAAAGGACACTGTGGATGCATTCTGCAGTTCAGACATCCCAAGAATTGCTCTCAATTAACATGTCAGAGGTTAAGTAAATGCTGCTGTGTGGGAACCAAACAGCTATTCCATACTGTAAAATTTTACAGGTCACCTCCACTTGCCACTCTATTTTAAGACACTGCTACTCTCTTTCCTTGGCTCAGTTTTTTTATTTGTCTGCACAATATATTCACACCCCTCAAGCCTATTAAGCAAAACAAAGACAAGACTGAAGACGTATGTCAGGCTACTCTACCCTTTCCCATATTCTAGCTCCAGGAAAAAAGTAGTTTAAAAGTTAGCCCATTCTCTTCCATCTGTTTGGGGTCACTATTTCATTCTGCATTAAAATGCACATAGAGCCTCAAGGGAAAAAAACATGTCTCTAAAATGAGTCCTCCCTTAAACTTCCAGATAGAATTCAATCTATGAGCCAAAATGCATCCTAGAATCACAGCCAGTAATCTCGATCAGGTGTCTAACATCATGCTACTCAGTCACCTGGAATGGGTACCTCTCACCAACCTGGGAACACTTTTAAAACTGACCTCTGCGAAACTTATTTTAACTCTGAAGCAGAAATGTTTGTTTAGTTCTTCTGGAAATGATCAAGGCAATGTTCACTAACAAAGCATCAGACAGTCTAGCTACCAGGGATGAGTCACCTGTCTGTCTCTTTCCCACTGAAATACCTGATTCCAGGACCTATACAAAATGATTGCGATTTTTGTTATTCTTAAGTTTGTTCCACTGCAGCAGAGTGGTAGCCATTTTCAGCTGAAGGACTAAATCAAAGACTAACATCACTGGTTCAGCATTTCCCACAATGGCTGCAACAAGGTCATTCTCTTGCCCTGTACCCACAGCTACAATAAGTGAATATCTTCACAATTCACTGTGGACAATACCAGTCTTACATACAACCTTCATGTCTCATGATCATGCTCCTGCAGAAGAGAAAGTCTAACTCAAAATATTTTTGTCACTGTAGAACCAAGAAAGCCTCATTAGGCTAAGTACTGCAAAAATACATACAGACAGTCTGTGCCTGTAGCAAATTTAAACTAACTAGAAGTCAAATAAAGTATAGAGGCAGAAGCAAATACACAGCTAATAAAGTTCTACTCCAGGTCATGCCAGTGGCAGAATCTCGAGTCCTGAAAGGCCCACTGCCTTACTGAAACACAGCCCATCCCTACAACAGTACCTTACAAATAATTTACTTGTCATAAGAGTTTGTTTATTTCTTGAAGACTTGTGAAAAAGACAGAGAAGCTTCACAGCTGCCCACTGTTGTTGCCTTGTGCAGTTGTAACTTCAGACCATGAGAACATGCACACTACCTCTGGTAGGTGCAACAGTACAACTACCAGTGCAGAAAATCTGGGAGGCTCTATAAATACAGCCCACTCAACTGCACAGAAAAGGGACAGAATTGCACTTAGTAGTACATGAGATCAGCAAAGCATTTGAATTAAAAAGAGTTTCTCTTGAAGCTTCAGATACCTCACTCATGAGAAAGCTGACATTCTCTGTTAATAATTTTGGAATTTAAAGCGCAAGATGAAGAAAGGTTGTACTTAAGCCAAAACTAAAATCCCCAGGGAACAGGAATCAAAGAAAGCAGTCACTCAGGCACAGTGTAGCTTAACCCATAAAACTGACAAAGCTAGCAAAAAGAGGTTTCATTTTACCTAATTTCAGTAGGCCATTAAGGGGTACAAACTTTTCTCCTAAGAACAGAAAAATACTTTTTTGACTTCAGAGTGTGTGCATTTATGTGCATTTCTAGCATTTTGGTGTTTACTTTGCTAAGGACTGGATTACTAGCCCACTAGAAGTAGCCTGTGTAGTAGGGAAAGATTCCACCTCACACGAGAGGACACTGCTACTTCCAGAACTTTATTTATAGCATGAGTACAGTTGCCAGTCCCTAAGCTGTGCCCAAATCTGGAGCTCCAAGTTTGAATTCCTCTCTGCAGTTCAGTCAAGAGCTCTAAACCTGACTCAGTCCTTCAACTACAGAAGTGGGAGTTGTTTACTGATCTGGAAGCTACTGGTACTGCAAGGCCTTCCCTGACCCACAGGGAAAAACAGCATTTGCCTCAGCCTGAAGACAAACTCATCTCTATACCAGAGGTTAGAAATAGCCTCAGAAACTCACGGGCAGCTAATGCCCTTTAACATGCCCAATAAAAACTCTGCTGCTTGTACTTGTTTTACACAAGTATAGAACCAAGAAGTAAAAAGAAGATAGGTCTGAAGAAATATGCCCTAAAATTAAAGCATCCTTGCCCTCCATGATCTCTGGGCCCAGCTAAGTGATTCAGGCGGCGACAGTAGGATTTGTGGTGATATAGTCTCTAAAAATTCAGTGAATTGCTTCCTCTTTACCCACCCTCCTCTCATTTTAATAAGAACACAAGGGTTATTATGAGTTTCTTACTGAAGTTGCACATGCCACAGTCACAACTCTTTTCAGAATTGTGGCTCAGTACAACTTTTTTTTTTAATTAAGAGCTATTTCCGACCTTTTAGAGACACGAGGTAATCTGCTAGGTATTTAGTGGCCACAACTGCAGGGAACAGAGGCAATGAAAATACAGCCATGACCACATTGTAGCATTTCTTCCTACAGCATTTCTCATCCACATACTCCAGATGTGACCATAATAACCATCCAGGCACAGCTGGGATATCACATTCTTTTCCTCCATCAGCTTAAAGGCTTTCATGTAAATGCTAGAAATTTTTGCTTGAGCGTGCAGCATATACCGTTGGAGTGATTATCGACATTTTTGAAGGTCAGGAAACCTGTTATCAAAATAGACCCTTTCATAAAACTCCATTTTTAAAAACTGGTATCAAAGTAATTTTTAGTTCCTTAGAAAAAACACTAAACCCAAAGATTGACACATGAGCAGAGGAAGCATAATAAAGCCAGTTCAAGCTTCCCCTGGCAGCCTGCCTTAGGCTTCTTCCAAAACTCTACGGGTATGAGCATATTATCCAAGCATTGCAGATATCAGGACAGCTGCTCTTACATGGAATCTTCAAGGAGCAGCACCTACAGGATTTAAATATTCTCTACAACACAAAAGGAGAGGCTAACACCCTTCAGATTTTCTAGCTTTCTTCTTCCATCTTCTTTCAGTTTAAAGACAGCCAAGCATTGGAATTCAGTCAGAGCAAGAAGAGTCACATAAAATTCACATGTGCAAAGGAAACTTTCTGCTGTGTTCAGCCTTTTTCAAGATATGGCACCAATTCCAGAAGTTTTATGATCAGCCATTTCTCTAGTGAACCAGTAGCATAACCATTATTAAATGCAATTAATGACATTATCTTGAATGCTCATAAAATCCCACAGGAAAATGAGTCATATGCTCAGTTTCAAAAGAGGGGCCTCTCAAGTCAATAAAAACCTGCAAAGGTACAACTGTTGAGAGTGGGAAATGCAAAGATGTTGCATAGTACCACTGGTAACAAGTATTATGTAGCCAAGAAATAAATAAAAACCACCAAAGCCTGCAGCAACCAGTGACAAGTTGTCCTCTGCTTTAAGAGTCTTGACACTGTTCTTCCCAGCAGCCACCAGCAATGAAAGTCTTATGCACCTGAGAGTTGCAAGATGGCAACTCTTCAGAAAATTGCAAATGAACAAATTCAGTTAGCAAATTTCTAAAATAGAGAGGTTATTCAAACAGAAAAAAGGCCTCTTCATCACACTTATCCCTCCCAAGTTGTGTCTGATGAAGCACATATAGGGGCTGATCTTTAAAGCTTACATCAGACCCGAATTCAACCAATAACCTGGCTTGTTCATACTTATTTCCAGCAGAAACCCTCAGCTTATGAGATCAGGAAAGTGCCAACACTGTAATGCTTGGAATTGTGCTTCTGGATCAGACCTGTCCTTGTTTTCTGAAATATTATTGTATTAATGAGAATTTCACTTTAATGAAGAGATCAGCTATACAGATATATGAGAAATCTGATATTAGATACAGGCAGACTAGACAATTACATGATCTGAAATGTCAACTACCGTCTGAATGTCAGCATTAATTTTAGTAGGCGCTTATGTCACCTTCCTCAGATACTGTTTACAGTACCAGGAATTTATGTCATATTCTTGATTGCTCCTGCCCAGTACAGAGAAGGGCAAGTATTCTTTCACACCTACCAATGTCCTTTGAAAAAGAATGAGGAAAATGCCACTTCGTTCTAGACAACCTGGTCTACCAAATACAGCAATTACTCAGTAAACTTGCCTTTGGTCCGTTAAGCCAAAAGGAATGTAAAATGTCAAGGCCAACATTGTGTTTCCAGGAGCTTTTGTTTCTCCTGAGGAAGCAGAGAA
Organism: Vireo altiloquus; assembly: GCA_013396875.1. NCBI lineage: Eukaryota > Metazoa > Chordata > Aves > Passeriformes > Vireonidae > Vireo > Vireo altiloquus. The sequence goes on from VZRF01000200.1 coordinate 254,590, forward strand.
TTTGTATTCCTATTGTCTGTCAGGAGCTTTTCCCTCACAATCTGCAAACATGTTTTCAGTAAGTAAGACACTACCCTCACTTTAACTTAGGCTAATGTATTAATACTACTTCATCAAACAATGCCCACAACTTCAGCTTATTAAAAACATCTCTAATATTCAGAAGAGAAGCAGCCTAACAATATTTAATTATTAAGAATATTTAATATTCCAAAGCACGTATTTGGTTGCATCTTAAAAAAAACCCTAGTAAAGCCTACTTAAATCATATCCTAAATGACAAGAAAACCTCTAAACATCTGAGAGAGACACGAATACAGATGCAACATTATACTTGGCATCAATCTCACACAGAGCTCAGTTACAGCATAGATAGCCTCAACTACCCCCAGACTATGGAGAGTTGAAGGCTGCACACACCACATGAAAGGGAATCTCAGATTAGCATCAAGACCTTGGATTTGCCCTGAAGATATGACTGTGTCAAGGAAAAATAAGTTTCTTATATAATGTTATTACCACAAAAAAAATTTATTTTCTTTTAAACTTTGTTGTAATTACATTTTCAGGACCAAACACAAAGACTGATGAGCTCTCATGACTGCTTTGTTTACATATAGTATATATAGTCCTCAGGCAGCAAGATTCATAGTGCTCAATTTCTGGACTGTAATAGGAACATGACCGTTACAGCTGCTACTGCAAGCCTCAGCTACTGTTTCCCATTGAAAATTCTGTTTCTTAACCTATTTTAATTGTTGCTAGCTTTATTGGATTAGCTCAACAGCTAGGGCAACAAGCAACATAACACATGACTCTGAATCACTTTTCTTTTTTCCTGACTGTGATGCCTCTCCAGGTACTCTTAAAAGAGGTCAAAGTATCAGCTTCAAGAAAAGAAAAAAATGCACATCAATGAAAGTTTCAACACCCGAAGGACCAGACTCTCAGACAGTAAATCTTGTGAGGGAAAGGAAAAAGAATGTTAGGACTAGTCTCTCTCATTGACTCCATATACATTTAAACTATTTACTGAGTAACAGGAACAAACAGCAACAACAACACAAAAACCAACCCACTAAACCCCAAACTTCAGCCTCTAGGTATGACCAAATGGAATTTCCCCTTAGAAATCAGGAGTCTCAGGAATGACATCATATTGCATCAGCATCTCCAGATCTCAACAAGAGACACAGATCAGTTCCCACCAGAAATACATGATACCCCCCCCACACCATCTCAAACCTGAGTTACTTCATTTTCCTAGCAGGCTGCTGGAACTTGCATAGATGACTCATACACCCCATCTGACTTTGTCATTTTTCACAATTGCCTCTCTTTCAGGCTTCCCTAAGCAAGTCCAGGAGCAGAGTTGTGGCAACCACATGGAAAAGCAGTAGGCAAACTTTGGAAGAGAATGGCATGAAAAGGCACTACTCTATATCTCTTCTGTATTTTGAAGACAAAACCAATACACAGTCTCTTCTAAATATATAGAAAAGATGAAGTGTCCAGGGTAAACACACTGACATCAACCCCTAAAGTTCATTTTGCTTGTTCATTATATGATTGAGACACACAGAGAAGCATTTTAACAATCCTAAGTGGTTTCAGTCTGGTTTATACTGCAGAGCATTCAAATCTGGCAAAAGATGTGTAGAAGGAAACAGCAGAACAGTTACCTTCTCACTGAGAAGTCCAAATATACACAACAGTGTGCATACAGAAATTCTATTTAGAGTAACTGAATTTGTGCTATGGCTCTCCAGCAGCAGTCAATGTGCTCATAACTCTGCAGAAGCGCTCAGCTGTCACCACCCTGGTTTTAGGGGAGCACTGTTACAGTAGAGGAACACTGACAGCGCAAGAATGATGCCCAACAAGAGCACTGTGAGACGCTGCAGTCATTCCTGCACTTTGAGGAGTTCTGAACAAACAACTGCTTGAACACTGAAGTACAGAGTGCAAGAAGTCTACCTTCAAGCTAAGCACAGATTTATTTTTCCTATCAATTTAAGGTTTATATTCTAGTGTTAAAAACATTTCTTCATCATGATTTTATTTTCTAGCATCCCCTTTAAGACCAGGTTTCCTGTTTTAAAGTCTTATATCTAGAAACACTACTTCCATTTCAGCAAATCCCTTCATACACACAACCCACAATCCTACCACAAAACAGCCCTTTTAGTACATGCATCTCCAAATGCTATCACAGTCTTTGAGCACAACTTCTTTAAAAAAAAAGGAAGGCAAGGAAGCAGCCTCTGGCCATGAGAAAATACAGAAGATTGTACAGCATTGTCATTTTCAGAAGAGAAAGCATAGCTGGAAGTACTTTTACACAAACACAATTTCCTCTCCATTTCCTGCAACAAGCTTCCTTGAGCCCCCAGCCCCTGCACTAGCCAAAACAGTACAGCAGTCACCACAGATCAATGAGCAGAGAGCAGAAATCTCACCTGATAGTAAGTCTTAATGTTTCTGATCAAGATGGTCAGGTTTTGAACCCGAAGATAGGTATCATTATTTACATGCTTGTTGACGCGTTGGTTGGTTGGTCGAGGATCTCTTTTTAAAAAGGAGGAAGAAAATAAAATATTACTAATTAAACTGCTGTTAAGACTTAATACCTCAACACATTTAAGTTAATGCATTAAATACACCGACAATTATACAGAGTACATATACATTAATTCATGATAGAATAAGCTCATTACCTCTACACCTATGTCTAAGTTGGCAATATTTCCTGCATGGCACAAAGTACCCCAATGCAACCCACACAGCACTTCAGGGCAGCTTCCCTTCTTACCCATATTTCCCTGAAAAAAAGAGCATATCTAGTTTGTGCAAGCTAGATCAAAGCAGTCTCTGATAACATGGGGTTTTTCTCATTCAAAGAAAGGCAGGTCTAGGAAATACTATCATGCCTTCCTTGGCTTTAGACTTTTATGACAAGAAGATACAATACAAGATTAATACTTGATCAGTGACTTAAAAAAAAAAAAAAAAACAAACCTGCTAAGACTAGATGTATTATAAACTGAAGGCAAAAGAAGAATAAAGTACTCATTGCACCCATATCATCTACCTAGATCTCTCATATACATGCTATGTTTTTTGTTTGATGTTCAAGAAAACAAATTCAAACTGTACCTGAAGCAATTTTATTTCGAAAATAAAAAATAAGACATGGGAAAAAAGCTGCAAATAATTTCATACAAATGTACACCTTCAGATCCTCTCTGTACACTCTAAAATGTTGCAAAAAAAGGAACTCGAAAATCTTTATCTGCCAATAGCACAGATCAAAGCTTTGTGTTTGCCCTCTAATAATGACTCTTATCAGCAGACTCCTACACAATCCAAACACCTGCCTCCCAGAGCTCTGCTCTGGCTGTTAATTAAGCCATTCACAGCTCTTCCAGGGCCAACTATGGAACTCGGGTGTTGACAAGGAAATAAAAGAAGAACTGATCCAATATTTATTTTTAAAATATATCTGCCAACGTTTACTTAAGTATGTCAAAGAGATTTTTTTTTTTAAATGCACAACCATTCCAGAGCACCTCTTAAGTGAAAGCAGTGCTACGTGAATAAGTATGAAAAAATACACACATATTCCACAGATGAGAGAAAACTGCCTTGACCACAGATAACATCAGACACGGTATTTATGTACCAGGGTTTAAGCAATGTGAAGCACAGATGACCAATACTGGCATAAACTAGCAAAACACTACACAGTCTTTCCAGTAGCAAAGGATTTTGTATACGGATTAGTACTGAAATAAATTATGAAAGAAAGAACAAAAAGAGGCAACTGCAACAAGCTTTTAAAGTAAAATCTGTAGTAAGTATTCCATTTTACTGATGCTCAGATACAGGAGTGCAAAGCAGATACTGAGGGAGAAGCATAAATGCCACCTGGTCTTGAGCTCAGACAGCACTCTGCCTTCAGTACTGTCTGAGCAGATGCTGAACCTCAAAGGAAGCTGGACACAGCTTTTTTAGACAAGGCCATGACAACAAACTGGGAAGCTAAAAGGGAAGAAACATTCAGTAAAGAGAAGCTGGCCAAACAGAAGGGTTGGTCTGCAGTTCTCATTTCCATGTGAAAGCTCATGCAGGCAGCATGCTGCCATGCCACTGTCTGGCAGTGTCCCAGGTTGGTGGCCAGGAATTGAGATCTTTGACTGGCTGGCAGTCACTACTCCACAATCCTTCCCAAAACTGCACAAAATGGGGCAAAAATCCACAAAACACACTGGAGAGCCACAGGGAAGGAGAGGTCATTTCTTCCAACAGCTGCAGCAGTGGAACTGCAGGACTTGGATGAGGTTTTCAAAGACACATAATGCACAGAACTACTTCCTAGACAAGATCCGCTCATTTTTGCACAGTGGAGATTGTGATACAAGAACATAAGCCCTAGCAGGACCAGGCCCTCAGAAGCAATTTCAGAGCTTTTATCCTATCATCTTCGTTAAGGGTAATTGATTGCTCCAAGAGCCCTTAATGCCACTGACCTCAGGGTCCTCTTAACCTGCAGCCAAGCTGCAGCACAGTGTAGCTCTGGCACTCCTGACACTTCTCCATCACAAAGAAGTTAAAAGCTTTTCTGAAAATAGAAGGTAGCTCAAAACCCCGATGGTTTTGTTTTCTGAACGTGTTGTATAACCAGCTTCACACAGCACCTCAGCACACTTCAGAGAGGACCCTCTGCACAAGGTGTGGAAGTCCAGCACAGCCTACACTACAAACTACTACAGGGATTATTGTTTCTGAAGGAAAACAAAACAATTCCTTCTCAACAAGCAAGATTCCGTTTTTTCCTTCCTTCTTTCTGTGTTTATAAACAATCCTATCCTAGAGAAGACTGAGCTGTTGGTACCACACTTTGTACATTATAGCACCTGCTTGTATGGTGAAACTTGTTTATCAAGAATTTATAGAAAGGAACTCTTTCCAAGGATCACACTGAAAATTAAAGAGATTTTTTTTGCGACACTAACCAAGTAACCCAAACAAATTAATGTCTGGATATATCTGAAAAATCCATGAACACCACCTCAGATGCCTTTTCAGTCCTTTGATGTCTAGTCTTTCCCTTACGAACAAATACAATGAAAACTACATTTCTTTTTTTTTTGAAAACCACCTACTGCTCAAGATCAAAAAGGTTATTTAGATAAGACTGAGACTGCATGGCTGAGGTACGACTTAGGGAGGTACTCCACAAACCAGTGAAAACTCACCCAAGCCAAATAAACAGAAGGAAGATCTCAAACCTCACTATATACTCAAACATTTTGAAGAACTCATCTGGTTTGTACATGTTCATTACTCTTCTAGGAACAGAGAGGAAAGGAAGGGTCAGGAGACAGATCAAGTGACAAGTTCAGCAGGCAGAGGGCCAGCAACACAAGTGCATGAAGATGCAATCTCTTAGGTCACCAGTTAATAAAAGTAACCACAAAAAAAACGCCATACAAATCTTAAAATCACAACCTCATTCTTACAATTTCTGACAAGCCATTTTGATGAGCTAGGGGAAGGCCCTCAGGTAGGGCCCAAGGTTATGAGATGCCAGAAGGAACTACTGGCCCAACATCCTGCAGCACTTCACTCTGCAGGCAAGGCACTAAGCAAAAATACACCACTCTGGGGCCACTCTAACCCTCCTACCACCCAACTTCTTCCTCTGCCATCAAATGAGGCAATGCCACTAAGGCTGGCAGCTTCCTAAATTGCCTAGAAAATAGTGGGAAAATGAACCTCTAAGTAAGACTCTAAAATTTTAAATTAAACAGATGCACATCTCTAACCTTCTGGTATTCATGCCATTTGCTAGAAACCACAAGGAGTGGGCACTCACAACATGGCTGTTCCTGTCACGTGGTCTAAATTAAAGGCAACGGATCACGGGTACCACAAACCATGACAGCTGCCATTGAAATGGAAAAACCTGTTACTGTGCATTTTTATAACGGGATTTTAACACAAATCCAGTGTTAGGGGTACAGTGTTATCAGCTGTATTCCTAACACACATTCCTGTTCGCTAAATGTTTTGACAGAAAAGCAGTCTATTAACAAGCCAACGTGAAAACACATACGTGCCTGCATAAACCTCTACATTATTTCTTATAGGAAGTTTTATTTCAGAAGTTAAATGGGGCAAATATTTGCTTATTCTTATAGGTATTATGCCACAGCTGCGACTGTAACACTGAAGGCAGTCTATGCAGTGTCACCATGCGCTAATTTCATACCAGGAAGTGACACGCAGCCATCTGAAAAAAGTTCTTTAAAGTATGTCTGCAGAGAAACTCATTAACCTGGTACACATAAATCCATCACCAACACAAGCTTGAAACACAACAGCACCACTCTGAAGATTAACAAACATTTTTGTATGCAGAGCATTCAGCCAGTACTGCAAGTCTGCAAAAATCAACATTGTCCTTCATGCATTATCAGGTTGAGATATACACTTGAGCAGGACACAGGCAAATGAAACCACTCATGTACAACAGAATTATTTGAAAAATCATTTGTCTTGTTTTAAAATTCAAGTGGGGAAACCAACCACTGCTGTCTGACTTTTGCTACTAAATTTAACTCGTTTAACAGCTAGGTGCCCTACTGAGAGCCAAACAATGCCCAACTTCCTTAAAAATAGTCTTGCTTGTTTTAGAGATTACCAGTAAGCAAAGAGGTCACCAGTAAAGTCCAACAGCTGGTGTCCTACTGACTGCAGTCTGCCTAAGGCCAGACCAGGTTCCCTTCCTCTGCCCTTGTGTCTTGTACATTTGGCAAGCCTGAGCAAACCACATTTTATTCAGGGCTGGCTTTCCTGGGAGCAGTTCATTTCTGAAGAGGATGAAGTGAAGGCATAGCCCTATTTTCACCTCCTGTCAAAGATCCAGCAGGGACCTGGCAGGCAGGAGAAGTGATAGATAGCTGTCACGTATCTCTCTGGTGACACAGCTGCCTTGCTGAGATGAACTCAGCACCTAAAAAAAAGTTGACATCGCAATACAAAGCAGCTGGGATCTTCTCCACCCAAAGTTGTCAGACAGTATTTGGGGAAAATCCAAACTATTACAACAGAAATTAGGGGCTGACTGAACTCCTACAGCCCACCCACAAATCAAACAACTAAAGCCTTACTTTCACTCAGCAATCTCCACTCAACAGGTATATCTGGATTTCTTCACAGATCCACCTCTCTTTTTTGCCCTGAATGAAACTTAAAATCTGTTTCACTGCAGGGCAGAAATGTTGTATTTTCAGTAATGAATTTCCCAAGAATCTACCTTTCAAAATCTTCACTGAAAGAAACACGCTGATTTGCAGCAAAGTACTGCATCACACCTGGTGTTTGGATGCAAGCTCGTGTGCCCCTGTTATTTCTGTTCCTGTAATTGAGCAAGCAGGATAAAAAAACTCTAAGTGATATAACACACAAGTGATAAGGCAGCTGTCCATATCAGGAGCCCAACTTTTTCACCCTGCCACCCCCCACTCTCGACATGTTGTGTGCATGCCTGCATCTGTGCTTTCAAGCAATCAACACTATTCTGGCATAGCAAATCCAGTTCTAAATTTATCAAAGGCCCTCATTAATACACTTTGAGCAGGAAGAAATCTCCAGCCAAGCACTGAAAGCGATCTTCAGGGACCAACACTTAAAAACTATGAGCAAGAACTTTTAAAAACACATTTATTTTTTTTTATTCTGAAACCTCTGTGAGGCAGAAACATGCCTTGCAAGACTTTCCTGACTTACAGGCAAGCAGTAATTGCATTGCAATTTCTAAAGTTAAAATCAGGGAAAAGTTAAGGTCAGTCAGCACCTCTCCTGAGCACCTCGCTAGGTCAGAATACATAAATAAAATTGCAATCTTTCCTAAATTAAACCATCTTGGCCTCTCAGTACAAAGCTTTTGGTTTCAAGCTCTTTAGTTACCATGCTAAAGCACTGCTAAATCTCCCTAAAAAGGGGGGGGGAAGACCCCACTGTGTATAATGGGACAGTTTCCTACTCCACAGTGCTTGTGCCTCCCACGCTTCACTTTCTGAGACACCACTGGCAGAAATGTTTGTTGGGGAAAAAAACCCCAACAAATTAAAACCAAAACCTACCAACTTATTCACTTGACTGCTTAAAACAAGTAAACATGCCAGGGCATCTCTCAATCACATGAGATCAGACAAAATGCCAACTGGTGTCACTGCACCCAGCCAGCCTATATGCTTATCTTCTTCATTTCCATGAGATCTTATCATTCTCTACTCGTCCCCAGACTACTGTTCTGTTGCTCCTTCAACTTTGACAACTCTTAGACTTAGTTCAATGGCCAACTACAAATATTTAAGTAAATAACCTAATAATGCCCTCATAAAAATGCCACAGTATTCAAAAGCCACGTAACTTCATAAATTTGTGACTAAGTGTGACTCAGTTATTTTTTCTTGTTTTTAAATAAGAAGACTATTGCACATATTATTAAATTAACATCTTAGATAACACTGCTGTTTAGCTAAACCTGCAGCTGACTCAGCTGCTGCTCCTTGATAGTTTGGTTGGTCCTCTCTGTGCCAAACACAATGGTTGTAAATCCAAATTTAATTTCCCATACCTCAGATAGCTACAAACCTGTGTCTAAACGTTCCTACTTGAGGCTTTAATTTACAAAAAAAAAAATTTAAAAGAGTAATTATTCCTTAAAAACTACTAGAAATCATGGCTTCTCTTTCCAAGAGGCTTCAATCCCCGCTAACATCTTACACCATTAGTTTGTTATCTCCATGTGTGCTGGCTGATCTGGGTTCTGTTTTGAATCATGGATCTTCACCAGCTTCACTATCTAAGTTCCAGTACGCAATTTTCACCACTGGTAACATCAAATCAAAAGAAAATTTTATTACCTTCACATGTGGAACAGCCAGGTATCAGAAGATAAAAAAACTTGGCAACTTGAGTGGGTGAGGCATTGATTGTCAAGATATTATTGTTTCTTAATATTGTTTCTCAAGATTTAATGAGATTCTAATATGAATTCTTAATTTAAATACTTTGACTAACACTGCAAATCACTGGTCGAGCTTCAGTTGATTTCAGTCACTTAAGAGAGTGCACAGCCAAAACTGAGTGACTTCTAAACTCTCCTCCCCTAAAAGGCAAATACTTCTCCCTACAAACTCTCTCAAATGTATTTCAGAATATGTAAAAGCAAATACAGAGAAAAGAAAAAACAGTCAGGCTCTGCATACAGCACAGCAGATCAGCAACAGGAAAGGATGTGGTTAAGAACACAGCACTAGACCTAACAACGATTCATTTCGATGTTCGAGTCTTTTCAGCACTCCATCTTTTAACCAGTTTCCAAGCTCCCTCCACACATGGCCTTACAGTGCCACCTGAAAGAGGTGGCACTGAGGGCTTTTTCCAAATAATGTACTTAGTATAGAAGTTTACGCAAGAGTAGACAAAGTTCAGATTAAACCCTCCCAATAAAGCTTTATATGATACTGTACTTTCATTTCCTTCTTTGTACTGCCACTACACGTTCCACTGTAGCGTGCGAATAACTGAGATAACTGGGAGGGAAAAAAAGAAAAAAAAAAAAGAAGGAAAACCACACACACACCATGCAAAAAGACCAAAAAAATATTTTATAGAACTGGATTAATTCAGAGCTTTTTTCCCCACCACTGTTTTTAGTAAATTTCGAAGAGCAACCAAAACGAGAATCGCTTCGGCCCCAGGCCGCCCTCCCCGCCTGAGGAAAGCTCCGGCCGGAGCCCCACACCCGCGGGAGGGGCGGGGGCTAGCCCCCGTCATGTCTGCCGCCCTCCGACCCCACTCACATTTGTAGCATGATTTTGTTCAGGACCACGCCATCCACCAGGTCCATATAGACGCCGAGGCTGTCCTGGTCCTCGCTCCCCAGGTCCCCGAAGGTTTTCACCTGCGGAAGAAGGACAGCGATGTTGGGGGATGGCGGGCGGACCCAGTCACCCCCGGCAGGACAGGGGGCTGCCCTACCGGCTGCCCCTCGCTCCCCGCCGTCCCGCTCTGCTCACCCAGGTCACCAAGGGGCTCTGCAGGAAGAGCTCCAGGAGCTCGGAGACGGTCACGTCCATGACGCCGGGGCTCGGGCGGCGGCGGGAGGCTGGGGACGCGAGGCCAGCTCACTCAGGAGACAAAGGCGCGGAGCCCATGGCCCGCCGCCCCGCTGCCCGCCGGGCGCTGCCTACAGGGCAAACAATGCGCGGCTCATCGCTCCCCCGCCCCGCGGGCACACGCGGGGCCGTTCACTGCGGTCCCTCCTCCCGACGGCAACAGGCCAGTCTTCCCCCGCCGAGCTCGCCCCGCGGCTGCAGTAGGGGCTCCCCAGGCAAGAGCGAGCCACGCCGGGAGAAGGGTGCTCAGCCGCCAGGCCGAACGCCCAGGGGCCAGGAGCAAAGGCGCGGAGCTCCCGCGGGACGGCTCCGAGCAGCACCAAAAGCCCTGCGCTCCAGCCGCCGCGGTACCTGTGGCGGGGCGTGCCCGAGCCTCGGCACTTAGACCCGGGCGGTGGCGGCGTGAGGGGCAGCGGCCGCCGCCAATGGGAGGNCGTCCCGCTGTCACCGCGGTGATGCGCGGCCTCGCCAGGAAACTCGCCCGCGGGGCCGCGCCGGGGGCGGCTGTACCTGCCGGGAGCCGCCCGGCGCCGCGCCCTTCTCCGCCGGGAACGGCGCCAGCGCTGAGGGAGAACTCGCGGGTCCGAAGTTTACGCTTTAAAAAACACGAAATTCCCCACAAAGTATTTCTTAGGGGCGCTTCCAGACGTGCCGCGTAAACCCCTTAGTGCAGGTCAAAGAACTAAGAGGGAAAACCTGGAGCAAAGCGAGCGACACAACCTGTTGCGCACCCGCTTGGAATGAACCGGGAGCAGGTGCCCGTGGCGCTCCCGCCTCCGGGGCAGGGCCAGCGGGGCCGGGAGGGCTGAGCCCGGGGCACAGACCGTCCTGCCAACAGAGCGCCCACCGGCGTGCCAGCTATTCTCCTGCGGGGCAGAATTTACCCTATCTTCAGACAGGAAAATAAATAATGCCGGGTAATCTGGATGATCGCTGCTTTATTTATCCCAGGCTCAGAACTTGAAGAGCAATAATTTAGTCATGAAGCTGACCAGTTTAATGCACGGTGTCACACGGTGGGGCTTGGTTGTGCCAGGATTTCTGTTTGACAGTTTGCTGTTTTTCACAGATGCAGTCTTTTATCTCTGGTATTTATCAGCCTGTGCATCAGCTACTTCTTAGTGCATTCTGCCTATTTCTTCTTCGATCATACTGAACTACAAAATATATTTTGGATCTTGCACAGTCATACAAGACATATCTGAAATTCTGGTTATTAACCACCTACCTTCGACACGTATTTTTGTTAAGGGGGTGGGTGCATGTGTGTTTGTGCATCGGATGAGTGAGAGACATCTGTTATTGTGCCTGAGGGACTAGAGCAGTTTGCAAGCAAACTATTAATAAATTATAGACACTGCTATTCATTGTAGAGGCCTGTTTGTTTATAGGGTTTTATGATCTGCTTCATCCTTATTTTAGGCAGCCCTGTAGACAAGGACAGATAACTCCCACTTGCTACGCTGGTACATCTGAATTGCAATTTGTTTACGAGCAAAAACCAACTTAGAATTTGAAAAATATATAGACCTATTCACAGAAGACAGAATAAAGACAGAAGAATGCTTTCCCACTTTTCACGACTTGTATACAACTCGTTTGTAGGACAAACAGACTCCTGAAAAGAAGCAACAGCTGCATAGTCCGATCCAGGTGTCGGCCAGTAGTGAGATAATTGAAAGGGAGGGCGTATCATGGAGCACAGTTATAAAAACCAAACTCCTTACCCAGGAAACGTTCCTGGGGATGCTGTTAGCTGCCAAATGCTCACGCGCTACTCAAGGTGCCTGCCCGTGTTACGGGAAATATTTGGCCTCGGGCAGTATGGAGGCGGGTGCTGGAAGTGAGCCGCGGCAGCAGGGCGGGCAGGGGCAGGGAATGGGATTGGGAATGGGGTTGGGAGCACGAATGCCGCGGCGCGCAGGGGCCGGGCGCCCTCTGGCGGTGGCGGGCGGGAAGAGGCTGCGCGCTGTCGTCGGATGCCGAAAGCAAAACAGCAGTGGGAAATTAAATTTTCCTTGCTTTGAAATGCGCTGGGAGCACTGATGGAGTCTGGAAAATACTAATAAACTGCTTCAACACGCATGAGACAAAGGGGATGCGGTGTTGCGAAGGGCCGCAGGCCGGGAGAACGCACTCTGGGAAAGGCGGAGTGGCTGCGAGTCTCCGCCAACCCCCCGCGAGTTTTGCCTCCCGCAGCGGGCGGCAGAGCCCGGCTGCCCCGGGATGCAACAAGCCCAGGCTTGCCCGGAGCTCTGCCCAGAGCAGCCCTGGACGCGGGGCTGGGGAGGGCAGGCTGCCCGCCTTGGGCAAAACACATACCCTGGCTATGAGCCCCCCAAAATGGGGATGGAGGGTTTCCCCTCGGTAATTCCGTGTCATACCTGTCAGCCCCAGCTGGATGTGTGCTGCTTCCTCCGCGTCCTCTCCAAACTGTGCCTTAGCATTTATAGTGAGACCACTTTTATTCACCCACCTTGTGTTCCATCAAAGATGTATCTTGTAAAACCTCACCTACCTACTACAGGTCAAGTTCTTGTTTCTGATGGTACCTAAGCTGCCGCCTTCCCATAGCAGATAAAATAAAACAAATACCAAAGAATATAGGCAAGAAAGTTCAGATCCAGACATGTACAAGCAGTTGCATTTAGAAATCATGCTTCTTACAGAAAAGCAAGGATGAAAACTTTAAGCTTAATGTGATTTGCAACAATTTTGTTTTGATACCATTTCACATGATCAGCTTTTAACTAAGAACGTAATTATCAAAGAAGCACCAGAGCTGTGATTTAAGACACATACATAGCTACTAAAGACTCTAGTGTGTTTAATGCCTCCTTTAACATCATGTGTATTTTTGAAGCGGTTTTCACAGCCACAAAGCACTCGATTTTCAACAACACAGACTACAGAAGGAACTTTCTAAGCTCAAACATTTCCAAATGTTCCTTTAGACTGACTGTAAATGGCATGATTCACCTCCCTTAGACTGTCCCCTAGCAACGAGTACAACCATCAACAAAGCTCCACCATTCATCTGCTGTCTGAAGTGTAAGTTGCTGAGGGATGGGAATAACAGAATTCATGAAGTTACAATACAAGAGTTAAACTCATGGTAATCTGGAAAGAGCTTTTTCTCCTCCTTTGCTTGGGACTGCCGTTAAGCAGCTTTCTTGTAAATATGACTCGACTGTTCATCAACCAGCTTCTCAGCTATGGAGCAAGTTTGCTTTAAATAGACTCTGGAGCTGTAAACAATGGGTGCCAGGAGAAAAAGAAGGTGGTCAGAAGATAGCTTTGCTCCTCGCAATATTCGATTATGAAACGCTGTTTTCAATATTGTTCATTTTGTTTAGACAAAGGTGGTAAAGAAACAGTGTTAGAGAAATTTGAATGAGAGTAAAAAGAAACAAACCTGTATGTGCTACCAAAACACAAACAAAACCCCAGAAGTATTTGCTAAAGTGCCTTGAATCAATCTGAATGCAGGGGCAGGGGCGATGCCAGTGATTTACAGTCTGTGGCTGGTATCTGAAACATTCAGAGAGCAACTCCCAGAATAAAACCTAGCATTAACCTTTGGCACATGTTTGTTCAGTGCTGAAATTTAAACCTGCTGCTTAGGCTCCTGAGGAGACTAACATAATACGGAATCTAAAACACAAGGAGAGTTTGGGCAGAATAAATATCTCATAAACCTCTGAGTCCATAGAAAATAAACAGTCAAATACACAAGGCAAACAGTAAAGTTAATACTGAGCAAAAGATAAGGGGAGGAGGTGAAGAGGCACCAGCGGTTTATGACTCTTTGCATGAACTTGAAAGCAAGGGAGGAAGACCTACATCCCAGGCAAACACAAAATGGTGCCATACCTCCTTGACTTGAACACTTCAGAGAGGCAATGAGTGTCACAGCAATGGAGGAATGCTCATGGGCCTGCAAGAAGAGAGAAGAAATTAATTTCAGTTAAATTCATAACCACAAGAGGTGCTAGAAGCAAAGGCTGGTCCTGATCTAATGCAGTGAGCTCAGGAGATACAGGAAGGGGGGAACCTCATGTCCAGAAAATCGGGAAAGATGTCCTCTGAAACGGCAGCAGCAGCAAGAGGAAGGTGTCTTGCAGGTTTTAAAGACACAATAGGTCCTGGTTTGTTGAGAAGGTGATTACTGAAGAGAATAATCGTGTAAAGGCTTGGGCATCTTATCCAAAAACTTGTGTTCTCATCAGAGATGGGAACATACCCAAGGCAGAAGATTGCCATGTATGTTTCTCAGTTTCCTTGCCAGGAGGTAAAAGAGTCATCAGCAGCAGTAACTGGGAATCATGAGACAAGTAAAAGAACTAGGAGGATCACACTAGGAACTGTAATTGACTGCTTTAAAGGAAAAATAGGGAAGTATAGAAAGCATAGAAAGAGCTGAAATTATAAAAGAGAACATATTTTGATTGTTTTATTAATATGAAAAATATTTCAAATCATAAGTATCAATTCCTATCAATTATAACTAGCAAATGTCCTTATAAAAACAGAATGTGATTTTGAAGGTCCAAAACTTTAGGGAATTTTCATTTTTCAGACTGATGTTTTGACATTTGAGTTATACAAGAGTATATCAATATCTATATTGATGACACTGGGTGTGAGGTAAAAATAATAGGCAAGCACAGTCAAAAGTTTTATAAGAAGCTTTGGGAAATACTTAGGCTGTTCAGAGTTGAAGAAAAGTATAAATTCACATGCAAGGAAAACACTCCAGGGAGAAGTTAACAAAGCCTCAGCAGGGAGGTAGATGGCAGTATGGCTGGGACCACCACCTCTGATCCCTACCAAGGGCAGAGCCATTTCTTGAAACAGTGAATGACGGGGATGAGGAAATTTGTGTCCCTGCTACCTGCTCAAACAGCACCCTGAATTCACTTCTGTGTGCAAGAGTCAAACAGACGTGGGAAGAAGAATTTGAGGAACTAATGAAAGACTCCAGTTTAGAGGGGTTGTGGCAGAAGACACAAAACTATGGTTGTCCAGTGATAAAGAGTAATAATTTATATAAAACCCCCACAAGATTCACAAGATTCAGTGAATGTGGTTGCGACTAGAGCAACATCGAATCAAATCTACAAGCTCATCAGGTAGCCAGCCACTGACGAAAAATCATAGAACCATAGAACAGATCTACAGAATAGAACCACAGAATATCATGGGTTGGAAGGGACCCACATGGGTTGAGTCCAGCTCCTGGTTCTGTACAAGACAACCCCAAAATACAGTAAGTTATGCCTCCCTCACATGAATTAGGACATTAAATTAAGGCTCTGATTGAGGGTAGGAATTACAGACCCTCCCACAGGTTTTCCTTTATCTACAGCAAGCCCACATGTCCTGCCTCCTTTCTGAACTGAACTATGAGCTGTATATTCCTTCATTTCTTCTGGATTCCAAAAAGAGAAAGTGGTGGAGAACATGCGCACAGACAACTTATCTAGAAAAACTTAAGTTGTGGCAACTTCTCTTCTTTGAATGCTTGCCTCTTGGGTCTCCATCTTGTCTCCTGCTTTCACAGCTGTCAAGGTTTGACACTGACCCAGCGCCAGGCACCCAGGAGAGCTGCTTGCTCACCCTCCTCTCCCACAGCTGGTCAGAGGAGAGAAAAAAAAGGTTAATGAAGGCTCCATGAGTTGAGATAAGGACTGGGAGAAACACCTCAAGGGCAAAACAGGCTCAACTTAAAGTTACGAAGTGAATTTATTGCTAACAGAATCAGAGGGGGATAATGAGATGTTGGAGTCCAGCAAAGTCAAACAGCTTTGCCTGTTCTCCTGGGGACAAGATTCACCACCAAAGCTCCACAAGGCGGCTTTGCCAGGGAACTGAGCCCTTGGGAGAAACTGCCCCCACTTCTGGGTGAGCAGAAAGCACCAAAGAAATTAAAATCTGGTTGTTTGGTGTGCCACAGAAAAATGGGTTTGTAGTCTTAGGAATTGCCTCATGTATTACTATAGGGGCCAAGATGGAGATTTTTGGGTGTCAGTCCCTTGCCCTTCTCCTTCTTCCCTCTTCTCCTTCTTCTTCCTCTTTCTGTGACCTCAGTTCCTATCATGTAGTAAATGGTAGAAAGAATTTAGTCTAGAAGAGACATGCTAACAATATTGATAGTTGTTGGATTTAGAAACAAAATAATATACATCAAACTTTCCTATTTGATGATAAACTATATAATCTCTGTACACCGGGTCTCGTTGGCCATTTGGCACCTCGACACAGTGGAGAGGCTGTGTTCCTGAACCTTTGATAACATAGAATAAACAACCTGAAGCAGCAACAAAGTCTTTTGTTATTTTTTCCCCGACATGAGGGATTGAGAAGAAACAGCATCCCAGGCATGAACCAGCTCCGTGGGGCCCAAAGGGGCCACCACAATGAGAAGTAAAATAAGCCCTTAGAACACCTTTTCCCCCCAGCTCCTCCCTCCTTCCCATCGACAGCACAGGGAGACAGGGCACAGGGGTTTGGTCAGTCCATCACTGAGATTCTCTTCTGCTGCTCCGGGAGAGGAGTCTGTGAGCCCCACCCCTGTGAGGCCGTGGGGTCCCTCCCACAGGAGACAGTTCTCCATGAACTTCCCCAGCGTGGGTCCACTCTCACGAGCAGCAGCCACACCGCACCTGCTGCAGCACACAGCCCTCCCAAAACTGCTGCAACGTGGCTCTCTCTTTCCACGGGGTGCAGTCCTCCAAGGACAGAGTGCTCCAGCCTGGCAGGAGGGGCCCTCTCTCTCCACCGAGTCTCCCACTGGAACACAGCCTCCTCCAGGTACCCACCTGCTCCAGCACAGGCACCTCCCCGTGGGCTGCGGGTGGATCTCTGCACCCCACGTGGGTCCCTGTGGGCTGCAGGGGAACAACCTGCTTCACCTTGGTCTTCACCACAGCCTGCAGGGGAACCTCAGCTCCTGCACCTGGAGCACCTCCTCCCCCTCCTTCTGCACTGGTCCTGGTGTCACCATGTTGTTTTCCCTCACTTGTCCTCACCTCCTCCTCTTCTCTGACCAGTAGCAAAAACCCCCTGCGACTTTGATTTTCTTCTTAAATATGTCATCACAGAGGTGTTACCAACCTCTCTTATTAGCGCCATTTTGGCCAGCAGTATGTCCATCTTTCAGAACCATCAGCCATTGGCTCTGCCAGACATGGTGGAAACTCCCAGGAGCTCCTCATAGGAGCCACCTCTGTAGCCCCCCTGCTACCAAAAACCTGGCCGTGCTAAACCAATATAACAGCTTACCTGGAATGGGAGTCGATGTCCTCAAGGCAGGGGAACTCCAGTGCTGCTCAGACATCGACAGCACTGCTGCAGGATGCCTCTACAGCTGTGGAGCAGTTGAGAGGGTAAGGCTGAACTTCTGTGGCCAATCTGCAGATGCCGGGAAACATCATTTAGCAAGGCAACCAATGTCACTTGTGCTGGATTGAAAAGGCAGGCACTTGTCTAATAGCACCACAGCAGCAACGTGAGAACAGAGCCCCATCAGTTCTCCAATTAAACATCTCTGCAGGGATGTAATAACATGGGCAAACATCATCCAAACAGTTCCATCCTTAGCACTTTAAAAGGACTGGGCCTACTTGGCACTTAATTCCATGAGAACATGATGCCTCACCTGGGTGGGTTACAAGAGATGAATGAGTGAATAGCCTAATCTTTGCTGCCAAGGAGCCACATTACAGACAGTACATTCTAGAGACAACTCACTGTTTGGATACACCAGGTTTTAGATCCTTTTACCTTTATGACACAGGAGATCTCTTTTTTGGTGATGTGCACTATTAACTCGAATGCTGCCACACTGCACATATTAGAAGAAAATCTGGAAATATCACCTGGAGTACTTTCACTAGTATGTGGGTTCCTTAGGGGGCCAGGTACTTCATACACATTCTGGTATTCCCAGCAAGCTGAGGCTCAAAGATTGGAAGTATATCCGAGGAATCGGCATCAAGTCTTTCAGCCACTGAAGGAACAGAGGGGCCTCTAAGGATGATTCAAACACCTTGGCTCTTGTCTGTAAATACAGAAGGGTTGCCCTGTAAACTACACTTCAGGGCACAATTAAAATGCAACTAAGATGACTGAGCCATGCTTAGTACAATATACATACAGCACTCTTAGGACAGCCCAGAGAAAGATCTAGAACAGAGCACTGTTTCCTAACACATTTTTTCCACCTATTAACTCAAACCCACTTTTTTTTAAAATTATCCATCACTTCTTGCAATCCCAGTATTTTCTTTTTTTCCCTCTAAAATACATTTCATGATTTCCATGAACACAAAAGTGAGTATCACTGGGCAAGAGCATACCCACCATTCACCTACTTCCAACTTCCAGGAATAATATATTATCCAAGTGCAGACATGTCCTGTCAGGCTACAAGCATTAGATAATTGGGAAGACAACTACCCATCTAATCAAAAGTCAGACAGCATTAAAAGATGTGCTGCCTAATGTTTTACCAGTCTTTTAGAGCTTCATAAAAATATAAACATTTCAAAAAGTTCTTGCTTTCATTATTATTTTAACCAAGCCTAAGTAACTTCAGGATAATAGTTCTTCTGTTGAATGCAATGCTTTGAAATCCAAGATTTCTACACATATTATGAAAGTATCTGAAAGTCTAGAAGACTGAAGCATCAAACATCACAAGATCCGAACACAAGATTGCTAAAGGAACAGAAAAATACATTAACAAAAAGCGTGCCTTTGACCATCTCAGAAGAATGGTTTCCTGAGACATAGCCTGAAGACCTGAAGATGACTGTATGGATAAATTTTGAGAATTTTATGCTCCAGGAAAGTTTGACAGCTTGAGATGGATTTAGGTTCTGACTAATTAAGAAAACCTGCAAAATGGCAGATTTCCTTGTCAGAATGTCTGCTCTGACACTAAAGTTGCAAAAATCAGGTTTCAGACAGTTTGTTGAGACAGCACGGGGACTCAGCCTGCAGCAGCAGGTTGTGTCTATTCCCTTAGTGCCCACATGCACAACTCCTGACCTCTGTAAAATTTACTGCTGAGAACTGCCCTATCACAGACATTTCAATACATTGTAATAACTCAACCTTAGAAGGTGATTACCTTGAAGAAAAGGTGGCTAATAATTTTTCGTAAATACACACTCTTATTTAAATCCAAACTGGCTGGTACGTACTGACAAAGCCCAAGCACCGAAGCTTTGCCTTTTGTAGCTGGCACAGAACCTGGCATGCCATCTACAACGTTCAGAAACAAAGTGCTCATCTACCCTTGGGTGTGATCCCCGATGATCCTGCCTCAGATTCTCATTGATCTCATTGACACATTTAGGTATTTAACATTGTGATTGTTGCAACACCGGTGCTTCGAATGCCCAAAAGGAAATTGGCTCCTGAAAACAGGTGTGAGAAAGAGTCTCTCATTTGCAAGGGAACTGAATAATGTCCTTTCATAGGAAACACTGCTGTGCAAAGCCATCTTCTGTACAAGGAGTAAGGAAGCAGGATATAATGCCTCATTTCAAATTAGTATTATTTAGACTTTAGGGAAAAGGGGAAAGAAGGCAGTCATTGAGTTAGACCAAGTTAATTGCTTTTTTTCAACTGAGTATTAGAATAAATTTCAAAAGATGGTGTCCTTGTAAAGAGTTTATTCTACAACCATCTTTTATTCACTAAAAATGGTATTCCAAAGGGAATCAGAGATTTTTAAAAAATACTGCTGTTTTCCTTCAGCTTTAATTATTTCTTTTTTATTTTTCTAATAAATGAGTGAGTATATTGGTATTCCTAATTCATCCACCTTGCATTTTGATGAGTTAGTTACCATCACTGTTCTGCGTTCTGAAATTTCAAAGTCTCTTTGGAATACTAATTTCCTGTTTATAGGCTTAATTTTTTTTATTTCATCCTATTTCCCTGATTGTTCTCTAAATGTGCTGCTGTAAAATTTAATATAAAATATTTAGTCACAAAATAGTATTGCTTTTATGCACAGTGTGGCAATTTTTTTTTTCTCCAAGAAAAACTATATCATCTTCCATAAAATCCTTAACATATTAAGAACTGTGATGCAGAACAAAATTACACAGTGTGAAACAGGTACCAGCACAACAGTGAGATTATATTACATCAAAAAATTTTAATGGTCCCAAATATATACTCAACAACTAAGCATACACTCAGGGGGGCAAAAAAAATTATGACACAAAAGTGACCACATCTAGAATTCCACTCAATCTTTAATCAAGAAGGGACAAACAAATCCCCCACCTCAAAAAAAATTTCTGCAGTTTAAAGGGCAAAGGGAACAGATTTAAAAAAAAAGAGGAAACTTTATATTCAGCCCTCCCCCGCAGAGGTTTTTAAAACCTGTTGTAGCTTGAGTAAAATGTTCAGAATGTACGATTTCAAAGGCAGGTCTCTTTTATACAAAGAAACTGCTGGCATCCTTAACTAGTGAAGAACTATGGCAAAACCCGCCTTTTCTTCCGAAGTCTCATACATGGTCCAAGAAAGCATATTCTGATTGTAGCAACTGACCAGCCAATCCAGAGTTCCACTAATAAAACTCCTGCCCTGTTGGCTTTTTTTTTTCTTTTCTTTTCTTTTTTTTTGTTTTGTTTTGTTTTCCATTTCCTTCCCTGAGAAAAGGGCAACATGTGGTCCAAGCTGGAGAACTCAAAGGCGTAAGTCCTTCCCCTAAATGAATTATTTATCCTTTTTCTGCTCCTTTGAATTGGCACTTGATTGGCAGAAATCCATTTGTATAGGTTGATCTGTGTCATACACAGTAATTCACAAAAGATTGCTGCTTTGCTGTGGGTTTGTTTTGTTTTTGGAAAAAAAATCCTTCCCCAACTAGTAATGTTTTTCAGCAGTTGCCATTATGATGACTCAAGCTTTGCTTTCTTTGACAAAGGTAAAGTTTCCTCTTTATCTTCATCTTCATCATCCTCTTCATCATCATCAGGATAATCTACAAGCCCAACGAGGCCTCCCTACAAAGACAGACACAATTATTATAATTAAGAAAATGTTTGCACATCAACAGTTCACGATTGTATTGTAACATGATGTTTGCCACAAGCACACTGGTTCAGGAAGTTTTGAATAAAATGAAGCAGAACAAAAATCAATCCTTGAGTACGAATGAAAATTACATTATCTGAAAAATATTCAAATGAATAAAGTCAAAAAGGGGTTTTACCTACCTAACTGGAAATATTTCCTGTTGAAATTTAAGTAAAGCCAAAAATCTACATAATTTTGCTAAGTGTCACTGCAGCTCCACGTGTGAAGGCATAAGGTTTATTTTTACTAAGAACAGCTGACTACAGCAAGCAATCTGGAAGCACTTCTAAAACAAATACAAAATATCCTTCAATTTGAATTTTTGAATTATGATACTTTTAGAACAGGTTGTCTTCACAAAAGTTAGTTTAAATGTGCAGTGCCAAAGAATTTTTTTGAATAATGTAACTGAATGAGGCATATGGGTTACAAAGTTTAAATAACTTGTCAACTGAAAATGAAAATGTATCTAGTAACATTAAAAACTCCCTTGTGTCTTAAATACCCACAGATTCAGGATTAGGTAGCTCCAGACCCATGAAAAAGCAGCAGCATGAACTTCTGAAACTTCCCCTAACTATAATATGTTGCAATTTCTGAAGCTAAACTACTATTTGACTGCAATGGCAGCTGTAGTCAAATACTTTACTCAGAGGTCCTATTACTTATTCAGGTGCCTAATAATGGACATCCAAACCAAAACATTCCAGTCAACTGCATACCAAAATGCAACTTGAAAAACAATTATACATGTTCTGTACAGTCACATACACATAACACTGAGTACATTACACCTAAAACAACAACATCAGGTAATTAATGAAAAATCCAATTTCCACACTGTTTCTAGTTTGCAACTGTGGCACATTTTACTCTGAAAGAAGGTAAGATATCTTATGCCTGAACTCAACGAGTGTTTTTCAGTGCAGCAGATCTCGTTAAAATGCTGAAGGCCAGACAAGAAGTTCACCCAAACCAGACGGTCCATTACTGCTTAAGGTGTCAGGACTCACACAAACTTCAGAAAGATGTAAAAGCAAATTCCTACTCTCTAACAATGAAGTTAACCTACAACCATTCAAAATTACCTTAGTTGTAATAGCTGCCATCTGAGATGTGCTTTTAGAAACTGATCCAGGTGAGCCGGGGGACCCTGGAGACCCAGGTGAGCCAGGGGATCCAGGCAGATTACTTGCAGACGACTGGCTGGTAAGGTTAGATTTTGTACCACTGGAAAAAGAAAGCTTGAAACTTGGGCTCTGACGACCTGAAAGGTTAGTTTTCAGAAGAACTTCCTTTTCTTCACTTTCTTTCACTGGAAAGAAAAGAGGGGGAAAAAAAAAAAGCAAAGGTAAAGCACTGAGTGCAACATTTAACTACAAATCACTGTTTGGGAAAAGGCCTAATACTTTATGTCTTTATGTATCACTCAGTTAAGTGAGTCATCACAGACTATTTTCCATACTACTGTACTACCTATCAGCTGTTGTCACTGGCCAAGAATGAACACTTTTGTTTTACCAATTGTATCACCTGAACACTTATGTAGAAAATTTTGAGTTATAAACCAATATTACATATATTCGATACATAACACTGAATTATAACCCAAATAAAATACAGAAAAACTTGATTATCAGCTAAGATTTTCATTCAAATGCTTTAAGGAATCTACAACACATTTTGTATCATTCTGCTTTTAAAGACAACAGAACTGTTTTAAAGGGTGGTCCACTAAACCGATGTTGAAATTTCGAATAAATACAAATAAATACAAATCCTTCATTGCAGTAGGACTAAATAATACAAGTTACAGCATTAATCTTCTCATGACTTACATTTTTTTCTTTCCATGAATTTACTGATAGGGTCCATAATATCCTCATCATTTTTAGGCTTGTCAGAAGGGGGCACCACTGCCTCTCCATCTTCCATATCATCCTCATCAGTATTAAACCACATTTCCTCCTCATCTTCCAGGGTTCTCGCATCCCTTCTGTACCTGTGGTTTCTCAAAATGGAGCGCATGCTGCAGAACAGTAAGTTTTAAAAGCTTAGATTCAAAAATCATAAAATCATATTAATAATAAAACTTCTACTCAACACTCAGTAACAGCACACAGATCCATACACACTGCAGAGCAATAAAAACACCAGCAAACCATTCCCTAATGCGAACATTTGTATTGCCAATGCAAATATCATTAAAAACTTTTCCATGTAAAGAATCAAATAAAGTACAACTCTGCTAATAGCACATTCAGACTACTCGATCAGTACAAAATTCTGTAGCACATAAACAGCACTACTAAAAGTAATTGTAATAAATCTCACTAAAGTGTTGCATTCAGACTTGGGTTTACCAGTTTGCATTGGTAAATAAAAAGTTGTAAAACAAAGAGTTTAGAAATATAGACTTATTCTCTGAAAACATTTTGTAACCTGTTAGTATTCAGGGTCCAACAAGTTAAAAAAAAAATCTAACTTAAATATGACTCCAGTTTCAAACAGATACACTAAAAAGAAAGCTATCTCTCTCTGCCACATTCACCTGTTACAACTTTTGGTCACTTATCAGTATTTTCCATTATTCAGAGCCTTGGATATGAACTGCTACCTCTCCCTATTTGATCTACTATCAATGTTGGCTTATTTCAGCTCCACCTTACTTTTCTCTTTTCTCACAGAAGCAGTATTATATTCTCGGAGGAGCGAGACAGGGATGTGGCCCTTGAAGAATGGGGGAGGAGAAGTGGAAGAGAGGTTGAAAGCATTTTCATTGCTAGATGTTGATTTTAACAGTCAGTTTCCAACAGCAGCATGAAACTCTTGATGAAGCACTTCACAATTTACTGGATGAAATTTCATGTTTTTCATAAAGTCTCTGCTACTGGGATCAAAATGTTAATAATACAACCTAGACATCTGCATTACTGACTGCAGAAAAAGCCACAAGGGAAAAATTAAAACATTACAAGCTATGGAATAAAAACGCTAAATGTACTTTTAATAATGAATCTAGTTATAAGTAAATTGCTTGCCAGCATTACCATCTCTACCTATATGTACCTGCATCATTTTACTTTATATTTAAACTCAAGTTCTGCTAACAGCACAAAACAATGACTTAAGTGGAATGAGTACTTTTGTGGCCCATGTCAACAAAATGCTGGTCTCCTTCCTTAAAGAGATTTCTCCACTAAAATATGTAAACAGATTCTTGTTATTTGTGCATTTTATTATTTCTGGGTTTTCACTTTAAAAATTACATGGACTTGATAGGACTTGTGCAGCCACTATATAAGATGTAGAAAGAAGGCTGAGCTACAGACCTCTTGAAGCTCTTTGTTGTAAAAACTCATGCAGCACAACCACTTAGTTCAACTTAAGCCAAGGAAAAAACTAAAGCTTTACTTGCTATACTGGATGGAAATTACTGAAGAAAGCAGCTGGGTGTTCTTTCCCACACACCCATTAATGTAAGTAAGAATCACAGCCTTGAATTTCACAGCTGTTTATGTGATAAGCTTAGCTGATATAAGCCAAAATAATAACATCTCAGTTTTAACACCTCAGTACTCAAAACTGCAGATCCTGCACACGCTCTTGAAAGTGCTTCAATGTTTTAAAAAAAATCTACACTTACAGTTTCATTTTAAAATTGTACAAATCTCAAATTTAAGTATTAAGAAATCTTGTGGCAGGAAATAAAAGTCTGAAATTTCAAGATATGCTACTGGGTTAATCAGAATTAATTTTAATGTGTTTTCAGACTACTTCAAGACAGCAGAACAAGAACAGGTCTTGCTAACAATTCTTAAGAGTAACTCATCTGTTCACACAAGTAGTCATTTCTAGTTTTAATGAAATTAGACATAAACCAAAAAGACATGGAGCAAAAAGGCCTAAACTTCCTATTTTTATACATCTCAACCTTTTAACCTTGGGCAACTGTGTACTAAGGAAGGGAACTTTTGCTTCGGAAGGAGTGATTCAAGCTTTGCATCAGATTGCTTTTTACTCCATCAGCAAATCTAACAGGACAAAAAAGCAGTCCCTGAAAATTTGTCTGTTCTATTCCTCAGGCATTTTGATAAAGCCTATCTAAATATCTACTCCCATAAATAAAAAAAAAGGAAATCTGACGTGTAAATTTTTGAAGGAAAAATCCACGGAATGGTAATTCACAACTGAACAGTCTTTCAAATCAGCAGTGGAAATCTGTCATTTAAACAAATGAACTTGGTGGAGATATTTGGTAGGCTTCTAGCCTCATTAAAGCAGTGCACATAAGTTTAAGATACAATAAATTAGCATTATGACTGGGGGTCCAGCAATGAACGTTTGCTGAAAGTTGATCAAAGGTCTGTAGCAACATATTTGAAAATCCCACTTTTAATCAAGTAAATTCAGCAAGGTTTGAGATGCAAACAGGACTCTAAACTATATACATTTTCCAGTATAAGAGAACAACCCATCAATAGTCTGATAACATAATTAAAGCATCAATATACTATTAAGAGCACTTAGTGCATTCTACCTGTCAAGTTTTGGATTATCTTGTCTTTCCCTTTGTTGTTCAAATCGTAGTTTCAGTCCTTTGAATGTCTGCACATAATCTACATCTTCCAGTGCCTTCCAGTAATTTTCAATTACATGAGCTGTTAATGATTTTATATCTTCCTATAGGAAAAAACAAACATAAAGTGACTTATTTTCATTCAAATAATCTATTTAATACAATATAAAAAGTATCTGAAATGAGACCGCCATAGCAAGCACTGTATTAATTAACTTATGCAAAAATGAGTATTATAAGTGTAATTAAAAATCTAGAGCCTCAAGTATTTGATTAGCAAAACAGCATCAATTTTCTAGCACTATCTCCTTCAAAATATGACAGAACCTAAAGCCTGATAAAAACTATACCAAACCCAATCTTAAAATGTCTTTCCCACTGTAACTTAGAGATATTTTTATACTGATAGAGTGCAAGGGTCCTCCACGGAATCAAAGTCCTGTCAGTGAACCTGCTCCAGTGTGGGCTCCTCTCTCCACAGGGCCACAGGCCCTGCCAGGAGCCTGCTCTAGCACAGGCTTCCCGAGGGGTCACAGTCTCCTTTGGGCACCCACCTGCTCTGGCCTGGGGTCTTCCACAGGCTGCAGGTGGATCTCTGCTCCACCATGGACCTCCAGTGGGCTACAGGGGGCATCTGTCTCACCATGGACATCACCATGGGCTGCAGGGGAATCTCTGCTCCAATGTGAGCCAGCGGCACGTTCATCTTGGAGCCAGCTGGCACTGACTCTACTGAACACAGGGGAAGCTTCCAGCAGTTTCTATAGAAGCCACCCCTTTAGCCACTGCCCACCAAAACCTTGACATGCAAACTCAATTCACCACTGTACAAGTCACAACCACCTATATAGATGATTTTTTTTCATAGCTTCAACACCAGTTTTCAATCAACTCTTCAATGATCAGACCATCTTATTCTTGAATTACCTTGAGTCCCAACTCATACAAGAAAGAGGTGATCAACACTAAAGATTTCAAGAGCTGACAGTGTCTGGTGACTTACTCCTCCGCAACAGTCTGCACCCTAGCTTAGCCCCATTTACCACATTTACAGTCTGTACATCCACCATCTTGTCAGAATCTGGATGCAAACAACAGCAAGGAAACAGTACTGTGCAAACAGCCAAACTGGCATGCATATTTAAGAGACTCCTCACAGAAGGAACTTGGTAGCACTCCATTAAAATAATCAAAAGAGATTGGTATCTCTTCTGTGTATTTCCATATTCCATTGAATTGACATTACAGAGCACAGTTGTAGCAGTAGTTTCTAATTATATTCCCGTCATAACAAGCCCATCCAATCTGCATGATGAAATTTGATTAGTGCTGCCTTTGCAAATCTGGGTACTGTGAGTACAGTATCAAGTGAATTTAATCTTCAAGTAATGGTACTGTTTGAATGTAAGAAAGAACATGTACAAATATGTAATAGTGATATAAAACAAGGTTCATATAAATACAGTATCATATGGTCCCATTATGATAGCATAATTTAGGGCAAAGGCAAAAAAAAAGTAATCTTGAATTACAAGAGTAAACAATACAGTAATTATCTTCAGCACTCACCACTCTGATAAATTCAAACATCTCTATTATGGCAGAGTTCATGAGATTATAACGGGAACCGTTATTTAGAAATGCTTTGACCACGGGTTCAAACAAAAAACTTTTCATTATGTAACGGTTGTAGAATTCATCCTTTAGCCCAATTATCTTTCTCTTGAAACGAAGGGCACCTGAAACAGATGTGTTGTCAAAAGAGTTTTTAAATTTAAAAGCAAAATTGCAGAAATTACTTAGCAATAGTAGGGGCAATTTACAGCCTCAGTTCATATACAGCAATACGTTCAGCTGTTCTCTGCTTCTCAGCAGTCTTGACTATACTACTGATTACTTACCTGTTCTATCATAAAGAAAGCCTTCATCATAACTATACAAATAAAGCCATCTCTGTTCACTGAAGGATTCATACAGTATTGTTTAACTACACAACACTGCTAATATAAAAATCTATTTTTGATTTTTTAAATTACTTACAGTAAAGGTAAAACATTTTCTCAGTAAAAGAACTGAGAAATTTGCTTATCATCCCTATTATTCAAATGTTTGATTAGATTTAATGAGTTCTCTCTAATTAGGATATAAACGATCTAATTTTAAAATTGGTAAACTACATTTTATTCACACACATAGTAAGGCAAAGGCTTGATTTACAACCAGTTTAAAGCTCCTTCTGAAACTCCAAAGCATGTACAAGTGACAGAATGTCCATGCATAAAGAGAAAGTACAGTATC
Organism: Vireo altiloquus; assembly: GCA_013396875.1. Classification (NCBI taxonomy): domain Eukaryota; kingdom Metazoa; phylum Chordata; class Aves; order Passeriformes; family Vireonidae; genus Vireo; species Vireo altiloquus. The sequence goes on from VZRF01000200.1 coordinate 282,766, forward strand.
ACCTGGCAGCACATTTTGCTTAGCAACCATATGTACAGGTTATTCAGTTACAAAATGTAAAAGGTACTTCTTATTGCATGGTACTGCTCTGTCAACTTAAGTCTTTGTTTAACTCTATGTGCACAACAGAATTACAGAGAAAATCTCTTACTTGTGTCCAGAATTAAGCCACACTGCTTTGACACTACTGAGCAGAGAATGGTCAAGGAACTACCATTGTCTGAAGAACAGCACACTGAAATTCTGTGCAGTTTAATGCAGTCAGGTAGTCATAGTTCTAATTAACTACCTCTGATAATTTCTACTAAAAAACCATCAAAACTTACAATGCTTCTCTTAGTATATTCAATACTGATATACCTTCAATTATAATCTCTTCAATTCCCCTCTCCACTGAGATCAAGCAAAATCCTTCTTCTTTTAGGATAAAAAGGTATCTATAACTGTAAAATTATTTACTAATAGTAGCATATATATGTATAATCTAGTATGAGAAACATAAGACTATAAAAGTAGAATTTCTGTATTCAGTCAAAAATTGTCATGATCTACGAACAGTTTCTTCCAGCAGAGCGAAGACACTTATCAGTTCACATTCACAAAATTCTAGTTTACTCCTTAGCTTTCAAACTTACACAATGCCAAGAAAGCATGCTTTGAGGCCATGAGAACGAGTACCCTTCGCAGGATATCTTTATTAATAATGTAGTTTTTTATGTGATAGGTATGATGTTCTACACAGAAAGTTAGCAATTCCAGTATTAATGCCAAGAGTTGGGCTGTCTGAAAATCATCTGTAATAAAACAAAACCAAAATAATTAAACATATCTGGAATATTGCCTTCAGAACCTAACTTCAAATATCCAACTGCACTCCAGTAAACATTTCCAAGTTCTTTTATTTTCCCACAGACATTTTATGGAACATGCTGCAGAATATGTTTAGTCATTAAAACAGAAATTGAGCAAGCCTGTTACGGATTGAGTATTTTTTATAAATACAGATATGGCAAGAAACTCTCTTAAAATAAGAAGACAATTACATTTTTCTTAAATTGGTGTTTGAAGGTTCAGAGTACAAAACCCTAACACGAGTAGTCAGGCTTGTTTAACCATCACATTATGATGTCCACACATCTAGATCATAAACTGTTGCCTCACATGCAGCGTACTGACTAAGTCTGCACCAAAAATGTGATCTATAATGGCTTTTAACTAAAGTACTATGCAAGAAGTATCTCGGGGTCTTTTAATACTTGTAGTAAGAACTGCTGCTAGGAGCCAGCATGAACAGTTACTTCTTCACTGATCTCTGCTTTCTTAGTCTGATCTAGAAACCCTTAAATGCAGCACACTTTTCCAGGGGAAATGTTGCAATATTTCTAGTACTCTCTGACCTTAAAAAAAACATTAGACTTGTTTAAAAGTCTATGTCAGTGAACTGCCCCATGAGTTCCTAAAATAATACAAGTATTTAAATTTTTGTTAAAGCCAAATTTGCAGCAAATGTTGTTCACTTTTTAAATCAGGTCTCTCTGCTGAGTTTTATGCTTAAGCATTATTCAAATGACTAAATAATGAATCAGTATTTTACTTTGAACTATGTATCATAATCTCAGACTCAAATTTTTTAGATAGAAAATGTCCTTTGACAGTTATTCTAAACACTGACATTCAAAGCCTTGAGGTGCCCACCATCCAGAGCATCATTACCTTTGCTAGGCTTGTCCTCCGTAGTATTGGCCAATAAAGGGGCTGTCAGAACATGCATACAATGTTTGTAGAAGAAACCTAAGAACTCTGTCTTTTCTGTTTTCTAAGGAATGAAAAAAAAATGTAAGCACATATCATCAAATACTCTAAAAAAATCAAATGTAATTTCATTTGAAGGTATTTGCTTACATTGGCAGTGGCAAGCATATTTTCTGGATCAACTAAAGTACGAAGTAAACCCATGAGTAGCACTGCCCCTCCAAGTTCTGGATCTGTGTCACAAATCATGTGTTCTATAATGAGGTTAATGAGTAATATATCCTAAGAGGAGGGAAAAAAAAAGAAAATCAATTCAAATGCTACTCCTTTGCACCAAATCTGAAATTATACAATGCAACAAGCATCTGTGGACAGGTGAACACTCACCTCACCTAAGAGAACTCTTTAAAACAAAGCAGTTCAGTGTCCTGTTACCAAATTCCATACTTCTTTGAAACTAGGGCTCATGTCATTCACAGAGTCATAAATATAAACCAGTAACTTCAAAAACAATACACATATTTCTGAGGACTCTCCACTTACATCATCATTCTGCTGTGCTTCCTGCATGACAAATTCTCGTACCATGGATGGGTTGTATTCAACCAAATATGAGAATATATCAGTGGCTGCACTTCGTACTTGCGCATCATCCATACCCTGGGAAAGTCAAATAAAATCATTTATGTTTTCTTGAAAAGCTTAAATGGAACCAGAAAACATACAGCTTTAATTCCTTCTCACAAATCATATCTAACTACTGCTAAAACCATATTCTAAAACTAAGTTAACTCTCACTTCTTTGTAGATTTAACAACAATTGGGCAAAATAAATTCTATGGTTTCCCTGCCCTTTGATCAATTTCCGTATTTTTTTACTTATTTGGATACCAAAAAGCAAGCAAAGCTAGGAAATCAAATGAGAAAACAAAAACTGAAGAATGCCACGGTGAATCTAAAGCTAGGACAAGTTAAATGAAGCAAACAAAAAGAAAAGCACTTGCTGAAGTTTGTGCTGAAGCTACTTTTTTAAAAAAGCCTCTCTGAAGACAAACAGAATTGAAACCACTTACCAAAATGACTTCTAGTGCAGGCAGTATGCCCATATTGGACAAAGTTTTGAAAAATGCATCTCTGTTTTGAGGTTGCAGTGTTTGTGAGAATGCACAAAACTCTTTCAGAAAATTTACCTGAAAACCAGGAATATACTAGTCAGTAATCAAAAAAAAAGGGATGCAAGTGTCACTTTTGAGTAACTGTCACATGTGTATTTTACAGACTTCTTACCAATTCCTGTCTTTTCTCCTCATCTGTGGCTTCATCTGTTAGTTGTGCAAACAAGTCTGTCAGAAATTTTTCATCTTCCTACAAAAGCAAAACAATACCATTTGTTTATTTGACAATATCAAAAGGCATCCAAGTACAATATAAAGTTCTTCTAGACCATGCTTCCTGGAATGAAGAGAACATATGTTTGTATATTCTAGTTAATCACACCAGTATCAACTTTCTTATTCAATTTTCAAGTAAACTAATATGAATCTTGTTTTTGAGCTTTAATCATGTTCAGTATCACTCCACGCCCCAACAATGCACTCTCAATTACAACGTTTGTTGTGTTGCCTTCTAGTTGCCCTTTTTCCACTTTCTACTGCAATTATCATTGTTTTGTTTTTGACTTCAGCTTCCTTCCCCCTCGTCACATGCCAGTCCCCCTCAATCACACTACTCTTGCTTCAGCTGTTTACATAACGTTTACAAACATGATCTTCCACATAGCCCAAAACACACACACACTCATTCATTTATATCTTTGGAATGTTATTAGATGTCTGCAACAGAACAAAAGCAAGGACTCAATGAATGGAAAGCTGCCTAACAGCAGGAATGAGGTGAGATTCCTTCCCCTTCAATGTTGTGAAAAGGGTGAATTCTAGAGACCAAATAAAAACAACTGTTCCTATTACATACAGAATTTATTGGGCATTCTGGCTGACAGCAATCAAAACCAAAAGCAAATCAAATCAAGTTTTCACACTGCTGTACCTTAGCAAAACTGCAAACAGCTGCATACACATTACAAATGAGTATGTAGACTGAAAGAAGCAGCAATACTCAGCTTTCCATGAACTTTACGGTCCTAACAACTACGAGATTATTAAGACAGAAATAAAACTTCTTCCATCCTTTTCCCACTATTATACAGTAATAAAACAGCACTTGCTTGAGAAGGATTCCTGTACATCAGGTACTAATACATTTTTTCAGAAAGCTGTCAGTGTTGTTTCTTGTGAAGTCAGTAACACCATGTACAGCATCCCTCCCTCCCAAAACCACAGCGCCAGAAATCCAAGCTGCTTTGCTCATGTTTCCACTGCATAAAGCAAAACCAGGAAAGTACTTCAGATACACACACAAAAACTCTCTTATGTTGTGAATTACCTCAGGACTTCATCCAGGCTCACCATGCAGCCTTGCTGAGAAAGCGAGTACCTCAGTTTTGACAGCACACCATGCCAAGACTGCTATAACCCTGCCACAACACAATCAGGATCTCTACACGGCACTGCACAACACAGATAAACCCAAAACAGGTTGGCATAAGCTACTATATCTCACTGCACTGTAAGGTAAACCCTCTATTTAGAATATGCCATGCTTCCTCTTGTCTGATGTTGAGCTGGGCTCCTAACCTGACCCAAGAGACAAATAAAAAGAGGGATTTCTGGACACAAGTGCAGGTGCTATTTCTGTGACTGCTTCAAAATCCAAACAAAAGGAGACAGGAGAGACCTCATTTGAAGCATACCAAAATTCACTCTGGAGGATCAAGTACAGATGTAAATTTTAGTTTTCAGATATCAACAGTCAAATATATTCAAAACAACTATTAAGGTCTTTGATTTCAAGAAATATACCTTAAGTTTTAATGGGAGAATACCAGGATGTTTGACTACCTGCTATCCAGCTGTTATATGGCTTTGTAAGCTTTCTGTTCTAATATTTAACTCATTAGACATGGCAGGTAACGTAAGTAACCCACAGTAGACATATGGATATACTCAGTCACTGAAATTAAAAACAAAACCCCATAAAATCCAGTTCTTTTTAAGAATATGCAGGTTCTTTTCCATGATTAGCAGTGCACTTAAGAAAAGGCTACATAGTTTGTTTTCATTTATCTTTTTGCTATTTTGATCAAGATAAAGAACTAATCTTATCTATTCAAAACTATTGAGAAGATGGAAGCTTATCCCCAGTTGGAAAGCAAAACCTCTATTTCCATTCTCACTGTGAAAGCAACTTTTCACCTCTTCCATAATACCTGAGAGTAAGGGCAAGTCAATACCACAGAATTATCTCAGAGTTATCACAGTGAAAAAATAATGGAAACATCAGCAGCAGATAATCATGGCTCTTATGTAAGAGTGTACTTCTAAAAAGAAAAAGAAAAAAAGGTATATAATATTACCCAATGCATCAAATTGGGGTTTTTATGCTGTGGAAGGAGGAGAGGAGACTCTCTACTGTTGGTGGTATGTGAGTCTCATTTATGAGACTTCAGTGTCCCAGAGGCAGAGTTAACTGGGGAAGCTGCACATCTGGCACTATGTGGCAGAACAGATCAGGCAAGAGCTGGCTGGGCAGGAAGGCGTGGGCAGGACCCCAGCTCAGCTCTCTGACCAGATCCTGCCACATCCCTATTCTGTTTAAGATGTGCTTGTCTGCAGCAGAGGGCAACCCACTCACCCAGGTATGCAAACATAAGGGACTTGTAGAGGGAACTTAACACTGGAAAGTAATAAAGACTTCAACACTGGCACTTAATGTTTCAGGAAGAATTTGCAGAAGTTCACATTATGTAACTATTTTTCAGCATTCTAAATATAGACCACAATAACAGTATTTTACCATTCTGCATTAAATACAATATTGAAACATTCTCCGCGCTGCATCCTTTCCCAAACCCTATTAAATACTTTGCACTTTTAAATTAGCAAGATTACCTGAAATATCCAGGCTTCAAAACAACCATAACATATTTAAAATCAGAGAAATTAAGATGCATCTGAGTGATTCAAAACATCCCACCCTTACATGGATAATACACAGTAAATGGCACTTATTCCAAGAAAATACAAACAACTTGTTACTAACTTCACACTTAACAGCTTAGCCCTGCTTTTAGCATTTATCTCATTCCAGATGCTTAATGAAAGGCAGGCAGGTTGCTGTTCATGAGAAAAGACCAAATCCTCTCACATTTATAGAAAAATTGTCATTGCAAAGAACATTCTAAATACAAGATTCTCAAGCTGTAAAATTGACAAGGGCAATATAGCTAAAGAAGCATTCCTGAACAATATACCAGGATCCGTGAAAATGCAGAGTCTGAGAGCAGAGTTCACATATTTCAGAAGTCACAAAGCACCAACACCCAATGCTAGAATTACATGAATTTAAAACGGGGTGGTTTTTTTCAAATTTCAAAAATCCCCGCAAATATGTCTGTGAACACAGTGCAAATGCATAATTCTCTGAAGTATGTGGTCTTTTCACGCAGACAAGTATCAAAACACATTTCGCTGTATCTTAGAAGCTTTGAAGGTCACAACTGTTTCCCAAGAAAACAAAACTGCAAACAATGGTTTATGATGTAATTTTGGATTCTAGGTACTTTCCCCAGGCACAGAAATTATTAAAAGTGCAACATTTAAACTATGTGTATACCAGACACAAAGTATATTCATTTATGCTTTGCAAGTTCTAAGTTGATGCTACTAGGATTTAATACATTTCAAAGTTCATGAAGATAAAAACAAGCCAGGCCAACTATTCACCCAATAATTTATGACTTTAAAAACAAGAAAATTCACAGTTAAGGTAAGGTCACAAAACCGACACTATTTACATTTGTGATTCAACTTTCAAAGTTGTCCTCCTCCTCCCAAAAGGCACTTAAAAAAGGATTCTTCAAAACCAGGCCTCTCTAGTAATTAACATTCAGTTATCAGATACTTTTGTGTCTGTGATTACAGATAAATGATATAAAACATATTTTTCTCAAAAAAAAAATCCAACTGGAAAGAGAGTATACAATCCATCCTAAATTCCACCTCCATATTCATTTTGGGCAGAAACAATATTTTATCCCATAAAGTGAAATTTTTGTGTAATGTTAGTAGCAAACATAATTACCACTTCAAACACACATTCCTTCCTGCTACCACACAGAAGATTTCTCAGTCTAAAATCTCCCTTATATCAGACTGCCTTTCCAGACATGCCTTCATCATGCACTATTTCCACTTGAATCAACATGCTGGAAAAGAGGCAAGATCCACCAAATCACTTCTGTAGTTTCTGTACACGTGGAAAATAATTTTTTACAATGAAGAAGTTAATCCCAAAAATCATGAGCAAGCACCACTCACAAATGTCTTTCACCAAGTCATTTCCCACAAAAAGCAGTATCCTTTTACACTTTATTGCAAGGTGAATTTTGCTGAAAGTAAATTCCCAGTTATTCCTGAGCCAACTACTATAAGAAAGCAAAACCATCAACATGCACTAAAACAATTCTTCCTCTAAAACAACTACAGATAATTATGTTTGCACCCACAGGACTCTGTTAAGAATAAGCAAATATCTGTAAAACCACTTTCAAAATTAAAACCTGCGTATTGTTATACATAAATACAGTAAAATATACAGATATACCTAAATGCCTGCAATTTTTTAGATACTGGAAAGGGATATAGGGACTATAAGTAATACGATTCCTGTATTTAAAAATTCTGATTTACCAGCACAATAATACATCTGATCACTGCTCTACCAGGCACAAAAATTATTTTAACCTATGTCCAATTTTCTCCTTCTAACTCTCCACTTTACTGAAAATTAAAGACCCTGAAGCCTACATTCACATACCCTAGTGTGCAGAAGTAATCCTAACAATATTCTTTACTCTGGAAGATAAAAACATCACATGATCTTGCCGGCAGAAAGAACACACCAATGAGAAAAGGGGGAGAGAACAGAAGGAAATAGTGTTTGCTCACTTTATGGCGCAGTTTTGCAAGTTTTTTTTACGAACTAGTTAATAATAAGAAGGGAAGAACTGGTGGCCGCCAGTGTGAACACCAGTATGTATTTTTTAAGTTGCAAAAGAGCGTCATATAAAGCAAGAAACACCACTTACCTATCCCAACCCCACTCTCAAAACTTGGTGTACTCCATGTTTCAGCAAGGTTTCTCGGTGGCTATGACATCTCAAGACTAGAACAGGCTGGACCCCAAGCAGTAAGAGCATATTAGGAGGGGCTGAAATTGCAAAAAAATGTTAAATATCTCTTTCATATCTTACACACTGTGAATGACAAAACCTGTAATTGAGTAGATTTTCACAGCAGTTAATTCTGCAGGCTGGAAACACTGCTTCCATGGCTTTACTATTCATTACGTAACAACAGTATCTAGTTTAGTGGAATGTTGACATGCTCACTTAAAATGACCTACCTTATAAAATCATATCACAAACTAACCTCCAGATCTCAGAAAAGCCCATCAACGTAAGCACATTTTTATAAAGCTTATGGGAAAGATAACCTTCATGAAGAAGGAGAGAAGATTATGGTTCATAACCCTAATGCCAAAGGTTACCTATTTTCTATTTTTGGTTTTAGTACAAAAAGGCAACAGTTACTTACCCACCAAAGAAAGTAAAATTATGGAAGCAAGTATCTTCCACGACTACAGAATTTATTTTTTTTTTTAAACACACGCAAAGTCTCTCTAATAAAGCCAGAACTCTGAAGACAATCAGCATATTCTCATTTACAATATTCATTAATTGTAACTGAAAAACTGACTTTAAATGTCAGTGACCTTTAATGACTGTAGATGGCCAATCTTGACTGTAAATGCCTTAAATAAAACACAGTGGTAGTTCTGAGTAAAGTTACTCAGCCTGTCAAAAAGCATAAGACACAATCTGTACAGCCTTGTACAAACTTCTGGTCCCTTCTCTGAAACTAAAGTCTGGCTGAGTCAGTTGAGATGAGACTGCTGTAAGGTGCCACTTTGGTTAATACACAGCCTGACGTGGAAATGCCTCCTTACAACTCATTATTTTTCCATGATGGAGGTAACAGGTTTCCTTTCCTTCATAGCCAGAGAGAGAGAGAAAAGATCAGAATACCCAACCACTCAGTTGTACACACACGAGTTGCAGTACGCCATGGGATATCAGCTACTCAGGGAGTTTACTTTTATTCTGCCAAGTGAAACTTCCCAAGAAGAGATCTCTTTTGTCACATCCTCAATGGTCCAAGAGAGACAACCTAAAGTCAACAGCAAAGGTTTTAATGACCTTTGTTATGCATCAACTAAGAACTTGAGATCTCATCCATGGCTTCCAATAAACTACTGTGACATCCCAGAGTCTTTTCAATTAATAATGACTTCTAAAAGAAACCACTTCTTAAGCACACGTGGTAAGGTTAGAGAGCACCAGGATCTCAGAAGATCTAAAATAATGAATGCCAGCAACTACAGGGAACTACACATTCTTCATGAAGTAACACCTCCTCCACACAGACAAAGTATTGTGATACTAGCTACAGTAATGCATGTTAAACCACACACAAATGGAAGAAAGCCCTTAGGAATTACTTATAGAAGTGAAATCCACAAAAAAGTCTTTTAATTCAGCTCTCAGAGCATTATTTATGCTGCTTAAAGAAATGGGAAGGAAGAGCATCATACATTTTATACAGACTGTAGGAATGAGGGGCTGAAATGAAACTAGAGTGCAGGGATTACAGAAAAGTGCAACCTGACCTACTGCTCTATGAATAAATGAATAAATAAATGCCAGGTAAGTAGGCTGAAACCTTGGGTTAGAGCTACACTGCAGGAACTTGAAAAATCAGTCAATCAATCAAGCCTTTTAAATCCTTAGAAATGCAATGGACACATAATTTGTGAATATTTTTTAATCCCCTCAAAACTAAAAATTTATCAACAATGTCAAATGATTTCCAACAGATTCTTACTTATAAACTCAGGGAGTTCTCCCTCCTTGCTAGAGAGCTGTACTGCAAAAGTACTAGGAAATGCAGTACAGCACAGGATGTATTCTTTTTCTTGTGTGCTATCATTCTGGGCTCCTCAAAGCTGTGGAAAGCCCTTCAACAATTTGAAATGTTTATCTGACTTTGAAATGCAATGGTAATTCTTCTGGCTCCAACATACATGAAGTATACTTTATTCTCAACCATAGAGAACAGCAACAGAAGAGAAGATAAAGTTCAAAAATCTGCTGTTACACAACACATCAAAATCGGATCTGAACCTTTATTTCAACTGTAAACTGCAACTAACAAGTCTGGAAACCACACTAAACCTTGATATGTGAACCCAAACCTGCCCTACTAACTTAACACAAGTTGGAAGAGACAAGAAAAAGGAAACAGTCACTAGTCTTCAATAAAGTTATCTTGGGATGTCTAGCAAAAACACCCTTAAAGATTTTGCAGGATCAGGCCCTCTTTTCCTTCCTCAGTTTCTTTTTTGAAGCTCAAGATCCCTCTCAGAATCAGCCACTGTCACGAAGACTCCTGAATAATTCTTCCTCTCCTCCTCCTGAAGTCAAAATGTATCATCTTCAGAAATTTGCTTTTAGCAACCCTTGCAAAGAGAGCAAGACATTTTTGAGACAATAGTTACACTGAATGCTCCAGTTGAGACTCCTTAACTGGATCTTTTTCGACATTCTCTTAAAGCCAGACTTGTAAATTTCTTCAAATTGGCAACTCCAAAATGATTAAGGCCTTCTGACTGTTTCAGATAAGCAACTGTGACTTTGTTTATCAGGGATACACACACAGACATAAACAGTTTGGTTTACCTGGGCATAAGCTGGGGCCTACTGAAGATGGCCCAGGTGTTTCAGCCAACAGATTAAAGCTCCAAGAGAGTGGATTAAGTAATATCAGTATTCTGATAATTGAGTGTAACGGATGAAAAGTTGTGAGGCCTAGTTTTGACAATTATTTGCTCTATGACCTTGCAAAAGGAACTTTCCATTTCCTTTGCTATGTTTTCCATGAAATTACACAGGGTACATCCGGAGAATCAAACTGAAGATACATATGATTAAAGCAATCAGTAACATCTAACACTTGGTCCATTTCTCCAGATCAGACAGCCCCTACAAAGACAGTGACTATTCATTTATTAAACTCTGGGAGAAATAAGATAGCGGTAATTAACTTCTACAAACCAAAATACATGTGCTGTAACACTCTGCTGAGTTGGCAGAAAGCTTTAGAAAGCTTCCCTTACAGAGACGTGCCACCAACTTCTAACACTGTTCAGGAAGTTCATGGGTTGGTGCAGAACACCTAAGACATTGGTAAGCAATGTAAAGTATCAAATAATCTCTTTACATCTGCAGTAAGACATACTTCATGAAAAACTGATAATTCCAAGCAGTATCATTTAGGGACTTATTATGACAAACTAAGAAAACATTCAAGCATCTAGAGTGGTCTTATGTTCTTAATCTGTACCTTTCCAAACAGCTAATTTAATTTACTTCAAAATTAGCAACAGCTACATCGTGGTAGGAGATTATATTGTGAAATTTAGGCAAAGTAATTTTTTTCATGGTAATGTGACAAAAGATATCCCTAAGTCTAGTGACTAGAAAGTCTCAAAATAAAAAAGAAAAACTAATCCTCAAAAGTCCTTTTAAAATCAAAGATTCAAAGTGCAAACAGTACTATTCATTCCAAAGAATGTCATTCAATATTCCACATCTGATTGCTCCATTTAAATCAGTCACAGAGAATCTAGTCCAAATCCAGAAATTAACGTCTATTTGACAACTCAGTACTCAAATCCATGCCTTTTCTGCCACACTCCACAATCACAGAATCACAGAAGAGAAGGTTCCACCGAAGCACCTCAATCTTTCCAGGAATAATTACCCAACTTTCTTTGCCCAAGAGTAAGTAAGAAACTATGAATTTTTGAAACTTACCTGTAACATGCCAACTATTTCCACTTTATTAAAAAAGATGAAAGAATGAAGTGTTGATAGCATATTTTCCTCAAAAACCGAGGGAGTGGGTAGGACCATATCTTGAATATACTGTACTCTGTATGTCTGATGTATTTTTTGCTTCAGCTCTGGATCAGATATAGGTATCACCTCTTTAAATTTCGCTGTCTTAGTCAGAAATTCCCTGTGTTTCCGTGACTGTGATAAAGACGGATCATATTCTAGGCATCCAATTACGTCCATTATACATTCCTCGGAAAACATGACTTCAAAAAGTGCAGTTCTGTTCAAAAGGAAAATTCCCTTAATAATTTCGTATAAGTGGTGTAGTCCTTCAATGTTCTCCAAGTCTTCGCACACGTGAAAAATTTCTAAGAGCTTCTTAATATAACCCTCGTTTTCCAGTGCTAGTGCGAGTTTTTCACGACGTAACGGTGAAGGCAGTGAAGATGCCACAAGTTCTGCAATTTCTTCTAGTCGGCTGAGTTCACAGGATGGCAATTCTAGACCTGGTGATGACATATCATCAAAGCGTTCCTCCTCAGATTCATCAACAAGATCCTGAGTAATATCGACAGAAGGGTCTTTGCCTTGAACCTGCAAAATAAGATGCGTCAAAAAGTGGAGTTTAATTTTACTGCTACTTGAATGCTTTTAAAAAAAACCCATTTAAGTATCACACACTTTTTCTTTGTATGGGCAATATAGAAATGCAAATCTAGTCTGACATTGAGTATAGCTGGTTTGGAAAATAAAAGAGATAATGAGACCATTTCTTCCAATAGAAAGCTTTACAGAACTGTTTCTACTGTTCTACATTAGACAATTAACTTTATTTATTTTTTAAAAAGTGAGGAAGAATAAGGAAAAACCTAAATTTTCTGAGTACTTCAAATAAAAGCAGAAATTTGCAATTATTACTGTGGACAGCAACTTCTTAATAGACTACTGAACTAAACTGTTTGTTTCTAGTCTTTTTTCTCTGCAGACAGTTTTCAAATGCAAATCAGTATTACATTATTCTAGTGATAGTTTAAACATTTATCTATTAACTGCTCTTGATGCTTTTCAAAGCTTCCACTACCTCAAACAGAGGAGAGAGGCCAGTCTTGCTAATTTATCTGTTGTTTTCAGTTCTGGAGAGCTGTAAGTCAAAATCTGTTACTGTGAACTTTCTAAATATTCAACAGGGACAGAGAATCTTCTCTTAAGAACAAAAAAGCTCAAATCCACACTGACAAAAGAATAGTGGAAAACTGACTGTCAGAAAAATAATGCACAGGACTTGCAAAGGTCTCTCCAGAGATATGAGGAAACTGTGGAAAATATGAATTAGTAAAAAAGTGCACAGATGTTTGGGCACCAGGGTGTATCAGCATTAATGACATCTTAATTTTAGCATCTGCCTAGAGTCTGTGTGTCAAATTCAGGGAGGCACTGCTGTGCAGAACAGTAGAAGGTGCTGTTCTTTTTAATCTTAAAAATCAGCAAAAAACCCCTGGGAGAAATAGTGCTTCATTTATAACAGCAAGCCTGTACTCAGAATGCTGCTAAACCCCACATATTGTTCTGTTTATACAGAAGCAACCACTTTCTCTATAAACGGTATCAAAGCTTTCCTTTTAGAAGAAGTTTTAGTGACCGAGGAAGCTCAAGATCTATAAAGTACACTAGACACAAATACACCAGCATGGCCTCAAAACAGGATGTAAAGACACTGGTTTCCTACAAAAATATTAGATCTTTATATGATGGTGAGGAAGCTGGGCTTCTTATCTGGGTGTTTCCTAAGCACAAAACTCCCCCTTTTGCCCACTTTAAGTGCTGAAAAGAATAACTTTTAAAAAAAGGAATAATCTATACACATGTAATTGTGAAACCAGATTTCTTTCGCTTTATTTCTGAAATCAGTAAGAACAAACTTCAAAACACAGAGTGGGGAGAGCTAGATGTTTGTTCAGAACAGAAAGAGAGTGCAGAGAGAGATTTAGAGTAATTTAGAGAAATCCCACACAATGCAGCACAGAATTAAGAGAAGTTGCAATGCTTGGAAGGGAATAAAAAACCCAAACAAGAACTGACAAAGTGAACTAACATCAGTGAATACATTGATTAAACTCTTTTGGGTAAACAGTTAATGCCTCAACAAATATTATCCACAAACAACACTGATTCAGTGACTATACAGTCATCTGGCTGTAGTGGTAAAACATATGTTAAAATATATACATGCTACACATAAATTGTTTGATTTCTTAAAACATTATCTTTAAAGTGATAATATAGGGATAGAGCTATCTCCTACTACCAGATCAGTCTTTCATAGCCTGGAAACATTTACATGGAAAAAAGTTCTGAGAGAAACTCAATATTCCCCTCACTTGTAACAGAAGAATGAGAAATGTAGAGAGAGAAATGTAAATAAAATATGGTTTTACTATATATACCATATATAAAATTACAGTTTATGGCATATCCTATAAGAAATACAATATAAAACTCACTAAGAGTTCATATACATTATTCTCTCTACAATAAAACTTGGATAGATAATCTTATCCCTTATGGCCAACCTGGAAAAAGTTAATTATGACATTAACTGTTACGCAACTTTTTAAGCACTCATTTTGAGCTACCCTTCCTTGGGTGAAAATAGAGCTAAAAAGTTATGTTAAGAAAGACCTGAAAATGCTCTAAAAAAAGTACTCAAAACATAGATTAGGTTTCTATTAAATTTCTGGAGGAAGGAGAAAGTTTTCAAATTCAAAAGATGCAAAATTTGGGAGTGTTGGCTAAAATGGTAGTTTTTACTTTCTATCTACTGCTGTTCAAATTCACCTCTCAGAACAGCCTAGAAGTTTTGAACACAAACATTAAGATGAATTAGGTTGTCTCAATCTTACATCTATCAAACTTACCTGACATATTTTTTCCCATATTTCATCACATCCTGCTTTTTCTTGAAAGCTAAGTGCCAAATCATAATTTTCAGCTTCAGACCACACAATCAAGGTATCCTTTAAAGAGAAGAAGAGTATTTTCAGGCAAGGTATTTCAAATCTTACAAATCTAAATAGTATTTAAAGAGTAAAATTTTAAACTAAAAACACCCTGACACCTAATTATGACAGGACAGTATTACAATACAAATGCAACCATCACACTCCATAAAATTTTTCTATGTTCTGAGATTCTTAGGATTGAAAACATTTCTGCATAAATCAGAAAAAATAAGTTCCAGAAACATATCAAAAGTCTTAGTTCTTACTTTACACGACCATAATATTTTAAATCTCAAAAAGGTTGATCTAGCAAATGCACTTCCACCTCAATGCATTCTCTAACAAAATACAATAACAAAAGCAACAGATTTGTGGGGGTTATGCAAGGGTTTTTTTTTAATGTTTCCGTTGGACCACAAAAACCAGCAGTTTTTTGGTAGGACCAAAGTTACAATACATTTTTTCATTTTTGCAGGCCTCAGAAGACACCCTGCTAACGCACAGAACACCTGTTTAAAAGGTAGTCCCAAGATGGCTACAAACTCTGAAGAAGAGAAACAGCACAGTTCACTGCCTGGGACTACACCTACTCACTACACCGAATCACATACGAGTTTTACTTATTCCAAACTACAATTCTGGAAGGAAGTTTTGCCCTAAATTTCTAGAAATTAGTTGAAACTGCTTAGCTACGTTTACTACCCAGACACTGAAGCTCTCATCTACTTACTAGGATAGTTCAAGAGTTTATCAATAGAGTCCTAATACTGCATGCAAAACCAATACATGAAAGTGGAAGCTGATGCTGCTAACAGCAAGGTCACACACTGATAAGGTATTTGATCAAGTAGTTTACAGAGAGCCTGCTAAATAACTCTTAAAATAAAAAATAAAAAGAAGAAAATAAAATCAGCGTTGTTTACGTGTATTGAATCAAGTTTTATTGTTAGTCTTTTGTCTTCCTGTAATAGCTGAAATATAGCCACAGTAAATACATACAGCTCCAGGAAACCGCATTATTTCAGCCAAGTGCTAAAGTAAGCCATGCACTTACTCATTAGGACAAGAGACATGAGAATTTTCCTACTTATACAAAAAATATAGACTTTTTACTTCATTAAGTACAGATTTTGCTTATAGTGATATTAAAATGAATACTGACAATAAAGAGAAACCTTACATTTAGATTTTGATACGCACTTACTAGAAAACACCTTAAACTAAACTATAATCTAAACAGCACAATCAGCCAGCTCCAACAGGACTGTCGAGCAATACAATATAATCAATTTGCCATTACCAGAGCAGCTACACTGCTTCAGAGGTACTAATGGCTTTACCTTGTAAATGGCAAATAGTTTACCTTTTCCTTTTCCAAAGGGTTGAGGAAGAGGTGGTACACAGAAGAAAGGGATTTAGGAAGACCACCTCCAAAATACAAAAGGAAGAAAAAAATAATAATTAATAGTTTATTCTCTACAAGACAGGTCATGGAGCAAATACTCTGGTAATAACAGATTGACAGTACCTGGTACTGCTGACTCCAATAGAGCAAGAAAAATCAGTTTACAAAAATCTGAAAAGTGAAGGTCCTAAAAATTTTTTTTTTTACCACCTTTAAAAACAGCAGGTTCCTTACTGCAGAATTAAACATAAGAATCAGGTTCAAATTCCAATATATTTATCTCTGCAACTGTATTTCTACTGCAGTAATTTTCAAGGCCACTCTATTCTTAACTTCATGCTGAGTAGTGCTTATTTAATTAAAAAACCCCAAACAACCCTAACACCACATTTAAGTAGATCCTAGCAGAACTTGCAACATTCCCACCAAATTTTATTTCCATTCAGGTGAAAGTAGTTAGATTTTTAAGCGAATCATTTCCAAAAGACCAAAAAGTATTTTCTTCTTGATAAACAACATAACTAGCAAATGCGGAAATGACCAGAAGAACACAAGTAAGGATGGTGTTATTTACATTAACTGTTAAAGTTTAATAAACAAAAGCTCTAAGTCTCTGAAAAACATCCAGCAACGGATCAAGACAGAGGAAGGAAGGTAGGCACAGAAAAATGAAAGAGAAGACAGAAAGTTACACCTACTTTTGAAAACTAGTCACAGATGTAGAGAAGGGTATTTGGCCATAGTACAGCAATTTTTCCCTTTAACAAGATCATCTACTACTAAACATGGAAGTTCACAGCTCTATGCATTCTAGGTTTTTTTTAGTTATTTCTTCTTTGGAAAACAAAACAAAAAATCGCTAAAAGAAATCATTTGAGCAGCAGAACAATCATCTTCCAGTTTGTTTTATCAATATTAGAAAAGTTTCCTCCAACTGCCAACATTAAAATTTAAAATTATTAGTATCTGTTGTTTTATCACAGAGGGGTTGTGTATTATGGTTCCTCAACAGAAATCTATCAATTGCTACTCTCTGGATCTTTAGTAAACTGTATTTGTTCATACAACCTTTCTTGCATCAAAGGGCTTTCAAAAAGAGAACATGAAAGAAAAAGCACTTCACTCTGTTGCATAATATACAGTTTTGTCTAAGTTTAAATTCACTGTTAAATGCAGACAGCTGTGACTATAATTTCATTTTGTTAATCCTGCAAAGCTTATAGTCATCAAAAATAACAGTAAGAGATTTCTACATGTATGAAGAAATGACTGAAGGAAATTTGAGACAGAGTTAAAGATAGAAGAACACATCAATAACAATCTACTTTATGTTTATTTTATTGAAAGAAATCTTTGTATATACTTGATCTAACATTTCCTCAGTGTAAGTTGAGTCCAGTAACTACTCTGGATCTCTCAGCTATGGAATAGAAGTATCCATTGCTTCCAAAAGTCAAACATTACTTCTTGAAACTCCAGAAAGCAACTGAAGTATCTTCAGAATGCGTCCTCCAAAAAGAAAACAGGAGTAAGGATAAATATGCTTAGTAATAGTGGCTATTGGTTAGAGAGGTAAGGAGATAAGTCTTGCATATTACACCTTGATGAGCATAAAATCTTCAATTTTATTTGATTCATATAAGCAGTTCTGGTTCAGCTGGATCAAAGACACATCCTTTGTTGTTGCATTTTGTATAAAATATTAGCATCTACACAAGGAACTGCATGAGATAATGAAAGTATCCATAAATTGTTCTTATCTAGCTCATTGTTAAACAATTAAAATGTGAAACAGCAGTATTAAATCACAGCTACACTGTGTGAACTGTCACAAGCCTGGACAAAGGTTTTATCATTGAAGGATCTCATACTGAGTTGTCTGCAAGAATCTCAGTATTCTAGCTCCTCATATTTTTAAGATGCATTACAGCTCTTGGCAAGATCTTTTTTAATTAGGATGATAATCAGGAGCTATATATGTAGAGTTCATGATCTTATTCAAAGATTGAAAAATCATTTGCGGCTTTGCAAAAAATATATTTCAACAATAGTGCCAGTTGGATGTGTCATCACTATCTTAGCCCATATAAAATTTGCTGTCTCCTTAGGACCATTTATATGAATTTGTTTTCTGTTGTAATAGTGCTCATTATGACTGCTCAGATAAAATGAGGAATTATAAAATTTAACCAAGAGTTCTGAGTACAGCCTCTTTTTAGAAGACCCATGTATTTAACATTCCCATAGAGAGGTATCAATCATCCCTACCAGTGGAGGATAGCTTTGTACACTCTAGTCCTTATAAGTGCACAGCCTGAGACAAAAATTTGGAATACAATCGGGGATTCCTGTGCTGCTTCTCCCACTGCTGGCTGCATCAAGCCCTCAGGAAGCAAGTTGTGATTAGTTAGAGGTTCTCCAGAAGCACAACTGTGTTCCATGGTTTTATTTGAGACCACATGCCTCACCAGCTAACCTGCAATAGTTTAATCTGGGAAACAGAGGCAATTGCACTTAAGAAGGACAGGATTTTGTATCTACCCTCTGACTTCTCATTTTTTTGAAACTATTTCCAAAAGGTGTCTGACTTTCCTCAAGAGGAAAAAGTTTTAGATACATACTATCAGTCTAGAGTTCTCACCACAGCACTCACTAAAGATCAACTTTTATTAGACATTAAATCAGTTTTATTTAACTATTAGAAAGCTGATTAGCAGGTGTGTTGTACAGCAATCACACGATCTTCAAAGCAAGCTCTGGGATTTCATCATGAAGAATTTCAGAGCAACTGGTACTTGAGATTTGATTCTGCTATGATTTCTTTCCTAATGTGATTAAATTAACAAAACTGTTACTGTTTGACAAGGGACTCTCACTACCATTCATGTCCAGGGAGAACACAAGTCTTCTCTGTAGCTCCAAAACATGCTCTCGGCACCCCTGTAAGATTTAGGCTACACTCAAGTAGCGACACCCTCTATTAGGTAAGTCTTTCATACATTGTTGCTTTCAGCCTCAAAAAGCAAATGAATCTCTTGCTATTAGCCCTCCCATGGTTCAGGGCTATGACACCTTCCTGGCCCATACAATGTTCAACACAGCCAGGCTGTTTCTTCCCTTCCTGAACTGCCTGATTGCTAGTTCCTTATCTAAGCCTGTATATTGTTTACAGACACTTCCCTGGACATGCCAAGCCACTTTTCAGCACCTTGCTAGCTAAATATTTATAATCAAAAGTACAGCTTCCTAATTTCAGATTTCTCTTAATGAAATAAACTACTCAAACTATCCAGACTTCTTAAGTTAAATATACAGTTATTGTGGTAGGTCGTGGCAGAATCTTCAAGCTAAAAAAATCCACCCAAGTAATGTAATATAAGGTTTCAATTCTGCATTTGGTTTTATGAACTTTTTCACCTAGAACCTGATTATGTGCTAACAATTTATTCAAAAAACTGAATAACATGTCAAAGGCATACTCAGAATATGTTCTACTAACTTCTATGGAAGCTCAAAAATCAAACATGACTTTTCAGTTAGCGATTTCATAGCTGCATTCCCATGAATCACACGGAATAAAATCAGTTTATTAGTTCTGCAGCAGAACCTTGACTCACTGGCCATATCCAGCAATAGCAGAAAATTCAGAATACACAGGAAAACAGACATGTAGGAAAAGAAATGTATGTTAACTTAAAATACATGAACTGGCCCACCCCAAACCCAAGAGCAGCCCTCCCTTCCCCTTGTTTATTCCCTCACTCCACAAAGCCACACACTTTTCCTTACTATCTTAGCTACAGTATGCACAAATTTTATTTAAATAGTTTCACTGTTGGCTTGCTTGTCATAAGAGCAAGGGTATGAAGTTCATTTTCTCTGAGCATTCCGTCAGTGCCTTTTTGGATCTTTTTAAAACTTGGCTTTTTTATTAATAAGTCTGCTCTCCACTATTCAAGGATGGCCACCTTCAAGTTACATAGCTAGTAGATAGTACTCTGGATGAATTTAAGTTTTTATTCTTCTGAGGAACTGAAGAAGAGACTGCAAAAGCAAAGGACATAAGACATCTCCATTGCAGAGGCAAGACTCTGTAGGTAGAAGCTGTTAGCAACTCAAGTCTTCCTTGCATCAGGCACAGAAAGGGATGCAATACATACTTCATCACTGTGTTCCAGGATGCACAGGGATGCATCTAAAAAAGCTGAGGATACAAGTCTACTGTTCTATTTTCAAAGCACTGCCAAAGGATACTGAAAAGCTATACCCCAGTCCACACCCATATCAGGTTTCTCCCTAGATAAATGCTATGTGTATAGAGGGTTTTTAATCCTTTAGGGCTGCATAGGAAGAGGTGTGTTGTCCTAATATACTAGTACAATTATCCATTTTCTGAATAAGGATCACTTGTTTAAGAACAGCATCTTTGTCATTAACATTCTGCAATTTTAATGTCTTAAAACCCCCAACCCACAATTAAAATACCTTCAACCTTTACTAGAATATTAAGAAAACAACAAACACCAGAAGAGAAAAGGTAAGTATTCCATGTGTGACCCAGCAATGCCTTGTATAATTAAATTCCACTTACTAAACAAAATTTGCTTTTAAAGTGTATGCTACAACTTACCCAGTAATTAAATCCAATATATTCCATGGAAAAGTTATAGGACCATTATTGTAACATTTTAAAATAAAAACACCAACAAAACTTAACATAAAGCTGTAAACAAGAATACAAATCAGGTGCTCAAGTGGCTGTACTGTGCACGTTTTGCTTTTTCTGAAGAAATTTCTGCCTACAAGTAGTACCTTAACAGAAGAAATAGTAAGACCGTTTTTTGAGCCACAGGACATTCGTTTCTCAAGTTGTTTTCTTTCTAGCTTCTTTTCCCTCATGTGGCTTCTTTTCTTCTACTTCTAGTGTAAGTAGTAAGTTTGCCAGGAAGTACATGGTTCAGAGCATCAATGAGCTTCCACTGGTAGCAATTGTGTTGCAGAATCAGATACACAGACCTATCTTTCTTTTCAAACAGAGCAGAAAACAGCTCTTCATTGTGACAGACTAATTTATTTGACTACCTAAAAGGTACTTAAAAGACTGTCGATGAATTTCATGCTTTAATGAATTATTTCAAACCTCCAGATGGAAGGTAAGTCTGGGAAGAATGGGAACTAGACTGTGCAAACTGAAGTACCTCAGGTTGATGTACGAAAAATGAGTTCCCGAGCAGAACTCAAGATCTCCCAAGTATTCTTTCTCTCCAAAGGCAGAAAGCTGTATTTACCACCACAAAGGGGAGTCACTGCTTTCAGTACTGAACACCAAGAAATATAAAGCAGACAACTGGGACAAAAATCATACTACAAGCTCAGCTTCAAATATAGTTTTTGTTGGGGTTTTTTTTGGTGAGGTTTTTTTGGTGGCTTTGTTGGTTTTGTTTTTAGTTTCCATGAATGTTTTACATACCAAGGCAGCAAACGCAGCAAGGCAAACTTCTCCTCAGGTCTTCATGCTAGTATTTTGATAAATAATTATCTAAGCTATGCAGTTATTAAAACACTCATATGTATACCATGAGATTGCATAATTTGTGGTATCAACAATTAGCGAGACCATCTGTTTCACACTGGCACTAACAGAGCAGCATAGGTAGAAGGTTTTTTCACCAGTGGAAGGACTTCACTGTTTATCACAAAGCTATCTATAGGCTTCTTTTGTTGAAGGATCCAAAGCAACTGGCACAGTGAGTTTCTTAGTACACATTATTTCTCCTTGCTTCCAATCACAAATTGTTTCAGTCGGTGCAATAAAAGATAGTTTCTTCTTACAAGCCTCATGTCGGCCTAAACAAAAGTCAGAACTCATCCATTTATTCCATCAGATATTCAAAGTCCCCACAAGCTACATGCTGTGTCACAGTAGAAACAGATGTGCTATGTACCCCTTAAAATAGAATGGAGGTTCACCCTCACAACAAAATTCTGAGATAAAAGCCTTGTAAGATCATAACACTACACAGTTGCTTTGAAGTTTTAAGTCTTAGATTTCTGGGAGATTTTTCTTAAAATTTTCTAAGTGCAACTAACAACAGCAGGCAAGCTCAAAAGCAAGTCTTCTATCTCGGGCTGCAATTTCACTAGCAGTCAAGTCACCTAAGTGGCCTTCTGCAGTCAAAAGGAAAGATCTCACTCATTCTTCCATCTCAGTTCCACAAATGGATCTAGTGTAAGGTGGCTTGAGATTTCTGTCAACATAGAGAGTTACCAGTTTTTGAAGAGGGATTTAAAGTACCAAGTTGATTTTCTTGTGGTTTAGTAAGTTCAGAGTTCGAGGAGCAGAGTAGGAAAAAAAAACCCCTCCTCTTTCTTTCAGCTGCTAAGCTCCAAGCTTAGCTCATATGAAATCAGGTTTAAACTCTGAACTTGCCTTTTACTAAGGGAAAGTTTAAGTAGGCCTCACATGAAAGAAAACAGGCTACAAAGCAGATTTAACAGACACACCAAGAAATATTTGTTATTTCTAAGTCTCAGAGAGAAGCCCCATATTCAATCTATCAGAAACTGGTGGTTTGCTTAAATAATATCAACAACTCACCTGCAAATATACATTTCTACCTACGCAGCATTTGAAAGCTTTAAAAACAGCACTTTTCCTTCTCCAGAAAGGAGAATGTACAGTGCTTTTCTAATGGGATAGATTCAAGTTTAATATTTTTATTTCTCTAATCATATTTTCACAATGACCAGTGTGATTTATGCAGCACTAGATCACAATACATGTCTGACCCAGAGTAGGAAATGGTGTTACACTGACAGGCACGTGTGGTGGTTTGCACCAATCTTGCAATTTTATGCCTACTTGAAGTGGGGTTCATGTCTGATCTGGCATAAAGTCTATTGAGACAAAAGTCACCCCTCAATGCTCTTTGAACAGATTTAACCCAGCAAAGCAAGTTTACACCAGGTCAGCACTTCATGCTACAGAGCTGCAAAATATTCAGCATCGCTTCAGGAGTTTAAAGCTCAAGTTACTGTATCATAGAACCGTGACCTCAAGCTAGTCAGGATTACAGCTAAAACTTAGTCTGCTTAGCATTTTTGCTGGTCTTGTCCTTTCTTACTCCCTGGAATTGATTCTCCAGACCCACACCGGCCTTATCAGTTGTTCGGTATGGGCTGCTTATATGGTGCACTATGAATTATATTAAGAGACAGATATGGGTTAAATTTTTCAAGGAAGGGTATTTTTAAGTCATACTGAGTTCTCCCCATTCAGTTCAAAATGCAATCCTACAAACAGCTGCAGTTACACAACTCCTGGGACTGCTTCTGAACAAAACAACAGTATGTCCATGCCAGTAATAAACTAGTAAAGCTAAAAGACTGAAGAGTGTTTTAATACATTAACTGTACCTGACAAGATTTTAACAAGTCTGAGCTGACCAAACAGGTAGCAAAATACAATCTGGTTCAGCATTTTTAAACCTTTAAGGGCAATTCTCAGCATCCATGAAAAAAAAACAGCAAATAAAGTAAAAAACTTCTCACCCATCTCATGAGCATTCTTTAGGGGCTCACAGCGTATGGCTTAAATGACAGAAGCAAGGTGCAAACTAAAGGTGAGAAGCTGCTTTTACGCATACAGAATGCTTTGGAGCAGTAGTAACCCATACCCACCTTCCAAGTAAAACACAAACAATGTGTTAATATGTAAATAGCTTTAAAGCCTTCTAGTCTTTCCTTGAATAAAAATACATTTAAAGTTATAGTATCTGAAATATAAAGAAGAAAAAAACCAGATGATACTAAGTTTCAGATACTACAACACTCAGGAACCTCAGCTACTTTGTGATTTTCACAACTATGTTTTGCCTGTCTCCTCCAAAGCACTTTCTGGTACAAAACAGAGTGCAATTTAGCTGTACAATTTCACCAAAAATGCAGAGAAAAAACACATGATCACGTAATGCACAAAAATGGTGCAAACTACTTCGCCTATTTTTGGCACAAGAACAAAAAATATAATTTGCAGTAGAGGCAAAAAATTACGATTTGCTACACTGTTGCTTGAATATTGTTAAAGAACCTGCCTTTAAACATGAGGAAAAGAAAAGTATGTTTACCTGTTGCTTCTGGTACGCAGTGTTCGGGTTAATTTTGGACTCCAAAAGAAGAGACCCTAGAAAAAAAAAGTTCCACTTATTTACATGTGCACTAAAATTTTAATCTTCACATGAATTTTCTGAGCACTCTTTCCTCAAGCAACAATAAGTCACTAAACCCCTATCCTTGAAGTTTAAACTTCATTTGTCCCTCAGAGATACTGTTCACACAGTACAGAATAATTAAAAGTGCTCTGAGGACTGAATTTTAAACCTTTCTTATTCTGAGTAATGACTTTTCAACAGAAAATTTTTTAGAGATGATAAAAGTCTGCAAGTTAGCACACCAAAAGCATCACAACTGCATTCCAGAGATTACCTATGGTTGTTTTGTGTGAAATTTGTAATCATGTGGTATTTGTTCTTAAAGGTTAGCTAAAACACTTATTTTCCTGGGAAGCATATCTAGAAACTAATGCTTAGAGTAGTAACCACTGTGACTGCTAATACCAAAAAACTTCACACAATAAACTCAGGAACAATGGTTTCACAGCAGGTTTTACTGCTGTAAGACACAGAACAGCAATTCCATTCTCATGTCTGTGTCTTCTTTCCCTTCTTTTTGTATGTTAGCATTATTTCGTCACATTTAAATGTGACCCTGAAGGGTTGATCTATGCAAAAACAACCCTTAAAACTGATTTTATTCTTGGACCAACCATCCCTCATCCACCTTGCTACTCAGCTGCACTAATGCTAGAGCATGACTTAAATTTACATATCTGCAGAGCTTCACTCAGCTTACATGAAGAAATACTGATGAATTAACTTGTATTGTCAATCATAACTAAAATATAAGGCTGCAAGCACCCCTTTAAAGTGGCATTTCTCCATTCACTTACCTGTATAATTTATTCTTTAAGAAAAGTCCAAACTTTCTTTAAGAAAAGTGTTAACATCTCAGTTTCATGATTATAGTTCTAAGACAAACATACTACTAGAATATGGGCTACTCTCCAGCTGTTCATCCCCTAGCCTGGACTGATACCCAGGGCTGTCCTGACCCAGGTGCAGCACTTGAGGTTCACAAGGGCCCACCTCTCCAGCTTGTGCAGGTCCATGTGGATGGTATCCCATCCCTTGGGGATGTCAACCACACCACTGCAGCTTGGTGTCATCTGCAAAACTGCTGAGGGTGCACTCAATCCCTCTGACACTGATGAAAATGTTAGGCTGGGGGATGTGAGGGAAGAGACTGAACAACCAGATCACAGAACTTCATTGCTGCAAGAGTGGTGTATCATTAAAGAATGACATAAATATCAGAACATTTCGTTGTCTGCTAAGAAAGGTTACTACTTCATGAATTTAGAAGCTTTACCAATGATTTTTATATCCATTAGCTTACTATGTATGTAATCATCAGATACAATTAAGGTTTTTTTTAATTAATGTACCTGTGAAGGCTGCTTGTTCCTAATTTTTAAGTTTGTTGCTCTGCAAGAGGCAGTCTTCACTAATGAAGATGGCTTCAGAAGCTATCACCCTGTCTCAACTGCTCTTGGAGTAAAAGCTGTTTACAAACTCAGATACAACTCAATGACAAAACTGAAATAAATACCCCTCAAGGGGAAAACACGACACAAAGAAAAAGCTCTCTTGCCTCAAGCCCAAATAGGCTATTCAGGTTTTTTTCAGTTTTTCCAGTTTTCTAACTTGCACGAGCTCTGTTACCAAAGCAGCTTATTTGCTTAAGTGCAACCATGTAACTAAAGTAAAAAATAATCACAAACCATAGAGCAGGACAGGGAAGGAAAACATCTAAGATGAGGTTTACGACGAATCCCATACATTGCTCATACTTTGGCAATAGTATCGAGCTTTGAATTTTGGGTTTGCCTAATGAACCAGCATTTCTTTTTCCACTGCAATCAATCAACAGCTACACAGAGTCAGTCAGCTTTCAAAGTCCCAGCTGCTACTACATTAAGTGTTAGAATATTATTTGTGCTATTAAATTGGCTGACTAACTCCTAGAAAGTCTTTACTGTCTAGAAATATTTAATACCAGCAAGTATGAATTAGAATCTTCTAAGAATCAAAAGTAATTGATAATTTCAACATCTTATTTCAATGGCCAAACACAGACCTACAGACATGTAAAACCCAACATTAGAAGAATATCATACATAATTTGAAGGTCATGTTTGACCAAATACTATTTTGAAAAATTTAAACAATTGAATGCAGACACCTCATCTTCCAAGCCAGAAGCAGACACTAGAAAATGAATTCTTTACTAGACTTATCAAAAAAGAGCATTTCTTCTTCTCTACTAAATCTGATGCTTGAAGGAAAGACAAACCAAGCTTTAGAAGGCCTGAATTGCTTCTCACTACATGATTCAACTTATTCCTCACCATTTGGGACAATAACTAGAAAAATATTGATCTGGAGATAGAAACATACTGAAGGGTAAATTGTGTTCTATGACTAATAACTGCCCCAAATCCATCCTTCTGGAGAATACAATGCTCTATTTGTGCAATAAATTCCCCAAAAAGGGTTCAACAAGTCAAAAATCAGTTGACTATTCTACTAGTTAGTTCAGTGATTTTATTTCATATACTGAGTTTTACAGGATCAGGCCCCTTCCTGGTATGAGGTAATGTTAAGTCTTTGTTACTTGCATGTGGAAACTAGGCATCAGTAACAGATGTCTGAAACACAGTTATATTCTTTAGAAAAAGGTTACAGAAATATAACACACCACAAAAAAACCACTTTTCCATTCAAAGTCATTATAACTTGTTTAAGATGCTTTTTGTCATAAGCATTACTTTCTGTGTAGGTATTTTTCTATTGGTTCTATCCTAGAAAACGTTCAGACTACCCAGTCTACTTCATAAAAATACAACAACAAAATTTCATCTTCACTGATCCAATGACTCTATTCAAAGTTAGGTAAGACCTGAAAACTCACCTAAATACAAGCTATGATTCTGGTTAATGCCCCAAAATTATGCAGATCTAGTTATTTGTAAAGGTAACTGCAAAACACTGGTGCCAAAAAACAACATTTGAAACCACATATAAAAAAAAAATTGATTTGCAGAATTCTGTTGCCTTCCACTGTAATGCAATACATCACAGCTGGGGGTTTTGTTAGTAGAAAACACCATTCAGTGCTGCAGAAGGAATGTGTGTATAGGGAAAGACTTGCTCAAAAGAGATTACATACAGATATTCGATGTTATTTTCAATTCTATTTAGAGACATCAAATATCCCAATTGAACAGTGTTAAACAGCAAATCTGCAGATTTGTTTACAAATACACATATGGAAGAGACCAGTTAATTGAACACTGTTCCTCTCCCACCCAACTGTTATAAGGAGTCTTCCTCAAAAGCAGAAAAAAAATAGTGCTGCTCATTACCCCTCACCAGTTTAAACATGTTTACATTTAAATCAAAGTTTCAATTCAAGAGCTGTTTCTTGAAAGATGCACACAGAGGTTTAAGTCTTGCAATCAGTTCTGCTGCAACCTAATCACAGAAATTGATCCTCAGAAACTTCAGAAACAGCTCAAACCGAGGCCCAAGAAAGTGTTCTATAATTGCAAGAAACTGTTCCTGAGTATAAGACACTTTTGGAGGGTCAAACCCAAATATTAAGGAAAGGGGAGAACCACGAGAAAAGAAACAAAAAAAACCCCAATTCATCCTCTCCCATGCATTTTTCATTTTGATCTAAGATAAATATTGTGTTGCTTTCCTAAAAACAAGCCAATAAAATTAGTCCCTCGAGCTTGAACAAGGCAAAACAAACTGAAGTCAAATTTTGTCTAAGCCTTCTGCTAGATGTAGAGGTTTACTGACAGCTGCACTACAGAAACAGCAAGGATGGGTGCTTGCCCTGTGGCAGAAGTTATTAACATACAGACTTCAGAAGCAGCAAACTACAACTTCTGAATGAAAATTTTGAGTTCCTAAAAGACAGCTCACAAATACGGCCTGCAATGGAGGGGTTAACTTTGGCTTGTTGAAGTTTAGATACAAGACCACTAAGGCTTAAGCCTTCAAATTAACAAAAATTACTTGAACAGAAATGTTCACTTTAGAGGTCAGTTCAGTCATCTAAGCTCGGAACAAAGTGAAGGTGATCTGAAACCATGTAGGAAACCCCAAGAAGCACAAAGACATTTTAAGAATAAGGTAGGCCACAGCAGCTTAAAATACCACATCAGAAATGGGTAAAAAATCAAAGGCTTCTGATTACACACAGAAACTTACGTGATAGGTGATAATTTGTAAGAAAATATTTCACTATAGCTCTGCTGCAATTCAAGTAGAATACACTGCAACTAGAAATCACACAGAGAAACTTTCCAGGTTTTAAATAAAAACTGAATAGCTGTTAAAGTGTAAAAAAATTTACAACTTCATGCTTCAAAGCATAATATACCTGATATGAAAGCAGTTTATGGTATTTCTGTTCTAAAATTGATTACTCCAAATTGGAGTATTGCATTGCCTGCAATGACTCTTAACAGTTTAGTGCCTGGGAACATTAGACATTCAGCTCGCAACACAAATCACTTCTCTGCTCTAAATTATTTTCTTTTAAGATGGTGTTAAACGCCAGCACAAGTTAAAAAACCACTCCTACAGATAAAAATCCCTTTTATTGAGTTCTTATTCCTCCAATTCCACATGATAGCTTACCTTGGACATGGCATACTGATTGTATTTCCCTTATCTGAACACCCTGACTGTGCTATAGAATCTCAACCATTTGTAAAGGAAGCCTACTACACCAAGTCACAGCTGTAAAATCCCAAAATTGAATTATATTCTAGCCCACGTGGTCAGCCAAAGAAACCACTGGTAATTCTGCTGCTGATCTGTGCATAGCCAAACTGGCCCTTTAACAGGAGTGGGAATTTCCCACACATATCAGGAACTAGTGTTCACATCCCCACGACCTCCCCTACTCAGGAAATGGAGCCTTCACCTTCAGGCAGATCCCGAGGTTTTCTGTCAGCTTCCTGGAGTAAGTCAGTAAGAACATGCCAGTGTGCACAGGATGAACCTCAGCTCAAAGGCTAGGAAAAGCTGGTTTAGAAATGCAGGAAGGAAGAAGTTTCATTGTGAAAAGAAGAGGAGCTGACAAAGAAAGACAATACAAGAATGCAGTGGAAACATGGAGGCAAATGGTGTACAGGTCCATTCCTACTACTTGTATGTCTTTGGGAAAAGTTAAAAATCACAGTCAACTATTTCATTTAGTTAAAAAAGCATGCAATGAAACACAAATTGCACAGCATATAAAACACAGGTTTGGCATTACCTTTTTCCACATCATTTGCTAACATATAAAAATTACTATTTGCCTTCAAAATTAGCCCAAAAACAATAGACATTGAGAGTAAACAAAATATAAATTAAACTTTATGAGGTATTTACACAAGCAAGTTAGAAAAACTAGCCTATTATTAGAGTGCACATTTACCCAGGACTGATACTATCTACTATATTAAGAACTTTAACTCTGTATATTATTCAATACTTCGAAGTACAAAGTATGCCATTTGAGAGAGGTCTAAAGTGTGTATCCTACCAAATAGGATTAGGTGCAATTAGTAAGTTTGAGACAGTTCTGCTTTGAGTAGAGTATCTTAGCTATGCAACACAAAGCAATGATTTAAGTTTAGTTTTTATATGAATTTGTATCTTCCTTCTTACAGATGTTCATTTACAGGTGAGCTGGCAACAAAAGTCCAACTCAGGTTCTAATCAGACTAAAGCACACATACTCCACTGTAAGTTAATAAATGGATTTGAGTTTGAATGAGCTATTTCTTCACAATGAGGTTAGAAACTGAAGTTCTTTTGATTTCTTTCCTAAAACGAATAAAAAAATCAGAAAATTTTTAATGTATAGGAGACATGACAGATTTAAACATGACCCCAACAGCCCTGTAGGCATCCAGGATGGTATCTACGACTAAACATACTGTAAAAATCAGCCTAAAAATTTAGTGATAATCTTTTTAATTCCCTCCTCATGTTGAAATTAAAACTAAAACTATTTCCGTTTTGAATGTTTTCTCTGGCACTATGAAGCTGCTCGAAGTTTAAATGCATCTTCCTCGTTGTAAAATAAGTAAAAATCAAGTATCAGTTTAACCTTTTAAAGTATAATCAAGAAATTACAAGAGCTCTCTGGGTGCTTATCAGAAGCTCAATTACCAAAATCCTGTTTAGGATTTAGGACTGATTCCTCCATATCAGTTTATGATCTTTGCTGTGGAGGTTACATATTGTACAGTTTGTCAGAACTTTCTCAAAAAGTAAGGATTAATGATTCTCAAGTTGCTGTTCATCCTACTTCCTACAATAAAAAAGCTTAATAAATAAAATTACAAGGTCTGTTGACAGTCAGAAGCTACAACTAGATCTACAAGTCACTAAATAGAGTAGCTATACATCTAATGAAGTAGTAAGTCATGCACTGACAGAGTTTAAAAGCAAAATGGTACAAGCTTGGTATTGTAAAGTACACATTTTAAAATCTCTGATCACAGCAGTCATGAACTCATTTAACCAAAAGTCAAGACTAGCCCAAACATGTAGCTACAGGGCTAGATGTTACTACTCAACTTATACTACTGACATACGTTGCCAGAAAACGTCAAGGAAGTTGATAATCCATCATTTTAAATTTATTTTCAGGAAGACTTAGAACTGCTGAAGGACTGAGAGCTCCCATTCTATTAAAATAAAAAGGCATCTCTGAAAATGCCCTTCTGTCCATTGTATTGTCTTTACTACCATAACTGTATTTGAAATATTAGAATGTCTTACATAATTCTAAAAGCTACCAAAGAAAAGGGCAGGTGGAAAAAGAAGGGTGTTAGCCATCCAAAGACTTCCTAAAAACAAATACTAAAAACCAAGAGCTAAGTTTTGAACAGCAACTTTCATGAGGGGATCGCTTCCAGAAACGTCCAGTGATCAGTTCTGAAACTAGACCACTAGATATCCAAACCCATGCCAGGTTTACAACCAGACCTGAAGGCATTTTGCATGCAATACTGTGTATTCAGTATGAACCAAGTGCCTACTATGCTTGCACTTGACAACAATCTTCTATTTCTTTCACTTGGCCTAGCACGAATGAACCCTGGTTAGTGCCTACCTGGTTTTAGGAATACCATTTGAATTATGCAGCAAAACATTAAGGCAACAGATACAAAACTACATCCAGGTCCTTTTCTGGGTAGGCAGAGGAAAGACTGTACCTTCAGCCGTACATACTTACCATCACTCTCTGCCCTGACTAGCAGGGACATGCCCTTGAGCCTCTCCACGTAGCAGGAGGACACATGCCCTGTGCCTCGATCATCCCACTGGCGGTCCTCATTTAGCGTGTACACCTTCACCCTCCGCCGGGTGTCCGTCATCCTGCCGCCTGCCACACCGCAGCCACCACGCTGGCTTGCAATCGCTGGAGGAGCAGAAGGCTGGTCGGGGGCCAGGCCCCCCTCAGGGGAGGGGAGCGGGAAAGAAGGGAGCAGCCCCACGCGAGCACGCCAAGCAAGCTCTTCGTACTCCTCTTCAGTGCCCCAACGGGATCCTCATTATCGAGCGTAACAGAGGATTGGGGAAGAGGGGGAAACAAGAGGTGAAGATGTGAAAAGGGGAGCTGCTCCTTCAGGTACAGTCAGACGCTGCACAAAAGGCGAGAAAGCCTAGGCAGGGAGAGCCGCAGAGAGGAGAGAGGCTCTTTGCAGGGCGAAGGGCGCGCAGGAGAGGCGGTGAAGGGATCCCGGAGGAGAAGGGGATCCACGGTAGTGAAAGCCGCGGCGGACAGCAGCCGGCCCAGCCTGACAGGAGCAGGCGTTCCTGGAAGCCGGAGCCCTGCCGAGGAAAACGGGGGGAGGCTGGTAAGGCCGGAGGGAAGCAGAGGAAGGGAGGCAGGCGGGAGAGGGGCCGCTCGCCTCGGCCTGTACCCCGGCTCTATTGTGCAGCAGCTGCCCAGGCCCAAAGCCCCTCGCTCGCCGTCCGTCAGCGCGGGGCTCCAAGGAGCCGTCCTCCTTCCCGCCGGGGCTGCCCGGGGTCTGCGGACACTCCCCGTCCCGGAACGGGGTGAACGGCCAGCCGAGCTCAGCGCCCCGTCTTCCCCATGGGCTCCAGTCGCAGGCGGCGGCTTCACTCCCAGCTCGACTCCGCCGCCATGTTCTTCTTCCTCCTCCTCCTCCTCCTCCTCCCATTGCTGCGGCGGCTCAGTCCCGACTCCCCAGCGCGCCCTGCGACGTGGCTGCACTTCCAGGCGCTCGGCGGCCCAGCCGGCAGAGAAACGCTATGCCTTGCGGAGGGAGGGGGCGAGCGGCAGCGCCTAGTGCGGCCCGGCTCCCTCCGGCCCCGGCTCCGCCTCAGTCACTGCGCGGCGGCCATCTTGGTTTCACCTCTCACTGGAGGCGCGGGGTCTCCCAGCCAGCGACGGCACGGGCCGCCCGCCGGCATTTAAAGAGCCAGCGGCTCGGCGCGCGGGACGCGCGTGTGGCTGTGGCCGCGCCGTTACCGCGGGCCACCCCCGGCTTTGTGGTTTTCTTTTTCTTTCTTTTTGTTTTTGCTTCTCCTGTCAGGGATCCTTACAGAGTGATCCCAAAGTTAAACAGCTTTTGGTTGAATGTCTGTTGGATCTCTGCAGTCATCGATGGGATCAAACAATTCCAATAACAAATAGAAGCTGTCGAGACTCTGCTTCTGCCACTGCTGCCAACATCTGAGCATATGTTTGACAGATTTCCCTAAAATACGTGAAAACACTGGTGCGTTTGGGACTCCACCAGCACCACTGCAGAAGAGAGTCCATTTCACAGTACATTCTAGATACACAGTGTACTTGTGAGCTCACTGCAAAATACACTCTGTTATTTTATGCTTTTGAACAAGTACTTATACTTGTTTATCAAAGTGAGTTATACTCCACGTAGTTTGAGACAAAACCACAGATTTGCAGCTTTCACCTCAGAATTAATTATGAATCACAAGGAAGCCCCTGGTGAAGCCCTGTTTTCCTTTGTCCATCTTCTATTTTGTTTGCCCTGTGAGAAAGAGTATTTGGTTCTAGGATTGATAGCCAGTTTCCTGAACAAGCTCCCCAGGATCACTGCACCAGCCTGTCAGAGTTTGGACAACACTCTCAGACACATGGTGTGACTCTTGGGGTGTCCTGTGCAAGGCCAGGAGTTGGATTCGATGATCCTGATGGGTCCCTTCCAAATCAGAATATTCTGTGATTCCTGATGTGCCGAGACAAAGCCACTTGGCCTTTGCTCTGATGCCCAAGGGCTGGTTAAGAATACAAGAGCCTTCAAGGGTGTTGTTTGGGTGCCTGTGATGTAACTGGAAGTATGTTGTGCGTGTTGTTCTCAGCATGGTGCTCTTGGCTAAAACAGCGACAGGTTTGAAGAGATTCAGATGTCTGAGAAGTGTGGATTGTGGGCCTGGCTGAAGGGGAACCACCACACAGCCTGAGCACAGAAAGATGCCTGTCACCTTCCTTTGATGCTCTGAGCAGGCCTTGAGGGGATGCTCCTGAGCAGGTGCTGTGCTAAAATTTCTCTGAGGCCAGCCTGGAGATGGATTTTTGTGACTTCAGAAAAGATTGATGTCACTTTCCCACAGAGAAAACTCTGTGGGACCGTGTACCATCCGTGTATATTCGTGTACCATTTACAAATTGTACCCTCTTGTGGCCATCAGATTAAGTAGAGACCACACTGCTCACTGCAGTTTTGATTTTTTTTTTTTTTTNAAAACGAGAACTTAATCAAATTTCAATTTTCATAGTTTGCTTTATAAAAATGTTTGGCTCAGCTTCTTTTAATGGGCCTTGTGTTATTTTGATAAACCAGTCTGAACAATGCTCAGTCCAACAACAGTGCCCACTTGTCAGGTTTTAACCCAATTCTCATTATATTTGGCAAGGGGTTTTATTTTTTCGAACATTTCTACCCAAGTCACTCCAGAAAAAAGGTTAGGCATTGAGAGTAACTTCCCACGCTGGAAAGTAGTTGTGAAAGAAAGAAACATTCTGTTTATTTTTCTTGGAGTAAGGAGTTAGAAAGCAAGTCTGTCAGGTCATACCTCAATTCCTTCTCGCCATTTCTAGCGGTTTGACAGTTTGTGTCCAGAAGGAAATATCTTTAGGCATCATGAAAGGCTGTTATTAACTGAGTTTAAAGGTTTAGGCCCCTTTAGTTCCTGTAAATAATAAAGGACCTCACCCTGACAGAAACTTTGGCCCACCAGGAACTGAGTAATAAATGATGAGATGGAGTATTGAATATAGTTTTAAATTTTCATATTCCTAGGAAAGTAACTACACATGGATCAAGGTAATAAGAATAAGCCTAAACTGGATTTACCATAGAGAGCTGCTTTCTTGCACAGCAGTCAAAACTAAATACCAAGATATTTTTTTCAGTGTCTAAAAATAATTTTGGGAAAGAAAATTGCATTGTTATTATGAAGAACTTCAGATCACACATATAACTTTGGTCCTATGTACTAAGGCAATATTAGAGCTCCTAAAACTCATAGCTAACTATTTTCTGACAAAAAAAAAATTATGTAAAGGAAACGAACAACTTCAGAACTTGTTATGGTGAAGATTATTGCTGGAATGAAAGTCTGTGCTTGCCTGAGTATATAGTTATGGCTATATTCAGTATGTGCACACAAGGTTACAATCCATACTACACACACACTATGTCCTCTTGTTCCCAAGGCATGTATTCTGACTTGTGCCCCAAAAAGATGTGGAAAATGAATGACTGAGTGAAAAGAAAGAATTACATAGAAAAATTATCATAATAGGGGGAGTCTTTAAAGAAGAAGATGTCTATAAAGGAGTCAGAATATTGTGATGAAGAAAGAGGAGAGATTCAGAAAAAATATGTTTCTAGTTTAGGGGGGAAGCAAACACAGCAGTTTGAAATAAATACATACAGTAGACAAAAAACAAACCTAGCAATCATTACAAGTTATGAAGCACAGAAAAAAATTGATAAGAATGTCAAGAAATATGCATGGTTGGTAGTTTTGTGAACAGCTTGTTTCCTAAATCTTAACACTATTATAGGGCTATTCTGTCAAGATTTTTAAAAGTGTTGATATTGATACAAAAAAAAAATTAGAACTGTTTAATAAATAAATATGTTCTATACTTGAAAGAATGAGTGATGTATTTGTATCATATGGTGATAAGTGCTTTCCTGGTCATTACTGAGAAGGATATTAAACAACTTTTCTTAGAGAGAGCCATATTCAAGTCTGCATGTCCTAAAGAACTTGAATTTGAGAGTCCTAAAGAGGCTTGCATATGTGATCTCAGGAAGCATGAAACTGTATTAATTTTTAATAAAGTTTAAATTATTGCAAGAATTCCACAAAACATGGAGACTGACTACAAGTATTCAAATTGGACAAGTGAGAACCCAGACAAAAGTAGACATATTTATCTGACATCAGTCACAGACAACAAATGCTCACACAGAATGCAATAAGGAATTACAAGATGGGCATATAGCAGTAGCAGCTCATGTGGCTTTAGGGAGAAAAATGTTTAATTTATTGTTAAATTACAAAGTTGCTCATAAGGGTAATGGTGCAGATATAATATACATGGATAGTTCTCAGGTATTTTTCTGGAAAGTCAGCATTGTATTCTGTGAAGAAAGCTCACACGGCATGGGTCAGATTTGAGGTGACTGGCATAGCTCAAAAGGAATTATTGATCACTGGAGATGGTCCTAAACGATTGTGAGAAATCAAGAGTAGGACTGATGCTATTGAGGATCTCTTGTAATGTTTAGAAAGTAAATGTAAAATCTCTCTGCATAAAAGCTGTGTATGACTCAGAGAGCCTGGAAGAATGACAAGAAATGGATGAGGACGTAAGGGTCAGAAACAGACAGGTTCACTTACTGAAGGTGCTGATGTAGAAGGAATGGCTTAACCTGGGACAGCTGGGAAGGTTACTGGTAGCTGCTTCTGGCTTATTCCAGTTTTACAAATGTCTGTGAGCTCATAAGTGCTTCCCAGTAAGCTCTGCATTTTTAAGGCAAGCAATGACATTTTCACGTAAAATTTTGAGCGGCTCAGGCAGCCAGAGTGTGGCCTGGTTGTGCTCTGACCTACACCTCCAGAATGGGACCCTTCAGCTACAGCCAAATACAGGGTCACATCTCTGGGAATAAATAGTAAGGCAGCTCTGAAAGAAGCAAGCCTGCATAGTAAAAAAACAACCCAACACAAACTTCTGATACTGCTCTGTGTCTGTAAGATCCTATAATATGCCTTTTGGGTGTACTGTAAACTAGCACACTGTGAAAGAATGTAAAATCAGGAATAAAAGTAGCTTTAATACCAAATTCTATAATTTTGGTGTTCTCACAGTTAACAAATTTTAAGAAATTGAAAAGGATCAGAAAGGACTGCTCTGAAGAGCTTTATTTTTTTGCAGATCCATTTGTTGCATTCCAAAAGCTCAGATTCCTGCAGCATGCAGTCTTGCAGCCATACCCTCTGAATCATGTCTGAGATGCTCAGCTTTCACATCCTACCACAGATCCCTGAGAAACAGTAGCCCTGATCTTGTACCTGAACCACAAACATGAACCTGTGAAGGTCAGCAGTTAAGATTCTGTGACTCTTCCTCCTACATAATGTGCATATGAATCCCCTCAACAGAAATATCATCTCTTTTCTTTCAACCCCTATTGTCTTCTCAAATTTCAGAGTACTGAAAAGACCCTTATCTTCCAAGCTGGGCTTTCTTTTAAGAGTTCTCTGCAACTGCACAGTCGTGCAAAGTCTGTATTTGTTTTGAATTCCTGTATGCCTCTCTGGAAATGCTACGTTTTATCTAAATATGTAGGCCTCGTTATCAAAAGACTGAAGAATTTCAAAGCACTGCTGATGCAGAGAACATGTCTGGGTCATTTATTCATCCAGCAGTGAAATACCCCTCCTTCTGAGAGGGGAACTCCAAGACATCTGAATTGTTCTAGCTGTCCTTATGCAGTACATATTTCTATTTTTACACGTATTATTTTGCCCATTGTGTTTGTAAAGTTTCTAGTAAGAGTTATTGAGTCCTTTTTTTCCTTTTTCTATGGTAGACTTCCTAATTTTTGCTTCCCCGTATTTTTTTAAATAAGGCTTCAGTAATTTATCCATAACTCAGACCACAACAGGTTTCTCTTAGACCCACACATTTGATGGTCTTTTAAGAAAGTGATGAATAGAGAGCCAGGAAGTATGAGATCCATGTCATAATCCTTTTTCCAGGAAGATTTGAAAGTCCATCATAAACCCAAAAGGGTAAAAACTACCTCATTTTTTCTATTGTATCTCTACCTAATCACCTAAAAATTATGATCTGCTGTAATACTCTCATTAAAATAAATTCCTTGGTACCTTAGGCACTTCCTGAGGTGAGTGTGGGAACTGTTAAAGGTGTTTCCAGTTTGTGTCAATAAGAACTGCATAGGTGGATTTAGAGTGAAAAGGGAGAAAGACCAAAAAGGATGGAGAAGGGACATTGTCAGAACTAGAACAAGGCAGCAACACATGGACACAAGTAGGTGGACACTCATCCATACACACACACACACAGTCTCAGCAGGTTGATACTTCAATTGGAGCAGACATCCGGGACTAAACCTATGTAAATTTAGGATCAGGTTCCTGGACAGAAGCTAGTAGAAGTGACAATACTTCTGTATGTAATAAAGTGTAATAAATGTAAAAATATGTCAGAAACTTGAAAAAATGTCATGAAAAGAAAGAGGAAGTTTTGTTTTTTGAAGGAAGTAGTTTAGAATCAGCCATTTTTCTGACAGCAATTCAAATATAAGTTTGTTTTTTTCAGTTTTAAAAGATATGAGTCACTTCAGTGTTTGTGACAATGATGGCCTTAGAGATGCAAATAATTCAAGACTTGCACAGAACAAGAATGATTGTGATGCAAGTTGCAACTAGGTAATATAAACAGATTGGGACCACGTCCAACTACTCGAGAGATTACTTTACTAATTATAGTTGGCTCTAGTGTCTTGCATTTTGCATATGAAGCCAACAAAGCAGAGGTGAGAACCTGACACCAGGCTCTGTGGATGAGCTCTGCAGTAACAGAGGCCAAGCATTTAGGGAGGGAAATGT
The DNA here is from genome assembly GCA_013396875.1 of Vireo altiloquus. NCBI lineage: Eukaryota > Metazoa > Chordata > Aves > Passeriformes > Vireonidae > Vireo > Vireo altiloquus. Next base: position 321,340 of record VZRF01000200.1, read on the forward strand.
GCACTGTCCTCCCTTTGCATCCCTTCTCTAGCTAAAAGCAAAGCTAAGTAGACCAAATGCAAAACTAGAGGTTTTGCTCTTATTGTTACCTAGAAAAACCAGCCTAAATTGTTATGGAATGGGTTTGCCTCAATAGCAACATAGAAATTCCTCTGATTCTACATTCCCAGCCTAGTCTCCTGTTTTTCCATATATGTTACCTCCCTTCTGGCTGACACCGAAGATAGGATTTGGGCTCACACCTGAGGTAGGATTTGGCAGACATCTCTAACATCTTGAAAGGCATGAAGAAAGTCAGCAAGGGCCAGTTGTTTAATGTCCTCTCCAATATGAGTACTGAGGAGCAAGACATCCAGTAAGTAGGTGGGATGATCAGAACAAGAAAAATTATTCTTTTTTCATAGCTCGTTGAAGAAAGTGATGGAATGCTCTGCTGCAAGGTGACATCGATGCTGAAGTCAAACTTAGTATTCCAATGTACTAATGTACTACGAAGGTCTCTTGCAGAGCATGGGTGGCCTGGAAGCAGAGCTCTCAAGCCAGACACTTCTGTGACTAATGGGCAAAGGCATTAGAGGCATGTGAGGATTATCAGCGGATGTGCAGGAGGAAGAAGGTTGAGAATGGCGTGTGAGCCAGTAAGGTCTGGAGCAGAGAGGTGCAAAGGGGGTCTGGCAGCTTTCACACCCCAGTGTGTTGAAGTGTGGGGTGAGTGCAGTGACACAGCTCTACTGTGCACTGGCTGGTGCAGCACAGTGGGACTAAATCCACAGGGAGAATAAACAGTTCTAAATTAATACAACTAGGACCACATTTGGGCATTGCTAACAAAGACAGTGTAAGTGCATACCATTTCATTAACCATCACTGGAGCTTTTCACTGTATAGAAATTAGTTATTACATTATTAGAATAATAGATATTAAATATTCACTAACAATTGTCTAAACTAATTACCAAGCAGGATTTATTTGTGACGTTTTTGGCTTTCATTAGTGACAGAACCTGAGAAAATAATGAGGGAACCTATAATCTATAAGAACATATTTCAGTTTGATGTGTTTATTTGTGTTAATGCTGACTAAAAGAGTATGGTAAGAATTCTTTAAATTTTCTGAAATCTTCTGCCTAAAACATCTTGCAAACATCTACTCTCTGATAGATAGGTGTTTGAGGTTCTCTGATGTCTAGACATTCTCTGCTGTTTCAGCTTTGTGGTATAATATAGCCATTCAATTTAATGTGCATCTATAGGGACAACAGAATTGCCAGTTGACATTTGCTGAGGTCCCCTGGAACAGCCACCCTAGAGCCTTGATCACCTAAAGATCTTACAGTGCTTCCCAGCCATGAGAGTATTCTAGGGCAACTAGAGATAAAGGAAAACAAGACTAATTCCAGTCAGTAAAGCTAAAACCTTGATCCCTTCCTGCTTTCCTCTGCACTTCTCACTTCTCATAATCCCAAATCATTTGGATTATGATTTATACTTTCCTGTTACCTTTTATATATTACATGGACCAGCACTAGATCCCTTCCCTGGCTTTCTCACTGAGGAAAATATGGATCCAATCAAGATCATCTTCATCCTTTACTCATACAGCTACCCTCTTTATATCTCTTCTGTGTTCCTCCCAATTCCTTTCAGCACACCCAAATGAGTTGTGCTTAGGTTATGTTCTCACCTACCATCCTGCTCATAGCTCTCACTAGTTTGAAATCTCTCCTGTACCACATTCCCTGCTATAGGACTAATCTCTGTGCTTGCAAGGTCCTGCACAACTTGGTTCCCCCTCAAGCCAAATACATTTTCAGAGGTTTTTTCCTATCCTTCTCTTTCCTATCTTATACTTGCTTTGAAAGCCTCCCCCTATCAATCAGCATTTATCAGCCTCTGGTTTATCCCACGTGTGGTGCTCTTCTTCACATTGCAAATACTGTTTTCAGTTTTACCAGGAAGTGACTTTTTGGGGATTCCAGCACACAACCTTGTCACTGAATACAGTATAGCCTCTTTGCAGGCATGAGGAGTGGCAAGGGGGAAAGAAGATCCCTGATAATATTGCAAAATAACTATATGGAGAATCCACTGTAGCCACAAACTATGATGAAGGCATGGACATGGGAAAAGTAACAGTATGAGGGAAAATCAGAAATATGAGTTTAATAGGAGATACAAGTTTTGTTAATCAATTGCATTTTAAGCACAGGACATACTATGCAATTTTATAGTATTTTAAACTCAAATCCATGCATTTCACAAAATGAAACAAAAACTTGTTAGCAAAACAAGACTTCAGCGTAAAGAGGAGATGTTTTTGGAATGACAATTAAATGGCACTTTTCTAATAGCAGTACACTGAATGGTATCAGAATTGGGAACTGTGCTGTTTCTTGCCTCCAGCTATCTGAGTTCAGATCTTTCACAGCAGAAGAACTTAGGAATCCTAAGGGATTTTTTTCCCCTCCAAAACACTGTACTGAAAATAACCCCCTAGGAGGTCATAGGGTTACATGGAAAATAGCAGTTTAATTTATTCATCCTAAATAGCAAAAGGCATATTTTAGCATATATTAAAAATAGACTCATTTTATGCACTTTTTCAATCTAGTGTCTGATTTTGCTGTTGATTTATTTCTGCACAAGGCATTCTCCTTAAAGAAATTTGTAGACTGTTGTTGACAATTTCTTCTGAGAAACGTGCACAAAAGAATAGATGGGCTCATGGTTCTTTTGCAAAAATGAATGCACAAGGTAGGAAGTTCTTCACTTTCTATATCAATTCCTAGGCACCATGTAATGGTGGCTTAGCTTTCATAGCAGCAGTTCTTTGAGGAGAGGAGAACTATTTTCATCTTTTGTATCTTTCTCTAGCCACAGTTCAGCAGTTACTGGAACTGGAGGAATGCAATGAATTGATTTCCTACATGCTGCCACTCTTCTGTGTTATAACACATGCTACCATATCACAAATACATGAGGTTTCTGGGATTATCACAGTGGTTGTAGATTTACCCTATAGATGGCTGTGTTGTGAATATAAATTAGCCATTAAAGAATGCAGTAAATACCACGTTTGCACTGACAGATATATCTGCATTGCAAAATTTGCTCCTCCTGCCTACTAATCTAGTGCAAAGGTATAAAAGGACTTGTTTGAATTTTTTTATCTTGGAACCACTCATTTCAAAACTGACTTTCTCCTTCTGTAATGCTCCTACAGTAATGATCAGATGACCATTTCATTGATTCCTCTTTCTGTTAGGAATGGCCTTAGCGTGTACATAGCAAGGTGTCTTTGAAGAGTTCATAGTTCTACATTTAATGCAACAAAGCCTGATTTTGTTAGTTTTCAGTGTATGTGGCAAAGCCATACTTTCACCAGAGTACTTGGGAGAAGCAGTTGCCAATTATGAATTGGTAAAACTGGTAACAGAAATTATGTGGGCAAGTATGGTACAAGCAGATCTCTGCCACACAATTGGTGCTGATGTTATTTATGTGCTTGCATATTTTTAGTTATTGGCAATGCCTGTCACAGTAGAGATGGTAGATACAAATGGAAAGAATACTTTGAAAAGGATGTTATTTTTATACGGAGCTTCTCATATTGCTCAGCTGATGTTGCCTCAACATGACACTGAACACAGTCCGAGAAAAAGTGTCAGTCGCAGGACTGTAAGAACTGCCACACTGGTCAGATCAAAGCTCCATCTGTTTCAGTGTTCTGCACAACTAAGTGATGTGTAAAAGTGTTTCCTTTCATTTGTTTCAAATTACTACACAGCTTTTGTACTTCTGAGAAACAATGAATCACCGTAGTTATACCACTGATTTTATGTTCTCTCCACCTCTCATCATCTTTTTTCTGTGAAGGAAAGTGCTATTCAGTTTCCCTTGAATAGAACCTATTCACTGTTTCTGATCCCTACCACTTAACTTACCTGTATCTTATGTAGTGCTACTACACTGGTCTTGGAGATCAATAACCGGAATTCCATGTATTTGAGATTCAAGGTTAGTACAACAGCATCATGATGTTTTCCTAGTTTGTTCTCTATTCTTTTCATAAGGAAATAATTGTAATGTTCAGTTTGTCTTTTCTTGCCACAGGGCATGGTGTTGCCTATTCAAATAACTCCCAAAGCCTTTTGTGAGTAGTTACAGCTCAGAGCTCTCTGTTTTGTATTTTTTTTTTCAAGGACCTGTGTTTGAATTTGGTAAGCATACATTGTTCGAGAGGTTTTACTGTCTGGCTGCTCAGCATTTGTTGAAAGTTTCTTCAAATCCTTGCTGTCTGCTTTAGTTGTGACTTTGCTGCACAACTTATCTTTACAAACTTTCCTGCTTCAGTATACACCTTTATGTTGTCATTTGTCAATAGCTTGTACAGCAGGATCTGGACAGCTGTAGATCCAGTGGAACCCTATTTTCTTTATTATTTGTGGAAAATGATAATTTCTTTGGATCTCCCATCCAGTTGTTTGCCCATGGATTATCCTTGCTCCCATTCCATGAGAAGTTAACTTCTTCAGAAGTTCTTAGTGAGGTACCTTTCTCAAAGAAGCATTTTACAAATCCAAATACATAAAATTCACCAGCTCAGCCTCATGATTGCTACATTTGTTATGCAAATTCCTTTCTCAAACACCATATTGATTGTTCCTTCATATTTTAATTTACTCAAATTTCTACTTGTTCTATTTTACAATAATTTCAATTAATTTGCCACCCATGAAAGTCAGACCTTAGGTATTGTAGGTCCTCAAATAACCCCTGAGATTAGTAGTTTTTGAAAACTAGTGACATGTCTGTCATCTTCTGTTCTCCTGGTTGATTGAAATGTTGGGTTAAACACCACAGTTTTCAAGTGAGGAATTTCATGTTTAAAATTATTGAATGATCTTTCCATGCCCTGGCAGACATTTACTATTTCTTTAACCGATTCATTTCACAACCTTTCCTTATGACAAATCAGCATAAGAGAGTTCTCAGATTATTTTTCAGTTCTTCAAATGTCCCACTACCCATCTAAGATATCCCTTCTGTATCAAAGTCATTCCATTCCATCAGAAGGCATTCTTACAAAGATTGATCTCAACCAATGCCTATAGTTTGATTTCCTTCAATCCTTCTAAACTACATCTCATGAGATATTTGTAATTAAATACACATCTCTATGGAATCAAACAGAAAGACCAGAAAGAAACTATTTAGAGGATGATATGAAAGAATATAAGAAATAATAATAAAGTAACAAGATTGAACAAAAGCCAGAAGAGGGACATTTCCTTTACCTGAAGTTTCACCAAGAATAACATTTTTGGAACAGTTTTCATTATGTAGAGGAATGCTTTGTTGATGTATAATAATATACTAGCCAAGGACTGAAAAAAGATGACCAGGGAATTTCAGTAAAATTTTATATAACTATTTTTTATGCTACATAAAATAAATAATTACATTTTTTGACTTGGTCTAAATGTAATTCTCCCAATTTCCAAAACTATTCAGAATAAAATATTGCTGTATTTGAACAACCATTCAGAATAAAAAATGTGGAAGCATAGCTATTGATCAGAATTAATTTTTGTCCTTAATGGCTTGTAATGGTTGCATTTTGTAAATGTAATAACTTTGCTGCAAACAGAAATTCCAGGGTGTAGCTATCTGTTTAATCCCAGATCTCTTGTGTTCACTTCCAGCAGTGATTGATTGCCAGCAACAAGGTTTATTAAATACTATACTTGGAGCATTAGATAAACTGTAAAATTGAGCAAGAAAGCAAAGATATGTATTTAGTTCTCTGTAGTTTAAGCAAATCACAAGGAAAGGAAAGAAAAAATCAAAGTCTAGAACTCACTTCCATTCAAAGCTCTATGAATGGAATATGGAAAATTTCTTCATCATAACTGTGCAGATTCCCTCCACAACACCAGTAATTGCTTCTTTGCCAGATTGGCTGAAGATACAGAAGTAACTGTGGAAGGATATTTAACATTTTTTTTGTCTGTAGCCCTTCCATCTTCACTTATTTCACACTTTAAAATCTGTACAAAGTGTAGATTTGAAAGTTTTCTTTCTGACTTCAACCGCTCTGAGCTTTCCAGCCCTTGGGTTTAATTCTTTCTTACAAGGCAGCTCCCTCCCTCTTTTTGTTGTTTCTTTTTTAACACACACACACCCCCATCCACCCACACACCCATCCCCCCCCTCCCCCCCATTTCTTTTAAAAAGTAACCATGTTAATACATAAAAGAAAATACATGCAAGTGTAAAGGAAGTTCTCACAGCTGGTTTTCTTTGCTTTGATCTCAGTGAGGAGTTGGGTACTAAAAATAGGATTTATCTGAGTTTCAAGAACAAAAAGCTGAGCCCAGGGTCAGAGTTTGCCTTTCTGTTTGGCCTTCAAATTCTCAGTGTTCACAGAAACACAGAATAATTGAAGTTGGAAGGGACTTCTGGAGGAGACTGCCTGGTCTAAGTCCCCTGCACAAAATAGAATCCACTAGAAAGGGCTGCTCTGGATCTTGTCCAGTTAGATTTTGAATATCTCCAAGGATGGAGAGTCCTCAAGTGGTATTAAAGCATCTTCACAGTAAAATAGTTTTTTCTTATGTTTAAATGGAATTTCCTGTGCTTCCTTTTGTGACCACTGCTTTTGTCATTGTGTTTTTTCAACACTTGTCTGAGCATTACCAAGCCTGCTGTGGCCTATACAAGCTCCCACATAAGTTAATAAGGATCCACATGTAATTTTCTAAGGAGATCTGTCTGGTTGGCACATGTACTGAGGTGAAAGGAATCTTAGGTGCCCCTCTTCAGTTTTAAAATGTGTGTGTAGCTACCTTAGTTTTCCAAAGCCAGGTGTTGCTGGGTGTGCTGGTTGTTGGCAGCACAACTCTACTAGTCAGAGCGCTCACCCAGAAAGTACAAGCCCTGTGTTCAACCTCTTCCACAGCCTGAGCCCAAATCCTTTTCTCAAGAGATAATCCTGACTGTTAGTTTATAAATCTGGGTGAGGATGTTGCTGTCTCCATCTTTCCTAGTGCAGAAATACTTGCTCTTAGGCATTTACACAGGGAAATGAAGCCAGAAATACAGCATGTGTGAGGAAGCATGGTGGTTGAACCTGTAACACTGCAGCAGGAAGAGTGTCCTAAGTTCCTGGCTGATGGCTGGAACTGGTTTTGATTACCTACTCCAGTGACTAATAACAATAGTCTCAAGATCAGAGACCAGAGTTCAACAATTAGGCTACAAAGTCATTGTGCAGTGAGTGAGAACACAGAATGAAGGGCTTATATGCAGAGGATGGACTCATCAGGTAGCTATGGGAGGGAACAATTCCAACCAGAATTACAGCCACAGCAATTGGTGCAAGACTGTCAGTACATTTGTAGAGCAGACAAGCATCAGTGGCAGCAGCACAGTTGCTTGTTTTTCCTTTAGGAGGCAGAAAGGTCAGAGAGGTATTACTGAAACTAATAACTGGGCCTGAAACGAATAAACTGACTATCAAGATTTTAGCATTCCTGAAGGGTATGCAGACTATATAAGTATCTTTGTAGGTCACCTACTCCCATCATGATCAGCTATAAATCCTGGTGTTACTCTCTTATCATCAGCAGGGTGCTTGCTCAGCATAGGATAAAGGACTGCTGTGTCAAGAATATCTTGAATTCCTTCCTGCCTCCCCAGACAGGTGAAGTGTAGCTCACATCACATCAGGTGCACGGGACAGGATTTTGTCTCCTCTGAGAGCTGGGATTTTCAAAGGTGTTCTTTGGGATCTAAGAGCATAAATTTTGCAAATTTCCTAAAGGGACCTGCATTCATAAATGCTGTAATCTTTAGGAAATATGTCTTTGAAGTATTTTTTCCTCCTGATTTAGGATGTTAAGTTCTAGTATCCGACGCTGGTTTCCTTAGCGATTTGAACACCACTAATACCATTACCACATGCTTGTCTTTTCAACAGATGGTCACTCAGGGTAAACTCCAACTTTAACTAGTGAAGGCCAATTACTGCAGAATTACAGCTCTCAAGTCTGGGTGGGAGATGTTTATCTTAGTGATTAAGGCAATTTCCTCCTAAACAATTCCATCATGCCAACTTTTACCGATAGAAATAACTTACTTTACAAGACATATCCCAGAAAAATCCACATTATTTTTCCACACAATTACAATAATTATCAAACCATACACATTGTTTTGTTAGAGTAAGATTCTATTTATGTGCTTATCTCTATTACACTCACTTTGCTTAAATTCTATTAATTTGACCTCTTCAGTGACCTGCTAAGCACCAGCTATTTAAGAAGTTGTGTATGTGAGTGAGGGGCAGTAACTGTGTCCACATGGAATAGGAACTGTTGCCTTGCTGGAAAGGGTTGTTTATAACAATGTTCTTTTGAACCTCATCAGGACTATGAGTTGACAGAAGATAAGAATGTTACAAATTTACTAGACTTCTAGTATTGCTAGGTATGGAAATCAGCTTTCAGTAAGAGCAATATAAAGAGTCTGAGCTTCTTTCTGAAAGAGACAAAATCTGAGGGGCCTCTACCTCAAATAAAGTCATGGGGAAAAGTGGAGTTACAAGTTATGCCCAAGGAGTAGAGACTGGCTGAAAGGGAGTGTTCACCTCAGGGAAGGTGAAGGAGTAAGCAAAAACTCAGAGAAAAAGGAGCAATTAGCCAAGAAATAGCAGAATAAACACTAAGTAAAATGAGGTATTGAAGTGACTTGTGAGCTCATAAAAGATTTTGAAGTGCTAGTAATCACCTTGTAGTTGACAACATCTTAAAATACTATAGAATCATGGAAACTTCAAGGTTCGAAGAAACCGTTAAGATCACAAAGTTCAGCTGTAACCCCAGCACTGTCACAGTAACCCCATAACCACTAAACCATATGACCCAGCACCAGATCCAGATGCCTCTATAGTGACCACTAATTACTATAGCGATTTCTAAAATGATTATACAACAATGTTCAAAGCATATCACAAATAAGAAAAAAAAAATAAGGACCTATTTATTTATAGACAGCTAGAACCACATTTATATGCATACTTGAAATAAATGGGAACTATTTATGCATTTAAATCCAAATTGTTACAAGTTTAAAAGCTTAGGTTACAAGTTCAGCAGAAATGTGAGGCAGGAGCTGCTACTCACAGGGCAATAGCTTCTGACATCCCTTTCTGATCACAAGACCAGGCTACTTGTAGCATCCTGGGTTGTATGGTGACATGGTTCAGCAAGGACTTCTGTAAGTCTGTTACTGTTGCTCAAGGAAGGCAAAGCCATGAATGGTTCCACATCCACTGACTGCTGGACTCAGCAGGGGTTTTGGCAGCTCAGCTGTGAAACCAACCCACACCCCTGCACTGGAGGAGACATCAAAGAAGGGCAAACCCCAGTGAGTTCAGGGAATAATGTAATATAAAGGAAGCTGAACTTACTTTGATAAGTAAACTGGACTTCTTGAGTGGAAGAGAAATACTTATCTAATAAACAAGAAGATAGGTAGAAACCATAGAGTGTCTACCTATTGCAAATATGTAGTTTCTGAGAAGAGGTCAAAGGATTTCCTAGAAAGGGGTAGCTAAGGATACAAATCTCTCAGGACTGACTGACATCTTTTACAATGCCTGTCAAACTGATTTTGTCAGCAGATATGATAGATTATAGGAAGTGGTGGTAACCTAAGAGATTTTCTCAGGTAGTTTTGGTATTAATAATCTACTATACTCACTGAAGGTATGTAACTTTCTGTTTCTTGTTGTATGTGTCTGAAAACTTCTGATAAAATAATAACAACAACAATAATATGCAACTTTAGGACTGATAACAGAACTATTTTGTTTAGGTTGAGTTGCATAAATACTCAAAAAGTAAGACACTGTCTGTTACATATGGCGCCTATTTTTTCTTGAGCTCATCCAGGAAAGGATCTCCTGATTTTTCTACAGTTCTGTATGAATCGTGTAGGTGACTAAGTGTCCTGGTTCCAGCCAGGACAGGGTTAATTTTTGCAGTGGGGCACAGTCCAGGACATGGAGGTTATTCTAGAATGCCTCATGTAATTTTCTGGGTATGGGGGAAGTGAGTCTTTTGTTCTTAATACTGCTGCTGTTACTGGTTATTTTCTTATCTCATTGCTGTTCCCAGTAAATTATTCTTCTCTCAACCTCTGATCTTTGCCTTTTGTGCCCTCAGTCCTTGTCTTCAGTGCTCCACAGGGAGGAGGGGAAGGGGGAGTGAGTGAAGGCAGCCTGGTTTGGAGAGTCTCAGTGGGAGCACTAAGTTGGGGAGCACCATTCCTAAACCTGAGGAATCTATGAATCTTTGGAACTAGAAGTAGTGATATTTATGTAATCAATACTGAGCTAAAGGCAGACCCAATAGTTTGTGCTAAAGAGGCTGTGCCCTTGCTTTCAGAACTTGTTTCTTTCAAAGCAGAGGTGCTTTGGTGAATCAGAATTACTACTGGTGGATCTGTTTTGGAAAAGCTGAAAAAGTAAATATTGATAAAGAATGTAATGTTTGACCATATTTCCACAATCAAATTGTGATTTTTCACATTTGTTAGAATATTTATTATTGGCTTATAACTTCTAAAACAACATATCAAAAAAGTAAAAATAGAAGCTATGAAGTATTTGGCCAACATCCTTTTCCTTGTTACCATTTGAAAGTATTAAATACTAGCATATTAAGTATCCTCATCTTACCAATACTGTATCACTTGGCCTTTAGAGAGGTTATGAATTTTTGACCTCTTGATAGGGCCTTTCCTTCTGGTTCAGCTATGATCAAAAAATATTATTTGCTGCCCAGTGATATATCAAGGGCACAATACATGGTCAAATAATTTGTTTACATCCTAAAAGGTCTGAAAAGAAGATAGTTATTTATTCTCAATTTTTACTGTTATATGTAAATTTATTTTGATGCAACGTAATCCAATCATAAAAGCTCTTGTCAATTGGAAATAATGAAAATGCTTATTTTTTATAAAAGAGGATGTTTCTTGACCTTGTAATGGACATGTTGTCCATAGAATAGGTATCCTTGTCAAAGCTTCCTTTATTTGATCTCAAATGGTAGAATCTATAATACCAGAAGTATAGTTAGATTAGCTATACTAGCTGGATTATGTGACTGCTGTCAAAAATCTCTAAATAGCATCCAAGGTATTCTTTTAGAACATTTTCTTACTGATCATTTAAATTGTCAGCAAAAATTAATAGTAAATGGTACAAAAGGATTGTATTACTGGATAATGGCTGGTACTATGTAAATTGATTCAGCAGGTATAATATTCTGATGATTCCATTGTCAGCAGAACACTAATGGTCAGGAACAAAGTATGCAAAGAGGATTTACCTATGCCAGTACATGCAGTAGAGCACTGCATCTCATGGGAGGGAGGTGACTTGTAGAGTACCTCAGTCTTTGCATTCTGTATGTTTGTTTTCAAATCATTCAAAACTGAATTGGAAAGGAATGAAAAGGTGATGAATGTCACTAATGATTCTAAGCACGGTACAGACTGTGTCTGACTATGAAGAATTGCAGAGGGATGTCATGGTATCATGAGACTGATTATAAGAGGGCAGGTAAAATTCAATGTGGGTAAGTGAAAAGGTGTAAGACAGAAATGCATTTTTTCACACACAGTACTGTCTGCCTGTGCAGCTGAGCTGTGTTCCAAGGATGAGGTGAACACTAAAAGCCCTATGCAGCAGGCAAGTGTAACCTGGCCACACGGGCTTGATGAAAAAGCCTTCTCAAGCACACTCCGTTTGGAGGGAACTGAAGAGGGGCTATAAATACAGAGGTCAAATCATTCTCTTTGTGGTAGAATGGGGACTGGTACTACAGGATTCTTAGTTATCTCTTACCTGAATTTTACTCTGACTGCATTACTGTTGTCACACAGTCCAGCTTATTTAAAATGTACATACAGCTGTATATATCCAATGGCCTGGCATTTCTTCATACAATAAGGATATTTTTGATTCCATTCCTTGCAGAAATCAAATCTTTTTGAAGTTGTGTACAATGACAAGTAAACTGTTCCTTGCAGATTTAAAGGATATTTTACAACCCTTATTTGAAGTTTTTTGACAGCTGACCTCCACTGATTTGAAAACATTTAGCTTTTTTATTTCCAGCCTATCAGACTTGGACTTACTCAAAAGATTTAGATGCAAAGCTCCCAAATGATCACAGTACAAACTGACAGCTCCTGCTGTTAGTCTCAGACCTGGCATATGTTTCCAAACATACAAAACTGAAATACAGACAACAAATTAGAAATAAATAATCACATGAAGGGAAGAAAAAAGTTGTGCTGCTTAAGATGATACAGAGTAGAATTGAGGTTCAGTACTTCAATCAGATCTCTTGCTTTGGCATACACCTAAAGAAATACTTCCAGAGCAAATTAGCAAGGGGAAGAAAATCATTTCAGAGCAAATTGAGAAGTTAGCAAAATAGAATGTTTTCCCTAAGATATCTGAAAAGATACCATGTACATTATCCTGCAGTGGTCATTGGAGTGGATACTTACATCTAATAAACTCAAGAAGGTTCTACAAGAATAAAGGGCTTTGGATCTGTATACTTATCTATAGATTGGAAAACATAGCACGGCAACTCAAAGCACGGCAAAAATAATGATGAAATTCCCATTGATTTCAATAATCTTTTATACACAATTTCCTTCTTCCTAAACCATCAGTACACACCTTCCTCAGTGAAATTTATATATGTACATTGAACTTGATAGGTCTCTTTTTATAGTAGAGAAGCAGTGAGCCAAATGGATTTTGATTCTCACAGAACTTTCACCACACAAAAATAATGACACATTTTATTCTCCTTCATGGCAAAATATAGTACCAAAACATTCAATTAAAATCAGCTCTTGGATTGGTTAATCACTGTTCTGTCACGGAAAGTGACATCTAAAGAGTTCTCTCCTTATACAGGCTAACTATTTTTTGTCAAGTGAAGAGATTAATTAAAAGACAGCTGAATTAAATCTATACTTTCCTGATATCATTTATGTAAGCCAATGTTATCCTAGTATGTTAAACTTCGCACACTACAACAAATGGAAGGGGAGAAAGGACAGTCTCTCTGTCAAGATTCAATCCATACAGTGACAATACATGAGTTATTTAATTACAGCCATCTGCATTCTGCAGCAGATGAACAAGGAATATACGGTGTATGACTGATGAGCTTGCTATGTCCTCTGATGACCTCTCAGCAAGTAATGAAGCATGACTGCCCATGCTTAGCATGGTCACAGACTGCACTTTCCTTGTCTGTGTGTTGGTATCACTGTAATACTTTGCCGGTAGCCTGCTGCTCTTCAACTAGGTGGAGTTTGCTTGATTCTGCCAACTACACGACTATATTACTACTGCTTTCTACAAATCTTGTCTCTTTATCAAGTATTCTAACCTGGAACTTCACTCAGAACTTACTAACAGAAAGAATTAATGTTTCTGTAGAGAACATGTTCATGGTAAAACAGCATTAATGAAGTATGTGTGAAGACTGGCTAACATAGGAGCTTTTTTGTGTAGCTGTCATGCCATGCTTCATGGCAAAAGGAGGTTTAAATTCTGCATCTGCCTTAGGGAAGAAAAAGCTTCCCTTATCACTCATGAAGGTGACTGAATGACTGTATGCACATATTTGCTTTTACAGTTTTTTATCTTCAAGATTTAATAATTGAAAACAATTGCCTCCATCACTAGATAGCCACTCCTGTTAAATAAATAGTCACTCTGAATTACTGCGTATACTTAGAGGCAGAGCCACTGCAGAGACGGCTTTTTAGCTAATTAATAATTTTTGAAAAGATTACCTGTCTACTTCATCAAGTGTAAAAGTGCCATTTATTGTCATAATTATCTGTAAACTACTGTGCTTAGACTAAACTGGCTGAACACAGAACCTCATTTATAAAGAAACCTCTCTCAGTTGATTTGAGATTTCTTTGTGACAAAAAATGATTTACAGACAGCTTCTTCAGTAATCTCTACCAACACCCTAAAATTAAGGATTTCCACACTAAAGATCAGTTTCTGCTGATGGTACTGATGCTGAATAACTATTATTTTAGAAAGTTTCATAATTTAAATGTGGCCACTGATAGAAATGGTACAAGCCCTGCAAAACAGTCAGTCCAGTAATTGAAAATGCATGAAAATAATAATTTTGAGCTTGGTTCCTCCGGAAGTTCCTCTGGAACTTTACCAAAACAGTTATAACAGCAGATTTGGACCCCTTACATCTTTACTTTACTACTTTAGGTGGGAAAAAAGGGAAAAGGTTAAATTACACTCAAATTCAAAATTACTTTATTTGTATACGTACCTCATTTCCATAAGAGAGAAATTACTACATGAAAAAGCATTCCATGTAGCAAAAGTCTGGTGCTTAGAAACACAAACCTTGAAAATGTGGGGTTCCAGTTTGTGGCCTCTTATATTGCAAACAGCAACCATGGACTTGTGCTGAAGAAAAATAACACATTAAGCATCAATATGTAGTAGTATAATGGCTCTGCAACAATTATACAGACTACCAAGGAAGTAAGAGAAGACTACACTAAAGCTAGGAATGAATTTAAAGTCAGGAGAAGTCAAAAACTACACGTGTGTTGGAGAAGGAAAGCTGGAAATAAAGAAGCTTCTTTTTCTCAAGAGCTGCCATAAGCTATCCGTGAAAAGCTCCTCACCCCTCCCAGCCGTGCCGAGTGTCGCAGCTGTCCCTGGATGCAGCAGCAGGTCTGTGCACTAGGCGGCGCTGCACAGCAAAGCGATCACGAAAAAGAGAAAGAAATCACTAGTGATTGAATCTCTGATATAAAAATAAATCTATAAATCATGCAAGTTAACTTTCAGGCAAATATAACAAGAGGCAAAATGAATATTTAATTGTATTTGGATATAGCTAGATCACTTAAAAGCTTCTCAAGGCAAGAAAGATGGAATCTGGTCAGGACTCTGAAAAGACCTCCAAGGAAACAGCACATGAATTATTCTCCTAGTTAGGAAAAGGAAATCTCTGAACATAAACAAACATCAGCAGCAGCAGCACCACAGGCCCCTCTGGAGATCTAATTATTCTGATCATTCAGAAGATCAAAGCTTTGTTCATTCTGTTTAAAAACATCCCTTTGCATTCTTATAAGGACATTCACTGGTAACATCCCAGTCAAATTCAAGTAGCTGCAACTAAACTCCAGGGTTACAATTCAGAGTTGTTTGGCCTACCCTAAAATGTGTATTTGTTCTTTTCTGGGCAATGCATATTCAGTACATCCATTCGTCTGGAAGTTTCAGCTTCTAGCTTCCCACTACATACTTGTTTGCTTCCCACTACATACTTGTTTCTATTCTGCAACTCACCTCTTTGAAATAAACAGCTGCCACCTGCCACTATTCACCTCACCTTCAATTAGCTATTATGAAGTTTCTTACTCTAGCACTGAAC
This sequence comes from Vireo altiloquus, assembly GCA_013396875.1. NCBI lineage: Eukaryota > Metazoa > Chordata > Aves > Passeriformes > Vireonidae > Vireo > Vireo altiloquus. The sequence goes on from VZRF01000200.1 coordinate 336,873, forward strand.
TTCGAAATACTGTATCGGGAATGAAGGAATGGGAGTGGATGAAGCCATATTTAAACATGTAATTTCTCTTGTAATGGTCTCCAATTTTGAGAGACTTGCAAAGATGCCTAGTAGACAAGAAAAAGACTAAATGACAGGCAGAGTATCTACATAGGCCCACAAGACCTGTGGCAACGCAGAGAATCAGTGAAACAAGTGTGTCAGCATTGTCATTAAAACTAATTTACAACTCATGCTAATCACATGGGAAAAACTAAGTGTCACTTAATTTTAAAATGGAAGATGCAAGAATGAGTGTTTTTCATGATCTCTTTGTTGGGAACAAGCTCTGCAGAGTTATACATCAGTAGAAGCTTCCTTCTCATTTCCACATTATTCTCCTCTTTTATGCTATATAAATAATAGCTGGTTTTCTTAAGAAAATAAATGTTTTATCATGAGAAGTCTTCTGCTATTCTTTCATTGCAATTAAACTAGTCAAATACTTCACAGACTTCATAGATGAATAACTGATTGAATTGGTTAAATTCTTCGTACATACCTTTCTTTCCTTGCAAGCAGATGTGCTGTAGTAATTCTGGGATCATAGAGGCCATAATCTTAATGAAAACAACTTCATATACATCATTACTTTCAGTCTAAAGTTAACACACGCAAGTTACGTGTCTTATGCAAAAAGACAAATTTATGAGAACGTTGAGGATCAAATTGAAAGTCATAGGCTGCAATTAATCGAAGCTGACAAATATATATTTTCAAGGCAGAGATTTATGTTTCATAACCAAAACCAGGGTGCAAGACTGCAAGCTGAGCTTGCTACTGGTACAGAAAAGAAACTGTAATGTAGCCAGTGCCATGGCAGGTGAGTTCATGCTCAAAGGCTTCTGACTATAGAATCACAGAACGGCTGGAGCTGGAAGAGACTGCTGAAGGGCATCTGGTCCAACACCCCTGTTCAAGCAGGACCACCTTGAGTTTGTTGCCCAGGACCACGTTGGGATGCCAAGTCCAACAGCAAGTGCATGCTTCCAGTTATATTTTTCATGGAAAAACTGTGTGACAAGTACATGACTGAAAAATAAATTTTGAGACCACTTATTACCAGTCACATTTAATTAAGTAATTCTATTCAGTTCAGTGAATTGCATGCTTCAGTTCAAAAATTTTGTAAATCACAAAACACAAACTGGTTTGTGTAGTAACTTCTCTCAACAGACTAAATAAATCTTTAATAATACTATTACTTCAATAAAGAATGGGCATAGAAAAGAAAATGCATTATTCTGTGCCTAAGAAAATCTACTTTTTAAATGACGTGGTCATTACCAAAATCAAAACAGTAGTCTGCCTTTCAAATTTGCATTAACGTACATTAAGGTTACTAGCACAGAAAGAAATACATTCCATTTTAAATTTGCTACTAGTAATGCTTCCCTGATACCCAGATCCCCTTGAGAGTAAAGGCTATTGACTCTGTCTCCTTTCACCCCTTGGACTAGCAGTCTTGCCTCAATGGCAAGCTGGCAGAGCTGAAATTCACCTGCATTTCCCTTCTGACCCTGTGAAGAGCAGCAGCAGCAATTTAAAAAGGTTGACAACCAGAGCTGCCTGCTGCCAATGTCTCCTCCTGTGGAATTAACACATCTCATTTCACCTTGGAAACAATAATATGTGTGCTCACAGCCAGCTGAATGGAGGGGTCAGCAGTGTCTGAAGCAGCCCTCACACATCTGCTTGCAATAATCTGTTCACACTGTTAATTGATATGAGGTATGTTATTCCCTCTGAAGGACTTATGGCAGGTTTTGTATGTTCCAGGCCAGATGTAGCAAAGAACAAAATCTAAAGAAAATAACTAACAGCCCTATTTTTTAAAGATGTAATTTCTTTTAGAAGTATCCATATTTATCCTTCTATAGACAGTGAGTAAAGATCACAGCATCAGTCAGCTCTGAATGCTTAGCATTTTCTCCTTCTTACAGAAAAAGGAGCCAAGTGTGGACAAGCAGGTTACTGTGCCATAAAGAGTGGTGCAGCAATACATGACATGACTGTACTTCTACCAGATGGCCAAACACAAACCCACAGGAAAGCCTTATTCACAAGCTATGGTATCAGCATATCTAAATTTCTCCTCTGCCCTCCCAAGTTGCAAAGCAAAGAGATCCACATATAGGGTAATAAAACCAGGAAATAATTGGTCATCTGTGGCAAACATCCTGGAACAAAGTGCAAAATGAGGAAATTCAACAGGTGGAAGCAGAAACTGAAGGGATAAAATGAGTAGTGACACTACTGCCCTGCATAGCCAATATATGCTCTGTGCATATTAATGTATATGTACACATACAGACAAAAATAGGTATTTATAAAACATCAGAACAGCCCCTTAAGTCAACAGTATGGCAAAAGTCACAAGAGCAGTATACAGTTCTCACCATATACACATTAGAACAACTTAACAGCTCTGTATTACAATGCTCAGCTCATAGAGTTAATAGTAATTGCAAGTAACAATTGCAAATATGTTAAAGCATTTTAACAATGTCAGCAAGCTGAGCTCCAACGTGCCTGAGAAGCAGACAGGCTCAGTCTGATGGTGAAAATGAGATACCACGGTGAAAGCTGTTGTCCCTAATTCACCTAAAAATGTCTTCAACATAGCCAGGAAAGGACTTTAGATCTCAGAATTTCAATTTCTGATATCCAACACTGGTCCAAAGCACAATGGTAGTCTGTAAAAAGGTTTTTATGTATTACAGAACATGTTAGCTCACTCTCTCAAAAATAAGATCATGTTGTCATTATGATACCAGTATATTATCAGTGTAGGAGAATAATGCTTGCCAAACATAGTGTTGCAAAAGCAATAATAAGCCAGTAAAACGTGACAATTAAAATAAGCAGTGGAAAGTTGTACTTAGTAAGGAGAAAAGAATATTTGAAGAGAAAAAATAGAACTAAAGGAAGCTTTTATATTAAAGAGAATTTTAATTTGAATGAAAGAAATCACTAGTTATAATAAGAATAATCTTCTAAGTTTAGTTCTTACTAGAAAGTTAATAATGAAAAAACCCAGCAATCATTGGGAAGTATAAAGAAGGTCATAGCACAGTCCCTACTGCCAAACCAATTTCTTAGTCTCAAGGAAGCTGTGAGAGCTTTCCAAATACTTACTATATTTGGAAATATTTGGAATTATTTGGAAATAAAATATTACTGCTCCTTTCTTATCACAGAAATCTAAAGGTCAGTGGTGTCCCCAGGTCTAATCACCATTAAGTTTCCATAAAATAGTTCTGTCTGACTTTTTATTTTCTAAATTCCTTGCTACTTCTGGTCTTCTTTGCATTCCTGAGGCCTGAACTGCTTAGCAGCAGTAGAAGTGCAGCTTCCAAATAACATATACTTCCCCCCAAACCTAATCTAAAGGATCTGATGCTGAAAGATAAAGGGTTTTTTAAAGCTGATATTTGTGATAATGAGTTCTTACATTGCCGTAGGTTTTTAAGAAGTGCAGATTTGTTCACTGTGAAATGGGTCATGGCCAGCAAGCATATTTCATAGAATCAAATACAAACCTGTAATTGGTAATTCTCACTGTTCTGTGCTTCTTTAGGACTGGTGGTCTAACAGTGAAAGGTGGATCACTCATGGTCAATCCATCAGCATCCAGCCCCCCACCCTATTTGGTAAACATGGATAACATCTGGAAAATTTAAGACATCTGTGTTTTAAGAAGGATTTGGCTTTCTCTCAACATACTTTTTCATCATACTTGACCCTGCACTAAAACTCCAGCAGCAAATCTCATTTTGCAAACATGGAACTCAGGATCACTGTAGACTCAGCCAAATGAGAAAACAGAGGTTAAAGAGATTAATTTCTCTTCAAATACACTTAGCTCCAGAATTAGCAGAGGCAACATGGGAAGTGCTTGGCTTAGTGCATCCATTTTAAATGGAATTTTTTCGAAGTTTATTCTAGTGCTAATAAATTTTTCTCAGCTAATGCTGGAATCATCATTAGATGGGGGAGAGAAAACTTTCTGAATGACCTAGGTGAAGTTCATCGGCCCAGTTATGTTCTAACCATTCTATAATTCTGAGTTAAAATTGAAAGAATTTTTTTTGCAGTGAAGTCTTTAAAATTTATGAATTCTCAAACTGTTGGGAACATCAGGAAATGGCATATTACTATTATCTCTTATCTTCGATTCTAAGTTCTCTAGGAGAGCATTGCCTCTTTATTGTGTGTCTTTAGCCAAAGTTTGGCAGAAGAGAGGCCTGCTCCCTGCCTGGCCCTCATCTGTGGCCTTTGGGTCAGTCAAGGGACAATTTGCCATTGGCTTCAATGGGCAATAAATGAGACTCCTCAGTAATAGACAATATGATCCTTAGGGAGTAAGATCTGAAAAGAGGGTCTCAACAGGTTCTAAATGTTTATTTCCAAGATAAAAATGATCGAAAGTGTCTCTCTTGTCAATCTGGATGCTAGAAAGATGGAGAAGTCAATGAGCCAACCCAGAAACCATCTGTTTTGCACATGTGTATGTGAATTGTTGGAAGCACAGGGCCATCAGTCTTCCTTTTCAAGTAGCATGGAAATTCATTTTTTTCAGCAAATGAAATGGCATAACTAAGCTATATTTTTAAACTGTACTTTTCTTGGACATATAAATTAAAATTAATACCATCCTGACTGTACATTTTGTGACCTTAAATGGAGAGAATTCCTTTTCAAGGAAGATCAGGAATTCATTCTGCCAAGTAGTATTAGAAATGGGATGGATGGGGCATTCCTGGACAATGGGGTAAATTTGAACTAGCCTAATGTAGTCTGTGTATCTCCTTTAGGCAAGATAAGGTGGGCTGGTAAAGAAAAATATTTCCCAATCAATGTCTGTTCTGAGGTAGGTCAGAATAGTGATTAAATCTGTGTGTTTCCAGCTCATCAGACAAATGCATCAGATGGCTCCTTACCAAAGACACCATAATCCAGTTGGGTGAATTACAAAACAAAGGAGACTCCTTATTCATACCCTCTGCTACGAGGGAAGCAGCAGGTTCTCTTACCTGAATGAAGGCAGCAACATGTGCTGAAATTGCCAAACTAATTTGAGGAGGCCTGATTCCCTTTGAATCATCTATAAGAGGATATAGGGCTACTTACTTACCTATATGAATTGCTTTTGTTGTTTGATAACTCCCTAATAGTGGTTAAGGAGTGGTCTCCTTTCAACCTTGGCAGTCCCTAGAGTGGTGCTGGTATCATGCAACGCCATTCCCCATTTAAGACTGGAGCTAACAAGCAGTTTGCTGAGCGCACAGAGCCCAGTGCTGCTCAGCCCCACCGCGAGGGGGGACACGCGGCCCCTGAAGGAGCAGAGGTGGGTTTGGCAGCCCTGATGCGTGTAGTGTTCTGTGGGCCACACCTGGTCCTGCTGCCTCAGACCAGCAGCAGGCACTGCTGGCTTCCAGTGCGGCTCTAGCCCGGTGCTCAGTTTAACAGATAATAACGGTATTAGAATAAATCAAACTCATCACTCTTAATGTTTATATCCCCCCAAAAAAGACAAGAACAGTCGAGGAGCTTAGGAACAACCTGTGAGCTGGCTTGGGAGTCTATTGATGTGCGAGCCGGGCTGGAGCCGGTGCTGAGGAAGGGGGCGGGTGGTTATACTTCGAACTGACCACAACGGGCCTGGGAATTAAATCTGCCCTCAAGCCTCCCGATTTATCCGAAGCCCGAGAGAAGGTTTCTGACAGTTCTCCACAGCAGCCACTGCGTGGCAGGAGAGATCAAGAGGACGGCTTATTTTCTGCGGCGGGCGGCCCGGGAGAGGCGCACAGCGCGGCCGACGCTGTGGGACGGGCGCCATCTTGTCTCCTGGCGGGCGGCGTGTGCGGACTCGGGGGCCGGGCACCGGCACCGGCGGGGAGAGAGCCACGGCCCCCGGGTGTGCCGCTGGCTGCTGGTGGTTGACATTAGCGGGGCGAAAGGGCCCGGGGCAGGCAGCTCCTAAGGGACGGGCAGAGGCACGGGCTCGCACTGCCGAGGGCGGTGGCCCCGGCCTCGTTGCGCGCCCCTCACAGAGCGGGGTGGCGGGGGAGTCGTGCCCGGGGCAGCTCCGCTCCGGCGGCTGCGGGACGCGGCTGCGGACCCGAGCGAAGCTGGTTCTGAGCAGGAGCCGCCGGGATGCGCGGGACAGCTGAATATAAAATGAATCCCCTCAACAGAAGATAATAAATAAAACTCCAGGAGGTTCCTCTTTGGCACAGTGAGAAAAATTAAATAGCTTTGCCCCTTTTACAATCCAGCAGACTAGGGAGCCGTATTTGTAGCAAATACTAGATTTTCTGAAAAACATGCACTCAGAACAAAGCAATTATTAACAGTCATATGCCACTTAAACTCTTTTCTTGAGACCTGGAAACAATATTGAAAAGGACCGTGTGTATTGTTGCTGCAAAATTGAGAAAAAAACTACAATTGTGAAGTTACATCTCCATTTAAAAGTTATTTTCCAGGTGATGCATAAAAAGAAATAAAAATAAACTGTTTTGTTTTGGATTCACTAAAATGTTTTCCATTCTACTCAAACCAGAATTATTTTCCATTTGTTTAGTTTGGCCACTGAAGTGAGAAGCTAGTATGTCATTATCCACACACACCAGCAGGAAAGACATCTGAAGGACAAACAGGGTTTTAATTAGCTGCACTTCAATATTTAAGATTGATGCTGAAAGGAATTACAGTCACAATATGTATGTCCTGGCCAGGTGTTTAAATAAGAAATGCTATTTTTTTTTCATGTTAATTTTGAATTATATACTAAAAGCTTCAGGAGTGAGTCAGTACCTCTTTGAATTAATCACACACATATAAAGGAAAGATGGCACCAGCTCAGTGTGCTTGAAGACAACAGATGTAAACATAGAGTTGGGTAATACAAAATAAAAGAGAAATATGCTTGTTTATGATGTAGTGTGTGTAATAAGCCACAGTCTCAGCCATTTGCTTAAGTATTGACATACTGAAAGACAAAACCATACCAAAACAACCCAAACCTACATCACTTAAAAGAAGTCATTGTGCCAAAACACACTTGAGGCGATACCAGACTGTGTTTAGACAACGGTGTTGAACATTACCATGGGAACAATTGATGTTGAAATCCAAGACTACAAAAAAGCAAAAGCACAAAAACACCCATATGGATTTGCAAAAGTTTCAAGAAACATGATCCAAATTTTAAGCAATTGTTTTTTGATATAAACTCATGAAAATTAAAAATGTAAGGACTGCAAATACAACTATTCACTCCTTATTTGCTCGTGTGAGAAATATTTAGGAGTTCTGTAGTGGATATATGCCTTATACCTTGCTTAGAGAGGACATATGTCTTGCAAACCAGTGTGACATTTCAATGGCCAAGATGTTTGTCTCCCATTTCTCCTGGCAGCGTTACAGAACTATGATATTAGTTCTGAAAGGCAATATGCATATAGTCTGGCTTTTATAAAATATGTAGAATGTATTTCCATGAATGTGGGCATCAGTCTCAGTGAGGCTGTTTGCTAAAAACTTTGATTGAGCTGGCCTGCAATAAGACTCTTAAATCCTTCACTTCTACAAGCAACACTAGTTACAGGTTAAACAGGTTTGCAACTAAACAGGAAAGAACTGTAAGAAAGTTTAATGTTGATCAACTGAAGACATTGTTGCTGCAAGAAATTTCTATGAGGAGGCTCATCCTACTTCTTGAACAGCTGATTCTCTGGCTAAACTTGAAGAGAGAGCTTTGGGTGTGGACATGGAACGAAGAAGCAAAATCTGTGTCAGAAATGGCCAAATGGAACAAACAGAAGATCCTAGAATAAGGAAAAAACCCTAAAAGTGATGCAAACTTACTGAATTCACAAGCTATTCATTCACATTATCTTTGTACCTAGGCCTCTTAAATTGGTAGTCTTTTGAGACTGGTTTTCATTGTGCACTGCAAAGTGAAAAACAGAGAAGGACTTAATAAACAGGCATCAGTCTGTACCCAATTTCTTCTCATCTATTCAGTTACAGCCCAGTTTTGAAGCTGTAGAATCTGACAGTAAATCTAGATTTTTCCAGGTATCCTGCCTTTCCTAGCCTATGGAGCAATTCATTAGCCTAAAGCATGATACCAGCTTGGTATACTATTCACTTGTCAAGAAGTTGGAGGAGAAGCTGTTCATTTCATCATATTTGGATATTGACATGTCTCCACTATTAGCTGGTAAAGCTTTGATTTGGGGACATAGAAGAAAAAACCTTTCAGTGCTCTTATGGTCCTGTGCCAAAAAATGTGCAAGAATGACAATTACATGGGGCATTGTTTCTTTCCTAAGAGGCTGGAACAACCCCAAATGTAATTTCTTTGGTATATACCTTCAGGATCGGAATTTATTTTGTGATCTCATTCACCTAAGGGTGTTACAAAATGTATCTTAGTGTTATTATATTTATTATATTCATTATATATGGTATGATTATGATATGAAATGATATTTCATTGCATTATATATTATACTGTATTTATGACATTTATTATATATTTATTTTATTATATTATCTTAGTATTATTATATTTAATAAAGTGATATGATTGATGAAAAGCTTGGTTAGGGTTTGGCTCTTTCATCTGTCAAATGATCCAGGACTTGCTGTCTGAGGCATAGATTTGCATCCAATGCCAAGGGTGGGCTGATGATTTCTGCTAGACTTAGCATTCTGTACCACATGGGGAAGGGGTGTCTGGTTTTCTAGTCCCATCATCTCCTTGCCTTGCCTCTGTTTCATCTTCAGAATCTGTCTTTGGCAGCTGTGCTGTGAAAGCAGAACCTGGAAATTTCTGGCTCCAGGCCATACTAGTGGCCACTTTGTATGTTTTTCTGATGAGCACAAGTTTGCATTTTAAACAGGATGATTGACTTAGTCATAAACCTCCCACGTCAGCGTGTTGATACAACCTTAATCCTTTCCCATGTTTACAGGTCATGGCAGTACATCACCAGGCAGGCTCCAAGCTCTATGAAGTGTTCAATCTTCATACTTCTCTGTATAAGCCTTACCTGAGCTCTTTCCTGTGAGCATTTCTTGGCAGACTCATGTCTATAAGAAAAAGCACTGAGCACTGACCCGCACTAGCCTTGTTATTTTGAAGATATGTGTGGTTTGTCTTTTATGGGAGCTATGTAGATACGTCCACAATTACCACATACAGAGAAATAGTTGCACTGCAGTGACCTGTTTCACTGCCTGGGCAAAAGGCACTGATGGCTCAACTGGAAACTGTATGTATTCTGGTGATGTCACAAAAAGAAGAAAGACTGAAAAAAAAGTCACAAGGAACCTCAGAAACATCAAGAATTCCTGACACCTCTGTACCTCATCTGACCTCCAAGCAAAATGTTTCATACAGGCAGGCCCAAGTCTTCATCTGGGTCAGTAGGTTTTCAGGAACCTTCCAGCACCCAGTGTGGGACCTGGTGATTCCACTACATTTGCACTGTGAAATGTAAATTACACTATTCAGAACTTCTAACATGCCATATTACAAGAGTGGCAAATCCAGGACCATTGAGGTAGAGTTAAGATCCCATTTGGCTCTTAAGTGCAAATGCTCTTGAGGTTGAGGTTAGCATCTCTGTTTGGTATTCAAACATCAGCATGTACATGTAAAATAAATAAAAAACTAAAATTGTTGGAGAGATGGACAAGAACCATAATTTCTTTTCCTATATACAGTTCTCAGTGTCTAAATATATAGCAGAAGTTAGTATTTTAGAAAGCAATTAAGCATTGACTAGGCATGGGAAATCTTCCTCAAACAGACGTCCTGTTCTGAATTACAGCATATATCAGCCTACTGATGATACAGTTTATTGTAAGTCTGTTCTTTCCAAGTGAAACCATATGTTGAATGGGAAAGAGTGGAAGCCTAATGTAAGATAAGATTGTTTATTAAGCTATGCTGATGGATATTTTGTGGATGAACTTTTTTTACAATATAGTTTAGGGTTATATAAATTGTAATTGGTATATGCAAACAAATGTACAGACACTGGGTATAACATGATTTAAGTTAGCTGTCAGATGACAGTTTTGGAAGATAGTGGGACCAGTACTACCAGTGCCAAACTCCCACAATATCAAAATATATAGTTCCCATGTTCCAGTGTATGAATAATGCTAGTTTCAGAGGAGCAAGAAGAAAGACAAGTTGATAGTAATTTTTATTCAATTGCTCTTGGAAATTTTATGTTGCAGGAAAAGGTGTAGAATATTGGAATACAAGAGGAAGCCACATTTCCAGCTATTCCTTAAGAGTTCCAAAAGCTAGAGTCTAGCAAATGTCATCCTGCTGGTTCCTTGGAGCTGTACATGAGGTTTCAGGTTTGGCTTGTGACTATGTCTGTCAGTCTCCTGTCGTGTCCATTGCCTGCAGTGCTTCCTTGGAGTTGCAGTCTCCTTGCAGAAAGCAGCTCCTGAAAGAGGATGAGTCATTTGAGCTACAGCTCCCATAGGAAGATATGGGAGTATTTCCAAAGTGAGGCTTTTTCAATTTTTGGCTAAAAGACTGTTTCTGAGTATTTAATTAGTTAATTTAAAAGAAAACAAGATTTTCCCCAGAAATCAGTCTTTTTGTTTAAAAATGTGCATTTAATAAAGATCTAATTTTCCGCAAAAGCTGTTTCAACCAATGCTGGGAATTAGTCCCTGACAAAACTACTTGAAAATGGATTTCATAATGTAGAGTAAAATCCAGACAATTTTTTCCAGATGACTTTAGAATGATGCTGTTACTGCTCCTAAACTAAAAATGATAAACCAAGGAAATTTGTAATTAAGGTTGATGAAAAAGTAGGACATTAAAGATACAAAAATTATATCATTTGAGCATGGTAGTTACTTCAATCTCTGATTTCTCATGCTTTAACTTGATAGTAATAAAAAAATATTTATTTGGTTTGATTTCCTCTAGAGCATCTAAAAGCAGCTAGAGCACACTGAATAACCGAATAGTCTTCAGAAATCATTGGTATTGCCAGAGTAGCACAAGTGTGTAGCCAACCTCAGCTCTATTGCTCGTGTATCAGCTGCCTGCTACCTTTTGGGCTTCTCTGTTCTTCTGGGGGCTTTACTCTGCACACAACTATCTTGTGGTCCTTCTGCCAGTTTCTTCTACAGCTCCTTCTGCAGAGTCCTCTCCAGATTCACACAAACCAGATGCATGAGCTCTCACAGAGAAGCACGCATCATCTTTCTACTATCCTGTACTCATTTGGGCATGGCTTATTCTTAAATCTTCTGCTTCTTTCTTATTCCATCTTTGCGGGATATACCTGGAGCAATGAATAGTTTACCAAGAAAATAAATAAAATTAATAATGATTCGGTAATTTCTTAATCACAGACATATTCTCCTTAGGAAAAGAACAGCATTAGAAATTACTTTTCAGAAGTAACTCCATTGGTTTCTAAGGGCCTAAGACCTTACTTTGAGACCTAAACTTTTTACAAAAAATTAGCAGTGGAGCTAAATAATAATAATATTTTGTTTTGTCTATTCCACAAGAAAACATCTTATGAAGAGAACATGACAATAAGTACTCAATTAAGTCACTTAATTCCATTCCATTTTTCATGCAGAGCTTCACGTACAAATCTTGGAACCATTTATGGCCATCGTTTTTTTTATTTAAATTAATACTCATTCCAAGGCAGAAGGTCTATGTAATTGGAAAATAAACTAGATCATCTGCATATTCATTTTCATCTGTAAAAATATCTATTCATTATTTCTGTTGTGATGTTTTTATTGCTGTAACACAACCTACGCATTTTAAAAGCTTTCTGTGCCCAGAGGAAAACTCACAAAATAGCTGAGCAGAGCTTGTATCACAGGTGTTATAAGAGCACCTAGCAACGCTGCACAACAAACGGAGATGGGAAATTGATAATCACATTAAACAGCTTTGGAAGTTAATTTGACGCTTACTAAGGCCAAGTATGGTTATCATAATTGGCCTTTGTCCAGAGTATATATTTGTAGTAGTTAGGTGTTTGGTATCAGCTAAAATTTATGAACAAGAACAAAACTTTTACTTAAGCTAGAAACTAAAGACAGAAAGGACATTTGGGATTTTATAGTAGAATTCTTGCTGAAATTGATTAAAAAAATTTCCATTCTACTCTCTATCTCTGAGAGTATCCGGGGTTATTCATGAGGCAGGTGCTCAAATGATATCACAGCTAATGCTTAGCATCACTTTCTCATAGACCAAATCCTTTCACACCCTTTTTAAACAAAAAGTTGGCATTAGACCAGACGATACTGCAAAAGGAGTCAAGTCTATATGCCATTCACACAGTGGCACATTGCCAACAGGAAGCACTGTAGAAAAAAAGAAATGGTTTCAATGTATAAATGAAGTGTAATAAAATATCATAATCAGAAAATCAACACAAGACATGGTAGGCCCAGTCCTGTTATACCTGCACTTGTTTGGGAATCAGCAAAGCTGCTTGTGCGTCAAACTCTTAACAAATATGACTGAAGGGCTTTGAAATTCAGGATGTGCTTAATCAATTTCATCCGGACTATACTACAGACTATACTATAAATGTGGATAGGTTGGGACTGAAATGCAAATAAATTAGTTTTAAAAGTCTCCAGTGGTGCTGCTTGAGTTTCCAGCTATGCATTACAGATATGTAAGCAAAAGCTGCCTTCTTAAACTTTACCCCATGTGTCCCATTAATATAGAATGTGGGGGCTTTTAAATCACCTTTTACTTGTTACCAAGTCAAAACATATTCAAGTTCAAAGCAACCAACAGTTCACCAAGTTAAGGCAAATTCAGCTTAAAACCAAGAACAAACTATATTTCCTTGCTGCCAGTGTTCTGTTCCACATTATTAGCATAGCTGTTCTCTCTGATGAACTCTTTGCCATCCCCATAGACAGAAATAGCAGATTCCAGCTTCTAAGTGAAAAAGAAACTGATGGTACCACGTGATGAGACTTAAAAAGAAAAAAAACCCCCTCAAATTTAAAGCACTTTTACTGATTTCAGTATGGTCCCACTTGTTTCAGGAGAGGGAACTGGAAAAAATTCCACCCTGGTTGTATACCACCATGGTTTCATTGCAGGCATCTTCATCTTGTTTCATTAAATGTCACTGTTAATAACTACACTGATGAAAGTGGGCTTGGGCAGTGAAAATCACTCAAGGAGCTTCCAAAATGAGATCAGAAAATGGCACTTGCTAAACTTTTTAATAGTACTTCATAAACTCATATTTTTGGCTGGTGGCCTGACAAGGAATCCTGTGCGTACTTGACAGACCCCTTGCAATGAAAGGTGCCCAAGGAAGGCACTATGAGGCCCCTGACTGAGGAAGTCAATGGACCTTTGTTTTAGCTTTTTGTTCATACTTGATGTAATGGAAAGCTTTTACAGAGCAATGTTTGTGGGACAGAACGGACAGTATGGAATTAGTGGAGTAAACAAAAGGTGGAGATGATGTGTTTGCTGAAAGTTGTGCTTTATGATCATACTAACATTGTATTTACCATGTGGACCATTACTGTATCAGAAATAAATATCTACCCAATGGGTGAATTGTGTAAGGTTATTTCCTCATCAGCAGTGAGGTGAGTGCATCACATTCCCTTTGCAAAATTAACTTTTGGTCAGCCTTATTTCTGAGAACTGCCAAACTTTCATGAAAGGATTAAAAAGCCAGTTGAAAAGAGGTATAATGTTGATGTCACTAAACACTTCCCATATATAATTTTTGAACTGCTGGTAAGAACTGTTTTTTAAAGACTCTTCTGCAGGACAGCAGACTAAAGAAGTAAAGAAAACCACCTTCTCATTCATCTTCAGTAATAATCAGACTGTTAAGATACTCAGGTTGTATCTGAGAACATTGGTTTTGCCTCAATATTTTGTAGAGATGGTAAAATATTTCTGGGCCAATAAAAAAAAATCAAAGCAGGTATTTTTTGCTGAAACTTCCTTGTAATCTATGATGACATGAGTATTTGGTTCATCCCTACTGACATGTAGAACAGTCAATCTTTGTCTTCCTTTTCCACAAAATTTTGCGTATTAGAATATTAGAATTTTATCTCAAAGCTTTGTCTTTTCCATCTTCAACTGCCCAGTACCTTACTCCTTACTCACAGGTCAGAATTTCTTCTTCTTGATATAATAATTTCCTTTAAATTCTCTCCATTTTGTTCTGTATCTGTCTTGAAAGATGATGACTACAGCTCAACACTATTCTGCAGCTGAGGCTTTCCCAGTAGAAAGTGAAGCAAAGCATAACTGTGTCATCTGTGCAAAACTCTTAACTATGGTCTCAGGATGGTACTTCCCTTTCTTTTTTTTTTTTTTTTTTTTTTTGCAACAGTAATATATTGTCAGTTCAATAATCTTTATTCTGAAGCACAAAAAAATGGTTTCACCCTCTGAAAATGTGTGCTGTGCCCATTTGTGCTTTCATTATCAACCTCCAGAAGTTACTGTGCTATAGTTTTGTCCTTACTCTCTCATTCCTGTAAATTACAACAGCAGGCTAATTTATTACAGCTGTCAGGAAACATTTCAGTATTTTAAGAGTGTATGTAATTTGGGAGGCCTGCAATCAGCTTGAATAAACAGAAATTAAGCAATTAACCTCAGCACACTGGACTGTTATCCCTGACATGATTGCACACACAAAACTGAATGGACTATAAAGAATCAGTGTGATCATATCATACCCCAATGTCTGTGTGGTATCAAAACGTGCCCTTCTTTCAGTCTGATAGTTGGCTGAATCTCCGTACCTGATCAGACAAATGTGTTACTGAGCTATGATCCCTTTGCATTTCAGATTGTTTTGCACCTTCTGTCTACACTTGGAACCAATAAACCAAAAAGATCTGCTGTCAAAGTGCTAAACAGCCTTCTCCTGTGGAAATACTCAGCACAGGCTTGTGAGGACTATATCTCTGGGAGTGAATGACTGCCAGGTTGATAGTTGTAGAGAAAGATGCCAGCTTCACTGAAGGAGATCACAGCAATTCTCTCTCCTTAAGCAAAATGGTCTCTTTGGCGGTGTGGCATTTGGAGAAAGTTGGATTTATGTTTTAGCTGGTTTACTTCTAGTCACAGTAACAAACTCACTCAACAGCAGGACCACCTCCTATGATGCTTCTGCCTAAACCATTTGTCCCCCAGTCTATAGGTGTGTGTGTCTCTGTGTCTGTGTGTGTGTGATGTCAAGTGACAGGTCCCAGAACTCCAGAATATCAGGATTTTTTTCTTTGCCATCGCTGGCTCTAACAGACACCCAGGCAGTTGGATGCCAGTTTCCAACATAAACACAGTCCTGTTAGTTTCTTAGTTTTCACTCTATGACCCTGTCTAATAGCAGTCAGTAGATTGTGTGCTTTCATGAGAACTGTGTACTTTGCCTGTCACAATATGGTCCCCTGACCCTTCCACCACAAAGAATTCCTTTGGCATAGCAGTGCCATTGTCTTCCTCTGTGCCCAGGGTACTGGCACAAGGAATCCTCTGTGTGGCTGTCCAGTGTACTGCTGGTTTTGAGTCTTCATCAAAATGCTGAACATTGTCTTAGGTTGTGCCATTTGCTGCAGCATGGAGAAGCAGTGTGGGTTTTTTCCTGTAGCCTCTTCATTAGTGTTACCTGCCTATGTTATTTAACCTTCTTCTAATATTTTGGTTCACCTATGTAATCATAGCCTTAGTAAACCTATAGGAGCTTCTATGAGCTGGATGCCAGTGCTTTGCAAAGTCCAGTGGTATTATCACAAATTGATTTTATGGCTTGCAATGTCACAATTTCTTACCTCAGTTTCCCGGTGTATTCTGGTCTCCTCCTGGGGCCTCAATGTACTTCTCCAAAGACTGTAACATACTTCACCATGTCTCTCTAAAAATGTGAATTTAGTAATTTTTCTTTTTTTGTGTACTGCAATCCATGTATTTCTGTAAGACAGTTTCATAGATGGTCTAAATTAATCTCACTAATTAGAAAACAGAACTCTGTTAAGAAATGGTAAAAGCCTCACCACCACATTGTCAGGTGTGCTCTCAGGGGACCAGACTCAAATGCCAAGCTCCCCACTTTACAGTCTCCTATTTCTCTAGGCATGTCTTGAAATTACTGCAATCTTTATGTGTTCCACATTCAGAACATTTCAGATTCTTGTTAGTGAAATATTTTTTAATGTCCCCAAGTCTCAAATTTTTATCCTTGCAACTAAGATTTACTGCTTAGCTCTGCTTGGCTATGGCCTGTAAGGCATTAGTTACCTGTAAGACTGGCCACCATGCAACTCCTTGGACCCTATGGTGAGGATTGCTGGGCTCATTGTTTAGCAGATGTGTTCTCAAATATGTGTGTTGGCTCCCCTGTCACAGAAACCAGAAATCTGTACCCAAGCAGTTCACTGGAACATTTCTGGTCTTTCCGATTATTTAACAGCTGCAGACACCTTCTGAGAGGAGACATCCTTGGAGTGAAAGCATTGCATTATTTTGCAAAGACTGTTGAACAGCCTCAAACACTTCCTTCCAGGGAAAATCAGCTAGAGTCTTATTTGTACTTGTTGGAATTACAAGTTAGTAGTCAGTTCTGCATCCCTCATGACCTACCCTTCCTGTAGATGCTTTGCCACCCTTGCTTCCAACAACCTACATAATTTTTATTTCACATACTGCATACTGATAAACAGGTAATATAATGTCAAAATTAAACTAAAATTCAGATTTTAGATCCAATTCATTAAAAGAAGTTATTAAATATTCTCCACAGATAGGCAGTTATTGAATGAATACTGCATGGGAGAAGTTCAGTCTCACTCAGGCGTAATACAGCCAATTTATTTGCATTACTCAAAGTCAGAAATGCAGGAGTTCAAATGAAGAAAAAGCCAGTGTCTGAAAAAATCACTGCTGGTTTAACTGAGTTTTTTAGTAACATAGATAAGGACATATAATACTATATTTTAATGAATAAGCAAAATACTGGATTTTACTACATTTTAATTAATCAGCACTGCATTTTATGTAATTATTGATTTAGGTTTCTTCTGTAAGGCAAGAAAGAATTGTCTTTGTTGCATCATGTGAAGAAACAAATTTGGTGTCAGTGTCAAATAATTTGTTGGTTTTGTGGTTTTTTTTTTGTTGTTCAGTATTTTAATATTTTCTGTTTAAGTGGCTTCCCACTTGCAGCTCAGAAAAGTAGTTCACAGAAATATTCAAGCAGCCTATAGAAATGTTGACAAGGATCACAGTAAATATTCTTCCCTTACACCTCCTTCTTCCCTGCCATATCAAGAAATCCTATTTAATAAGACAGATACAAATGGACAAGGCTTGTTGATCATGAAGCTGCATTTCAATCAGGAAGCACTAAAACTGGGAATATATATCATGGATCTCTTGAGTAACTCTGCATCAGTCCAGATTATAGGTGAGGGTTATTTTTTCCCATTTTCATGTGAGAAGCTGAAAATACATTTCCAGCCCTGAACACTGACTTCTGAAACCTTGATGCACCCTACTGAAGCTTTCCAAGAGATGAACAGCAACAGTCACAATCTTTTTACATTTTTAGCCGAAGATTGGAGTTTCTGTGGCTTGCATGTCCAGACCTCCAGATAAGATGAGCTAGCTCAGACCTACTGAAGCACAGTGCAGTTCTCATTGCACCAGCGGAGGACCTACATCTGAATACTGGATTAATGGCTTGTACTGCCAAAATTCTGAAATGTTGGTGCAGTTGGCATGGCTCGTATGCCTGTACTAGTGCTTCCATCTTTTCATACAGATGAAAATGAAAGAAAAAGAAAGAAAGAAAAGAAAATGTCCTAAAGAAAATGCCTAAAGAAAATGTCCATGCTTTGAGAAAGGTGTCTTTAGAGAGACTGCCTTGAGAACTGGTATTGCTGGAATCATTATCAGCACTGACCTGAAAAGGTTCTCTGGCCTGTGGCAGAGCAGAGGAAAACACAGTTGACCCCCAGGGTCCTGAAGCAGCAGAGCTTGCTTTCACTCATTTCTTTTCCAAGGTCCATAATAATTTTTGAGCCCATCAGTCATTGCAGCCAGATTTGACTGATGGCAGAGATGTCACAGATAATTTTGTCTCCAAAGGTTTTAAGAAAACCCAAGAACATTCAAGTAGAAAAGGGAGAGACAGTTCCCAATTTCCCAGGTGAAAGAATAGCTGCCATAAGCTCATCTCTTACTAGAAATGAGAGAAACTCTGGAATTGTGTGATGTGCAGCAAAATGATGGCAGAGTCTACCCTGATTTGCACACCAAAGTCAATCAGCCACGAGGGACGAATCCATAGGAAATCAAGCATAATTAGGTCTAGAGTTCAAAGGTCAATGAACACAGCAGAATGAAGCACTATATAAATACAGAGAGAATCCAGTCTCATGCCAGGAAATATTGGTAGAACCTAAGCAAATACTTAAATGCGTAATCATCTATCTTTAATCATGTCAAATAAAAGCTTTGTCAATAGTTACAGGCACGTTACATTGCTTTGAAAAACAATGTTTTTCAAAACAAAAGCACTGCTTTTATTTTACCTCCTTCACTACCTCCCATTTAACAATTCCCCACCCAACTTGCCTTTATTGCAGGAAAAGAGGCAGCTAAGCATGCATAGTTCCACCTCAGTGTTGAAAGGACTAATGATTCCAATGCAGACGAAAGCCAGCCCTGTTTTGGGGTGGGGTGTACATTCCCTTTTATTCTGCTCTGTATCACAAAGTAAAAATCCACTCCTCTCCTACAACAAGTGACAAAGCTTGGCTATATATAAAACTAAGAAGTACATTCCTATGACTGTTTTTCTCAAAGATCTCCAAGATCTTTTAGTCAGTTCTCTGCCTCACAGAAATATGTGAACCATATAATTCCTCCTATGGAAAATTCCTCTATTTAGCCACTCCATACCCCCAGAAAGTTTTGGAAGATAAGGATAAAAAATACAATGTGCATCTGACAAGGGATCCCAGTCCCGAGGCTAGTGAGTGTTTCCCAGATCATACATGGAGGTACAGGCCTCCCTTCACCTGGAGGTGCAGCTTTTTATGACTCTTCCTTGAGCCCTCCTCTGTCTCAAAGCACTGCGGTGCCAGTCAAACAACACTACTGTCCTCAAAGGTCAGAAGCACAACTTCTCATCACATAAAATGATTTCCTAAGGCAATTTTTGGAGAAGGAAAAAGGCAAATGAAGATACCCAGGTACACAAAAAATTCCAACTGATTTGTCCCATTGTTGTATTCAACAGTGGTAGACAACACAGAAATTTGGGGAGCACCAAAAGAACCATACCATTGAAGCCATGAACAGAGGTAGCTCAGAAATGCAGAGCATCAGACACAAGCCAAGCCCTGGGATGAAAGCCTTCTCCTGTAGCAAGTTCTTTAAACAGCAAGTTACACATATATAATGCTAGTCCCAATACTAGGTAAGGAACGGGGAAACATTACTAGAAACGCAGAAAGTTAATTGCAAAAACCAGACACTATTTACAGACTTCTTTATGCTGAGGGAGAAGAGCAGTCTACAGTCAAATCAAAGGAATGAAAAACTGCACACTCGAATATGGGGGAAAAGTAAGTGCAGAGGATTTATTCTAAAGACTCTGAAATCTATAGGAAGAACTGCATTACATTAAGATATGCAGATCCACTTCTATGCTATTCAGTTTCTACAGAAACATCACTGTAAAGATATTTTAATCTATTTTAAAAATAGATATAAAAAAAGCTGTGTGTAACCTTTTGTTAGATAAATCATACTGTCACTAAACCAGCTTTGAAGACTGGTTGCTTCTGCTGAACACAGTGGGAGTTCTGCCATGGACTGAGAGACAATAGCCTGTTCCTCAGTGCAAGCTAGAGAGAAGAATGTACACGTGCTGGAGCAGTGTTTGTGGAACATGGTGCTGATTTTAGTGATGGCTTTTTCTATGCACCAAGCATGAGATCATGTACAGGGCTGTATTTACATGGTGATGTAATTTTGCAGCAGAAGCTGGAAAACAAGGAGGGTAAGTCATGTTCAGGGTGATATATGCCAAGCTTTCCACAACTATGCAGCCATGTCATATGTATGTTGGCAGGATTAAAGTAAGATGTGGGACAATCCTGCCCTAAACTTCTAGACAACCTTATGTTTTGGCTGCAAAATCGACTCAAAACTTTCATCAGGCAAACAGTTTTCAAGTCAAACAGCGTATGTACTTAAATGAATGCTTACAAAATCACCTTTTGTTTTATACAGATGTTCTGGCAACAAAAGGAAAAACCACAGATGCCGAATGGATTTAACAACATGGCTCTATTTATGTTGTGATCACATAAGATCGGATGCTCAAATACAATTATTTTCCAAATGATGTTATATGATAATGTGGTTTGATAATAATGAAATTATGATAATGTTTACAAACTGTTACACCCACTCATCTTCTGTGGTAGAATCTCACATTTTTTCCTTAAAAGGAATGTCATGGCATGTCACTGAGACATAAAAACTTGAAAAATAAATTTGTTGATCTTGTTTACATACAGAAACCTATTAGTCATAAATAAATAAAACAGGATTGTTTGATTAACCAGTGAAATTATACACACGCTTTTTGGAATATCTGATCAAGTTTAGTCTATGGTTGGTTTCTAACTATGCAGGCGCAGATCTCTGTATGAATAACATTTAATATAAGATCATAACTGTTCTTCCAGTTCATCCATATTCATTTGGGAGCTGACCAAAATAAAACGGGTGCAGCTCTGAACCTCTGCTGCTTTCATCAGAATTGGTTTTGGTTAGGAAGCTGGGTGAGTCACTAAGCAGAAGCAAGAGCAAATCCAGCTATAAAACATGTGTGCCTTTTATCTACAAATAAAGTGAACTGACAAAACAGCTTTAGCAGTATTTTCAATGACAGTAAACTTGGATGTAACAATCAAAATAGTGGCTGAGGGTGCTTTAGAGGGACAACATACAGCTCTGCCCATTAGAAGCATCCCAGGACACCTCTCTTTCCTTTTTCCTGCATGTACCCTGGAGCACACGAAGTTCCTTGGTAATTTATATCATGGATTGATCTTCAAATGATGCATCATTTTCCTTTCCTGGAAAACTACCTTAGTCTCAAATAAGCCAGTAGCTGGATTTGAAGGAGCTGAAGTCTCACACGCATTTTAGTGAGGCAGTCACTAAGCCGTAAAGCAAAATATTCTGCATTTAAAAGGCAAGATGTCCCAGGTGATTTCTAGCTGGCATTTTAAGACAGTCAAATGGAAATAATACCTGCTGAACAGGTTTTCAGTTTTACCCAGGACTGCTGCTAGGAATATGCGTGTATCCCCATGTCTCATGGGTTTTTTTCAGGACTGTTGTCTAACATACCAACCATACCAATAAGCTCTAGACCCAATGAATCACCAACAAAAAATTCTTTATGTGACAAAAAGCACAATTGTTGACAAGAGTCAACTATTAAGCACTCATCGAATTCTTACATGAATGCACACAAATACAGAACATGCCAAAGCCTGGGAATGAGCACAGGATGAAGCAGTGCCTCAGAGCAGTTCTTCAGAGTGCTGTAGTACCTGTGTGCATCTTGCAAGGAGAAGCCTTATGTATCTCCTCCATGTGTCATGAGTTAACTCCCCTATGGCAGCACTACATGAAACAGAGTTTGTTAGCTGGTATTTTCTCAGAGAAAAGTAGAAATTGAACTTCACTTTGAGATGCTGCTAAACATTGGTATAAACAATTGGGGAAAAAAAGACAAATTTTTTCTGTTCATAGCTTTTATTATAAACATATACATTAAATATTAACATAGCAAAAAGGAAAGAGACTTGGTAGGCCTTTAGAAGGGTAGGTGTCCTAAAACAGCCCCAGAAATCCATTTTATACAGTATCCACTGAGTTGGCACACTCTGTAGAACCACTGCTGTAGTAATTGAAGTCTGCAAAACACTGGGATATTCCCTGTCCTCTCTTTTAAATAGAACAGCATTCTGCATCAGGAAACAGTTAGTTTGCACTTTTGTTTACTGCCACAATGAATAAAATGTTCGGCCACAATGAATAAAAAAGATCCATGTATTCAAATAAAGATTCTCCAAAAATATCAGTTCAGCCCACTTCCTTTTTTCATTTTACCAGCAGGCCAGACTCCTGACTGTTATAAGTGGCTGAAAATTATCAGTGTCACTCAAGATCTTCTGGGCCTACTGGGAGCTTTGCAAAGAGTAAGAGCTCGAACCGATGTTTGTTCTCCAAGTAACATGCAAAACCTTTTTTCAATTCTTTTATAATGACTGGTTGAAAAGCAGAGTATGTATGAGTCCGTGAAAATCTTTCTGTTTTCAAAATAACAAATTTCAACAACAATCTGGATGGTTGAAGTTTAAAAAGTTTCAATTATCAATTATTCAATTTTTTAATCAGGTAGTTGAAGAAGTGCAAAAAGGTCTGTGCTTTTAGATTTATACATTATCAATTATATACTTGGTATTTTCTCCCCTTAAAAATAACCGTGAATAAACACCTGAAAATATTGGAACGAACTGAAAATATAATCTTAGGATTTTGTTGGAAAAATACAATAAAAAATACGGTAATTTCTTCTTAGTAGAAACAAGTAATGAAAATATACTCCCACACATAATTTTTAGAATCCTAGACACATAAGAAATACTTCTGCAGTAGCAGCCCATCCTTTAACCAAAGTCTGAATCCTTTACAGTGCTGCATTTTAATTAATATCAAAAAGCACTTATGTCAGTAAATCTTTGCTTACTCCTTTGTATGTGTTAGCCTGTGTTCTGGCAATGGAAGCAAATGCTAGAGCATGTTGATTAGCTAGGAAGTGGTTTACATATAAGTGTTCTATATAAGAAAGTAATCTAAAAATACTGGCTCTGATCCTAGGCAGGATCACTGCCTCTTTGTACTATTCCATTGATTCCAGCCAGAATCATCTACCCAAACAGAGCAAGTCTGGAGGGCCCCTCTTTTAAAGATCACTGAGTCAGACAAACTTTTATCTTTCCATCTTTCTGTTTTGAGGAAAGGATAGGGGCAAGCTCAAGCTACAGGCTTCTGAACAACCCTTCATCCAAAACAGAGATTAGAAAAGCCTTACTGTGTACTTCCCTTTATGCCTTCTCCTACTGCCACAGCTTTCCCACTTGCTTGGGCACATGTTACTCTGATCAAATGGTGTCAAGGACCCCAGAGGCTCACAGGTACCCAGAATCAAGCCACTGACCTGACCCATACCCTGGACTTTGGAGTCTGCCAAAGACAAGACTGCAGATGAGCATGATGTCAGTCACTAGTGTGAAATAGAGTCAATTCAAGCTGCTTCTCTCCAAAGTTGAATTTCTGTGCTTTTATGAAGCCCAAAAGGAGTAAACATCTTTTTTTCAAGATGGATTTTGTGAAATCAAATGAGCGCTTTTTGCAGTTCCTAAGTCTTCTTTGCAATAATATTTAGCCAGTATTTCTCTTGGTGAAACTGAATTTTCCCTGTTTCCACAGAGGCATGATGCAGTGGAGAACTTCTGAAGAACGTGCATAGACAATATCTTTCTTTTTATTTATACTATTTTAGACAGCATATGAATTTTCGTAGAAAAATCAGTTCTGAATTTCATCTCCAGTCTTCAAGATGGACCAATGCTGTACCATTTAACAACAACTTTTTCAGGGTTTGCAATGGTATCTTTCCACTGCTCTGCTGCTTCACTGTTGCTGCTATCGGGACTTAACCAGATCTGCATTAAGAAAAAAAAAAAAATTGAGTTTACCTGATATAACAAAAGCCCAACCTTTACTAGTTCCAAATAAATACCATGGAAGTGTAGAACAAGATACAACATACAGACTGTGACCAAAGCATAACAGCAACAAATACAGTTCTGCTAGTCCTAACATATCTTGGCTTTCAGTTGGGAACACAGGGAGTCTGTGTTTAAATTTAGCCTCTAAAATAGTTTAGAGAACCCACTGCATAATAATGTTTCTGTACTTAATAAGATGTTTTAAATGAAGCATTCCTTGCTGTATTCAAATGCCTGTGCTGGGGTCAGGGGCTCAGCAGGCCAGTGCCGGTTCTGTGTGTCCGGACGCAGTTGGCTCCAAGCCATCCAGCATCCGGCACGAGCTGTCCAGCATTTTCATGAGCATTTAAAATTGCACACTCCCACAGCCAGGGCCAAACCTGCATTCCACAGAAGTTACTAACATGCCCGTACCACACATAGTCACGTAGTAAGAGTCCGTTTCTTCTCAGTATTCAGTTAGTGGATAGTGGCCATTAAATGAGGAAATGAAGTACAACTAGGAAATTTTCCCCTTTAACATTATCACCAGCCTCCACTGCCAAAAGAATTCTGCTTATGTAAGTAGGTAGCGTTATTTACAGGACTCTATTTCCTCAACTCTTCCAAGAATGACTCCTTTTAAGACTTCTCAGAAACCTTGACCATGAAGTACATTCAGCCTATACTGCTGGGGCATGAGTCCTCAAGAAGTGAGAGTAATGTCTTCCAGAATACCACAGACAGCTGATGTTTCATCCACAGATTCAATGTACATCTTGCTCATGATTAAAGACATGCCTGTAAAAGCAGCCTAATCTAAGTATTGTCTGCTTAGAACAGCATCCAATTAAACATCATTCTCTGAAGAACAAAGTTAATAGATCCAGCTATATTCATTTTTTTTCCAGTTACCCAGCCAATTGCTCAGAGTACATTTTTCCCTGAGCCATATTTTATGTCTTCATATGTTATGTGGCAGTGTCTGCCTTCATGAGCTGAAACAACCTTTTCCAAATAACCTCTGAGAAGCACAAGTTTTCCTCCCCCTAAAAATAAGACCCATGATTAAATCTAACTTATCAGATTGAGATTACCTCACATATTGCTAGGTGACTGCAAAATCATACAAAATCTTTTCCCCCCAAGGTATTACAACTAAAAAGAACGTTTTTTTTTTCTTTTCCTACTTCAAATCTAATTCCACCAACAGGAAGATGGGACATACAACATGAGGCTACAAAAAATGGAGGAACTTCACATAACTCTTGCTAGCACATCATTTCTATATCTTATAGCACAAAAGCATCTCCTGTAGCTGCATGTCTTCACTAGGAACAAAAAACATCACTAGAATGGGACAGCATCCTTTTTTGTACCTAAGGACAGCACAGTCCTCCATTTGACATGATATGTTACAGTTGGGATCTCCAAATCAAGTCTACATTATTAATTTATGCATATATTAAAATTCTCTTAGTGCATCTAACTGGGTCAGGAAAAGCACAGAGCATTAAGAACAGCTATGGCTCACTATACCAAGAAGAAGGGAGACAGAAAGGACAGGATGATGGTAAATTACAACAAGCAGGGCAAAAGGATGGAGAGAATAATGAGACCAGACTATTTTTTATGGTGGTTAAATAAATATGATCACACAAATGCTTTCACAGAGATACTACTGAAGTTGTGTCTGTTAAAAAAAACTTTAAAAAAAGCTAAAAATACTTTTGTGTTTGGACACTTCCACTATTACTTGATCATACATAGTTAGACTATTGTACTGACTTCAGCATTGTTTTCAGCATTGTTTTACCCAGGAAAGCAGTCTCATTGTAGCTCTTGATATTTCCTTGCACACATCCCTGTTGTGAGTGTATTATAATGCTAAGACAATACCCTCTTACTGCACAGGACATTTAGGACACTCAGTAGGTTATGGAACTCCTGTGCGTGTTAAGTTTGTTTTCTTTAGAAAGCTAAAGGCAAAGAGGAGATCCTATGTCTCTTGGAAGGAATCTGTCACATAGTAATACTCCACACAAAACTGAACTTAGGATTTCTTTTTGAAAGAAAAATCAAATGTCAACTCCCATTTTGATGCTGGTGTATGTTTAAGAGCCTGGTACCATTCATCCTTGGATTACATCCAGAAGTGTTTCGTGGCATTTGCTGGTTTTTTGTATGTTGCCTCATTTAAAGTATTTTAAAATTCATACCAAGAAACATGTGGAACCGGGTTTTAAGTAAAGGATATCAGGCTATTTAGCAGAAACCAACCTGTCCTAGGAAGTGTTTTCTTCTCACTGAGCTTCTGCTGTAGAGCTTGATGAGAAAGCTAATTCCTTGTTCAGCTTGGCTAACTGGAAAAACCATCATTTCTCCCCACTTCACTTGGCCATTAGTGGACTTCAGAAGGCGAGTCTTCTTCTTGTAGATGATCCCCTCTGTACTAAACATTCCAACTTTCACAAAGAAATCTAGCACAAAAGAGAAGGAAAAAGGCATAGCACACAAAGGGTTCCTCACAATTCACCCAAAAAGGAACCAACAAGATCCATATGTATGGTTCAAATTGCATCAATTTCTCAAAAGTCTGGCCAAAAGAACTGTACAATAGCTTTCCTGACTAGTCACACAGAGTATGTTCAGTAATATTGAACTGATTAACACAGTATCCAAACAGCAAGTGCGAGCTAATGCTCTTGTATGTCAGGATTATTATTGGGATAAAAATCTTCCAAAATACATAAACACAGATCTTCAAACCAAACAATATATAATCAAGTAAGACATCTGGGGAAACAAGCCTTGGCAATGGAAATGCACCACACAATATGTTAGTCCGAGGCTTGTAATGAATGTTATGAATTGCCAACCTATTGAGCAGCAATTTACCTGTTACAAATGCTTTTAGACAGGAGGCATGAAACAGCTGATGTAACTTACTTGAAGACAGTGGTGTAGAGGAAAAAGGAAGGTTTTGTGCTTCAAGAATCTGTAACTGTATCCTCCTGTTTATTGCTTGAAAACAAGTTCCTATTTGAAGTTCTGCACGGCACACCTACAAGCAGAAGAATGTTGCCATAACATCTGGATTAAGTTGCTTATAAACTCAGGAAACACAGGAATTTTGTCATACATTGGGCTCCCACATTTCTATCTGGGATTTCCTGGACAGAAATATGAGCATGTGTTGTATACAGAACCTGGAGATGCACAGTAAGTGCATCGTGCACTTGTCATAGCTGCAGTACATGTGCTCCACTGACAAGCTGCTTATGTGTGGTGCACATATGGCCCTTGTGGGCTGCAGCCAGGGATCCTGGGCAAATAAACTAGTCCTCAGTTTTCACCTGGTACAGATTCTGCAGTGGTAAGAGCGGATACACGCAGAGGAAACCAGACATGCCATTGCAACTTTACTAAATCTGGGTGTGGAAGTGAGAGACCACGTATGCTCAACTCACACAAAAACCTTCGGAGTTCCCCCTCCCACACTTCTGAATTTTGCAAAATGGAGATATAAGCAATGTTTTCCATAGATACAAGGCTCTGTCACTTAATGTCAGGAGTGTTTAGGGTGACTGCATACTGTGCTGTTTCCTGTGTTAAGAAAGTACTTGTGTTTTACATGCCTACAGACATACAGCACTGCCACACACACATAGTGTATGTATCAAGATCTCCAATCTGATTCCTGGGGGGGGTTTATAGAATTTTTGCCAGTGGCAAAGTTGCACTGAGTCATCCTCATTGCTCTCCTGTCAGACTCTAATGTCCTCAGAACACTGTAAGAGCAGCAGGAAACAGCCAGTGGAGACCCACCTTTCCTGATAGCCTTCAATTAAATGGACTCTGCTAGTCTTTGTTGCCTTCAAGTTTTAATGCAATTCAATGAACCAAAATGCACTAAGCAAGAGAGCAACAGGTCAGATAAAGAAAACTCAGGCTCCAGTTCATCAAAGAGACCCAAATTCTCTTTGTAGCTCAGCCACAAAATTTCTGTGTAACCCTGAGAGGAAGCCATTTAGTTGACTCTGAGCTTTGGCTTTCTGTTGGCAGAGAGGGTAGAGTTTGCTGCCTCGCAGGGTAGTATGGGAATGAATCCCAGAGTGTCTGGAGGGCTCCTGGATATAATGGTGAAGAAAGCCAACACAGACTGAGAAACTATGAGATGATAGAGAAATTTACACAGAGATGAAATGCTTTCTAAACCACCTTCCTCTGTCACTTTATCTTACTGCTTTTGAAGCAATATGGTTTTTCACATTAGAACTAAAAAATGTCAAGTGTAACTTATGTTAGAAATCAAGAGTATCATTCATACTGCTCAGAAACACTTAAATAAAATTTACTTTTGAATTGCTAATTCAAGTTTAATTTGTTGAAAATACAAACGTCTAGACACAATCTATAAAAGAAACAAACAAAGTGAGGGTAGGGGGAAAGGAAATCCCACTGCGAGAACCACCTGCTTCTTATTACATTAATGGAAATGAACTGTCTGAATCATTACTTCACAGCATGCAATCTGAACATTAAATATATGGCTGTCTCTCCAGTTTCAGGCCACTGAATATCTTAGCACTTTTCTTCCATAACAAAAGCAGATTTCATTTGCTCTGAGCTCTTGCTGTGAGTCCTAAGGATCTTCTGATGGGTTTTTGGTCAGAAAAGACAACTACCCGGTGTTCTTTGCTGAACATTTCCCCAGAATGCCCCTCCCTCAAGCTGTGAGCCATGGTGTGGAAGAGCTTGCTTTAGCTCTTTTCCTGGAAACATCTGCAGTTTATGATCAGAACAGCTATGTGCAGAGGTCAAAAGTCTGCATTTTTTCCCCATCAAAATGCCTTTCTCCAAGGAAGTATGGTAAAAGGAAAAAAAAAGAACTCCTCTAGTTTTTATTATTGAATTATTTTACTTTCATTCCCAGCAACTCTTTCTAGGTAAGATAAGAACATACTTCCACAGTATTGGCACTTACAGGTGCTTTGGAAGGAGGAGATACATCCAGCCAATGACTCGACTCCTGTGAGCTCAGCTCCCGCAGTGCCAAGGAACATTCTCCAATAGTTTTTTTCCTGGGAGTCTGTGTCTGGATTTTAAATACCAATCTGACAGCCTGGAGGCTTTGCAGTTTAATAGCAAAAACAAAAGTTTCCATAAATTCAATGTCCTAGAAAGAAAAACAGAGGAGTAACATCATCATTTTAAGAGAATCCCACTGAGCCCAAAACCTGGAAACCAAAGCATCCTGGTTCTATAGCCACTGCTCCTGACTACCATTTTAGGTTGCCATGGAAAAGTGTGTTTTTATAGTGCAAATACCACACACATTCACCCCCTCATTGTCACATCTCGGCAGGGGCAAAGTTCTGGATTATTTTTCATGACCATAATGAGTTGTAGCCATCTCTTCTGGAGCTTTACAACAGTACATGCACATTGTCACAACAGATTCTCTAGCCTTTTGCTACAGTCTCTCCAGCTAATTTTATTTTCTTTCACCTTTGGCTCACATTATGGGAGATTTATGTTGCTTTACCTTCACTCCCTTAATATTCCTTTACTGCCACTGTCAGGAATCTTGTCCCATGTGACCAATTCTTACTATTTTGTGTAGAGACAAAAGTGTGAATATTGTCTCCTGCCAGATCAGAGGCAGTACCTACAGGTATGCCCAGTCTTTCTCTGGTCCGCCACCACAGAGGTGCTAAGGCCAGCAGCTCCTGGTTCAGTCCCCTATGAGCATATCTGTCCTGCCAGCTTGTGAGAGAAGGGCAAGAGTACAATGCAAGAGACTATATAGGGGGAGGAAGTGGAATAAGGCTTTTAATAGGATTTTGAGAAGTTGAGGGAAGTAAAAGACACTGGGGCAGTTACCACAGCAAATATGGCATAGGAGTGGATGTTTGGTCCATTTTAAAAATCCATTTACATGTCACTATTATTTTTTTGTGGGGAAAAGTATTTCTCAGTGTTTTTTGTGCCTCTACTTACACTGCAGCCCTCCTTGGCAGAAGATTTGAAATGCACTGGCTTGGGCAGTGTGAGAATTCCCTTGACACATATACGAGGGTTTTCCCCACAGCTAGAAGGCCAGCTCAAGTCTTTGCACTGCAACATGGAAAACAGTCAGTTTAGACAATGCAAGACTTTTACCATTTGATGTAGTTACAATGTCTACTCAAAGTTCCATTGCCTGAAAATTATTCACAGTTCTTGGAAGTATATAAAACGAACAGCATAACTGTATCACATTTGCTGACAAAAATGCCACAAGAAGCTACTCAAAGTTCTGTTAGGGTTCTGCCCTGAAGGAACTGTTAAAGTCATAGAATCACAGAAGTCACTTAAATGCTGCCTCCACAGTTGCTCCCATTTACTGCCTTCAGATTTCCACAGGAAAATGTCCATAGCAGGACCAGCCCATGACCAGCTCAGCTTTCTAGTCTGTGCTGAACAGTTCCTCACATCACAACCAGAGCATATGTTAACATATGTATAGTAACATAAGGAGATACATACTTCTTCTTATTGACTGCAGCAGAACAGAGATTGCAACAGAAAAAAATTAGAGAGGAAGATGCTTTGAAACCTAGTATTATATTTGACTGAACTTTTTTTATATTAACTCTTACAAGCAATTTTATCTTTTTCCTAAATGTATTCATTAAAGTAACAGAGACAAATTTTCTGACAATTACCACTAAGTATAGTAGAACAGTCCTTTGAATAAGTAATCAACTTATTTATATTTGCTTACATGTAAAACTGTGATCCAAATCTGTTCTACAGGAGAAACATAACACAACTTCACATTCAGTCTTCCAAAGTCTCGTTCATCACCTGATAATGTAATAGTATCTATGGAAGAAAGCCAATTTATATTTTTAGAAGTAATGCAGTATCTTAAAAGTTCCTTCCAGGAATAAGGGAACTCACTAGTAGGTGGGCTGCTTATCTTTGCAAACTTCTCTCAAAATAAGTTTGAAAACACCTACATTTTAAGGACAAAATATCCACCAAATCCAGTACCCTGACCTTCTGCATAGCTAAAAGACTTCACATTTCATAGAATAGAATCATGTAATCATAGAATATCCTGAGCTGGAAGGGACCCATAAGGATCATAAAAGTCCAACTTCTGGCCCTGCACAGGAGACCACACCAAGAATCACACCCTGTGCCTGGGTTATCTCAACTGAATTTAGTAAATGTTATACTCAAACAACTTCTAGAAAGAAGAAAGGCAGCATGTTCCTGAGACACTCAGAACACATTTATATCCTATCACTTCCCTTAATCTCTTTTACTGTTAAGTTTATAAATTGGCCTCTTCTTTATCTTTCTCAAATTTCAATTCCAGTCTAGTAAACATTTTACTATTATGCTGTCTCCAAATCAGAAGAGCCATTTAATATCCAGCATTTCTGTCATGACTGGAACCAGGTCATTGCCTCAGTCTTGTTTCTGATGAGACTGGGTCAAACTCTTGACTTCTAGCAGGGTGACTTTTCTGGGGACTTAATTTTTGAGGGTTTATTTTGCAGTATATCCACTTCTTCAGCATTCTCTCATAAAAAAGGATACTGGGTTTGCACGCAATATTCTTGTCTAATTACCACTGTAATTAGACAAGAATATTGGGTATTGGATTATATTGGTATTGGATTTCAGGCACTTCACACAGAAAAATAATGATACATGAAAAAGGATTAGACCTGGGACCTAGTGCTGCATTCTATCCTAACACAGTGTCTGTAATTTCTTAGTTCACTTGGGTAGTAAATCCGGGTATGAATTTCTCAAAAGCATGAGAACTTCTCAAAGTCTCATTTGCTCAATCTCCAGACAACAGGACAGTGCAAGCCCAAATCTCTTCATTTCAAATTGCCAAGTCATCTCCAGCTGACCTGCTAGTCAGATTCATCTCAAAAAAACCCCAAAAAACCAAAAACCAAAACCCAAACAAAAATATCAACAATAGGGCAGAAACAGCTTAATGGTTCATGTGCAAAGGGAAATATTTCATTACAAGGTAAACAAACAAAACATTACCCAGGCTCCTGTTACTGCCTTGTGAATCCTTCCTGGAAGAGGTACTGCTAGGTACACTGGAGACTGAATCGTATCTCTGGAGACAGGAAAAAAGAGTCACTAAGTTCAGAGCAACAGATGCAAAACCCAGAGATTATACCATCAGGCAAGATACTATGAAAACAAAATACTCAATTTCAAATAATTCCCTCATTCCCTACCACTTTCTTGATTCAGCAGCACGCAATTATTATTTTGATGCAACGAGCTAATAGAGGACCCGTTTGACCAGTAGAGATTTTTTTTGCTCATGGATATATACACAACTTCATTGCTATATAAGACATGATTATTAAAGAAGAAATAAATAAACACAGTGTTTTGTGTCAATGGAAACTTCCAGTGTTCCACTTTTCATCTGATGGGAGAAACCACAAGATGATGAACCATGACATGCTGTCTGTCCTGTCCTGCCTAACAGCCTACTTGGGTTTCTCAACAGCCCTGCTGGGCCAGAACAGCAAATGTCAGAGGAGACACGCGGAAAAAGCCTCTTGAAGTTGGTCAAGATGTTGAACTTTTCCCTCTAGTCCTCCCAGTGCACAGTGCAATGCCCTCCAGTATTTACTTTGGAAACACAATGCAACAGGAACAGATAGACTGAAAACTCAGCTCACTCAGTGTAACCTTGGTTACAAGGGAACTCACCTTCATGAATCGGTGGGGGGGGTTCCTGAGATCAAACATCGAACGACTTACATCAAGTGATCCAGGCAAAGCACTGGGTCTTAAATCACTAACTAATAAGACAAAGAGAACAATAAAAATTATGTAAGCTTAGCTGCTAGAAAGAAAGCTCAACTAAGAAAAACTTTCACAAATTATTGGAAAATATCTGCTCAAGGCTACAGGTTACAAATGACAAAAATGGTTTAAAGACAGTATGATCTGCTGTTTCTAGTAACATTTTCCAGGAACATGGGGATGGGGCAGGGAGGAGGAGATGCTGTCTTTTTCAAAAAATTAAATTTTTAATGGAAAAAAATGTCACTTTTTATGCAGGAAGTTGTCTGTAAAATGTAAAAGAGCAGAAAGATTTTAACCATAAAAACATGTTGTTTACCAATAAGAAGTGAAATTTCAGAAAAACATCTATGATTTTTCTGTTTGTGTGGAGTTTATTTTAAAGATGAAGGGAAGGGGCATGTTAAAATTCAAGAATTTAATTTCATACCATCCAAATAAACACATTCTGTAGCTCTAAACCCCCCCCTGAAAAATAACGTAGCACTCGCTGCAATGAACCAGGCTTAAGAGTTTTGCTTTAATAGTCTATACATGCACATGAAGTTCTGAGTTCTGAAACAGCTGTCAAAAAACTCTGGAGGTAAAAGACATTTTAGAACTGTATTCTAGACACACTAGAATAACCTTTCTTGTGTTTAAACTAATTAAGACAGAACTAGTAAAGTGTTTACTTAGCTTGAAGAGAAATGGAAAAAGAGATGATGAACTTAAGGGAAGATGTTCAAGACAGTTCAACAAAATCCATTTGGCTCCTACCACAGGTGCTTACAAAGCCATAGTAAAACCATATGTGTTAAAGGTTGCTAAAATTCTGCATGTGTTTTTTCTCTTAAAAAAAGATATAGTCTTTTCATGTAGTCTCTATGGTGATTCATAATTATTTTAAAACAGGACACAGACTGAGACATTTTTCCCCAGCTGAAAGTAAATAATATATAAATAAATAATGCTATACCAGTCTAAATAAAACTTGTTTAAAAATGAGAGCTGTTGTCAGCTTCCGATTTCATGGAGAAGGTATACATTTCTTGGATATTTTCTGAATGCATTCACCTTAGCAATCACAAGCAACAACTACTCATCTACTTCAGTCTGAACAGCATTCTTTATACAATACATACATCAACGAACAGCACAGAAGACAATTTTTACCTACGTAGCCAAACACCTTCTATCTAAACTTTTACTATCTCACAGCCCTCCCTCATTCTTACACACACTTCTGAGAAGTGGGGACATTGCTGTAGCTTCAAAAGAAGACTACAAAAAAAGCTGGCATATAGCATCCTGCCCCATTTTGCACCTGTGCTTATCATCTGCTCCTGAATGTTTTTTGGAGCTTGTTCCTCTCCCCATATATGTACTCCTCAGGCACTCCTCCTACTCAACATACTGCCTGGCTTCCTTTTTCCATCTCCATCACTCCTCTTACTGGTAAGCTGAAATCTCCTGTACTGCATCCTGGTTTGGATCAGAGGCAGCAACGGAATCTTATTTTGCCAATTTCTCTACCTTTGTGTGATGCATGCAAGCCTTACTAAGCCCCCAAAAGACAAAAAGTAACAGCGCAGCTGAAAAATTAAGCAGAGCTGGTTCTGCAGATTGATTCACCCAAGAAATGTGTGTAGCACACAGATCAGCTTTAGAACTGCTATAACCAGTCTTCTGTAGACTAATGCCTTTTATTCCTCTCGACTATAAACCCTGAAAAAGAGAGGAAGACAGAGAAGCAGGGGTGTGGTCCTTCTCACCTGACCCATATAATTTCCTGCTATCTGATTTTGCTTGGAAGCGCCTGATGAGGTCTGGCGAAACGCGATGCTCCAGATAGAAGGGGTTGTACACGTCATAGCGGGGCCACTGGTACACGCCGTGCAGTTCTGCCTTCTGCTCACCAAACGAGCCTCTGGCTGACTCTGTGGAGCACAAGTAAACATCAAATGCAAGAGTTCCAGACATAACACATGCTGCCTGGCTTCATAAGGCAGGCAGAGTGCCTTCAGGGCAAAGGACAAAATATTTCAATATTATCTACTTTGGGTAAAGGGAAAAAAAAGAAAAAGAAAACACACATATGCATTATGTCAGGTTTCCACAGTGTGTGAGCAAACACTGGAATTAAATTGGCCGTAAAAAACTATGCATACCCTGTCTTGGGGTTTCACAGTAAAAGCCTAAGTAGTTACATACAGAAGGCTCCAAAGACAGCAAGAGAGATGTTGACAGGAAAAGTAGCACTATGTGTACAGAAAACCTCCAATTTATTTAGTTACCTATCCCCAGCATATTCTTACTAAACTAATGGACCCTCAGACCTTCAGGGAGATCTTGTACGGAAAGATAATGCAGCTTGTGACTGCAGTCTCCTTATCTACTTTCCATGGGAAGTCTGTCCATGGTAAAATCGCTGGTCCAAAATTACTTGAATTGTTGGCTGAGGCATAAGTAGACATATCTGAGAGTGCTTGAATCCCAGCCCTTTACTCAGCCTATAATCATTTCAAAAAAAACATGTATGTCTTGGTCAGCAAAACAGTGAAGAACACTGCTGTAGTGTTCTTTACTGCCTGGAGTGAAAAGAAGCCATATGTAACAGCACATTAGAGAATGGGGTGGCCTGGATTCTGTCAAACTCTGATATTTGCTTCCTTCACTTCACCTCCCTGGACTTCCACTTATCTCTTAAAAAGTTCTTTATCCCACAATAAAGGGCCTTCAGTTCTGCAAGTGTGTTGCACCATAAGAGGCAAAATATCACTGCTCAAGAGTCCTCTCCTGCATGTGTTAGTAGTAAAGTAAAAAACTAAAACACTGAGATGGAACATGGGCAGTGATAAAGCAAGAACTCAAGCACAATGGGCTTGAGCATGACGTAAATCAGGATTAACACTAAAAGTCAGGCCACATGATGGAAAATCCAGTGTTCCAGACCAGGAGCACACTTCTTCCTGCTATCTTCTGTGAGAGCATGAGACACACTGCAGCGAGCACCGAAGAGAAAAGCTGCCAGAACTTAATTGCTTTCAGAAGAGTTGCCAAGCGCTAACACTGAGCATGTCCTGTTTCACTAAAGGAAAATGGCCAGACATGCACAGAAAATGGTGAGGAACTGAGAACAGGACTTGGACTTCTACAGATATTTAACAACAATCTAAGAAAAAAGTACTCTAAAGACATTTTTGGAGTATGCCAAAAACCAGCTTTGGCTAATGTGAAGAAGGAACGACAACACACTTCACTGTATTTAGTAAATCTCCCTGAAAAGTAAACACTGCATTTTTAAACACACCTTTAAAGCAGCTTAAAAAAATTAGTATTTAGATTTGGAAAGAGAAATGAAAGTTTCCTACTTGACATAAGAGTCACTTTTCAAATATCTGTTCAAACATCTAAAATATTTGCTCAAGAGAGACAATTATGAAGAGTCAGATCATCCTGCCAGAAGATCTACCAGCTTGTAGCCTCAGGGCCACTCAGAATGAAATTATCAGGAAGCAGAATTCTCAACGTTGACAAGTTACTGAGTGTTAACAGCATGAACAAGGAAAACATTCATCTAAAGGCACATCTTCCTTCTCTCTGGAGAATATCCATGCCTCAGAGTCCTTGGTGAACTTCTCTGAACAGTATCTTGAGGACAAGGTAAGACTGAGATAAGGCAGAGCCTAAACCTAAACCCAGTAAGAAAGGGGATTATCAGAAGCATATCCTGCTTTTCCATAGCATATCCAGCTTTGGACTTAAAAGAACTAGCTCCTGAAAGAGGAGGCAAGCGGGGAGGTCAGGCTCAGAGATGAGGGGGCCTCACATGTTCTACCTCCAGCTCTTCAGCTGCTGTTAATGGCTGGTGAGACATCCCAAATAAAGCCCACTAGAAGATGGAGCACAGAATGGCCAATCTGTACTGAACAGCTCTGCTAGGCTGCTTAGCTTGGCTATGGTGCCAGTGGTACATGGAACAGTGGGTGGGAAGGAACTTTGGTAATAGGCCTGCAGGAACAGGAAAGAAGCAATAGCAGGGACCTAGTTAGAAGGGAAGGGTGGAAACAAAACCCCACAAACACAAAAGAGTTCAGTAGTACTGCATTAGTTATTATGCAACATATGGTTGACTTCAGTTATTAGGGTTTTCACCTTCAGAAAGGAACTACAGTCACATGGGACTAAGAACATACTACCAGCTTATCATGTCCTTGAGGCAAAACAATTCTAAAGGAAACAACTGTTCAGTAATGTCCCTGTGCCAAAATTTTCCCTTACATAATTCTGTGCATCTCCTGGCAGGACTAAGAGCCTAACAGCAGCATACACTCTGTAACTCATGTTAGTGGGACAGGATTCTATTTTTTAAAATGCTACCATGTCTAAATTGCATGTACCTCATTTTGGCAGTTTGAATATGGGAATAACAGAGGTTGGAGTACAAGATTGCTGTAAAGCAAAAAATTAATAGTATCATATGAAACCTTGTAACAGGGGATCTGTGCCCCCTGGCCTCCAAAAAGCAGCAAGAAGAGCAGGAAATAGTAGGGAGAAAAATTCTGCCAAAGAGTAGCACATGCCATCTATCAACAAAATTTGAAAAGCAAGATGTGTTAGTGTGTTAAAACATACCAGAATATTAACCATGAAAACCAGAACATCCTTCTCCTTTTACTTGAATGATCTGGAAGCTGGGGATATGTTAGGTCTTTCCTTGTCTCCAATAAATTCTTTTTAAAGATTCCATTTCCTTTAAGTGTCTTCTATTACTTGTGAGTATGAGCACTGGTGTGCAATCCTCCCATTCAGTTTTATTCATGCAACATCACAGAGATTCACAGTGGGATGACATAGTTCCCAAAACCTCTCTGGGTGCCCAGAGAGAAAATAAACAAGCTCCCCAGGCTCCCCAGGCAAGTGGTCACAGCAGCAGCCTGACAGTTCAAAAAAGTGTTTGGACACTGCTCTCAGGCATGTGGTGTGACTCATGGGGTGTCCTGCAGGGCCAGGAGTTGGACTTGAGGATCCTTGTGTGTCCCTTCCAACTCAGCATAATCTATGGTTCTTTGAAACAAGACCAGGTTTCTAGAAAAGTTCTACAAACATATGTTTTCACTAGGAATACTTGACAACTTTCAAGGAGTAGCAGAAGCTAAACAACTGTCAACAATTTCAGCAATACTGTCTGTATTTTACCTTTAATCCCTCCAGCATGTGAGATACTAGGAAGGTTCTTTGGCTGTACATAAGCCAGTTTGAACGGAGGGACCACAAATGGCACCTCCTGACCATCCAGGGGCAGTTTAGAAAGCAAATAATCCTCGGAACAGCCAACTTGACGCTTCACTGACACAGAAGACAATGGAGGCTTCTCTACAATAGTTGGCTTGCTTGCAGCTACTGCTTCAGATTCCTGCACCATGGAAACTGCTAAAAATAAAGAGCAAGAAAAACAGACAGTACACATGTGCATTAATTTTTGAACAATGCTATGAACAGATCTCTTTTATTTAATAGTATCTCTGCTTGATACATTACTTAACAGCCGCTAGTATTCAGTTTTACAGCATTCAGGACTAGAACCAGGAAAAGATATTCATCCTCCTGACACCTGTACTGATCCAAGCCTTTTGTTGCCCAACCTTCTTTATTTATAGCTACCTTCCTCTTAAGTGAATTTTCACAAGAGCCACACTTCTATCATAGAAGAGTTCTTTGAACAAATAAGACACCAAAGAAAATTCTAACAGAGTTAAAAATATCCAAAGAGAGGGAGAGAGATAAAAGAAAAAAATTCCAATTCTGAGAGTTTGAAAGATATAAGACCTTTACACAACATTGGGTAAAAAAGCTGGCTTTTTTGGACAGTATTCTCAACCGCAAAGAGCAGACTTCAGACAAGCGTTATTTCTCAGTTCCAGTTCCAAACACTGACAAGCATGTGTTCAATCTCCAAGTGGAGGTAGGGAAAGAATT
The DNA here is from genome assembly GCA_013396875.1 of Vireo altiloquus. Taxonomy (NCBI): domain Eukaryota; kingdom Metazoa; phylum Chordata; class Aves; order Passeriformes; family Vireonidae; genus Vireo; species Vireo altiloquus. The sequence goes on from VZRF01000200.1 coordinate 375,618, forward strand.
TTGGATGTTCTAAGAGAAATCAAGTTTATCAGGGGTAACATGATCATTTTATTAATTGGGAATCTCATCACTAACGAAACAGCAAAACTTTTATTAAATCCTCTTTATGTCAGAACTCACTTACTTTCCTTGTCCATGCAGAAACACCATTTACAGCAGGTTTTTATACATTCTGTTGCCATTGTTTTCAGTCTCACAATTTAGAGGGACCTCAATCAGTGATCCAGTGCAGCTATCAAACCTGAAAAACACAATAAAACAAACCAATCAGAATGCAATATTATCAGCTATTTAATATGCAATTGCTTTTTGGACACAGGCCCAGGATCTATCAGAAAGTTCTTCAGTCCTAAAAATATCAGAGCCAGAGCCATCAGATTTCTCTCACTGAGACAAATCATTTTTATATAAAAGCACAAGGAAAGAGATAATTTTAACATATGGCATTCAAATGCTTTCAGTGATCCACTCAGACAGGTCCCTGTCTTTTGGAAACACTAAAATTCTCCTCATATTTGTGTCTGCCACTGGGCTTTGGAGTTTACTCAGCTTTACAGTTTTAACATGGTATTGTCAAGTCATTTGCAAGATGTGTTTTTAATTCTGTTTCCCTTGTTCATGTTTCTCCTATCCTCTTTCACTGTTTTCACATACATCTATATATGTTTACATTTTTCACTCGACATACTCCATACTTTTAATTTGAAAACAGGCTTTATGAATGATGCCAAAATTGCCTTCTTTGAGAAACTACTGCTTTCTCATAATTGTATACATATGAAACTGAAGACCTGGTTTATTATATAATTGTTTGCTGTGCACAGAGAAATAGAGCACACTGACTTTCAGCAAAATAAGAGGCATGTAATCTACAAAAGAATGAGAACAAGTCTCTAACAGCTGGTTGACATTATAAGAACTTTATGACAATACTAACTGGCCTCATGTAAATGTCTTTATTCATATCCTTATGTTCTCTTTTCAGAGGGACACAGACAGCTGCGTTGCCTCCTGTCCAAAGCTTTAGCTGTCTAAGTCTAGTCCTTTTACATTCACCTAAAGCACACAAGGTTCTTAGCAGAACATACCCAAGACACAATTCTAACTCCATGAAGGTTGGAAGACACCAAACAGAACATGAACATAGGATGAAGGGATGGGGAAGACAACAAGTAAAATAGAGGGGGAAAGCACAGAGAAAATATGCAATTTTACAAAAAAATGAAAAAGGGACATGTTTGATTAGTTATTTCAAATGCAAGAAATTTCTGAAAGCATCTGTGCTCCAACACAGAAACCCTTCCCATTTGCAGCTTGAACAGTGCCGTGATTTTCTTTGTATATTCAAAGACAGCTAGAGAACCACACAAACTCAATGGAGTTCCAAATTTTTCTTTCATTAAAAGCTCCTCAAAATTCTGTACATGTCAAGTGGAGATACTAAGCTGTGGACACTTCATCTAACTCAGATAGCATTACTCTGCGCAGAATCCCTCTCTCAGTACTTGCAGACATCTTAAAATTGGCCAAGAGTATAAGTACAACATGAGATCTGCATCAAGAATCTTCAGAGGCAATGCCACCAGCTCCAGAACCTGCTCTGCATATTTACAGAAACACAAAAGGAGGCATGGAAATTTCTCATTAAATTCTCCATGGTTCTAAGGATCAGATTTACCCTGCTTCTCCTCCCTTGGAGGCACACTCACGATAGCTAAGGCTGCTAATTTACTTTGGGTTCCCTTGCAGTGATTTTCCTTCCCAGCTGTTATCAGTACACAGCTGGAGTTAATATGCTTCACTCTTGTTCACCATGTTTAAACTAGACTGAAACAGCTGCTCTGTTTGCTCTAAGCTTTGCAACAATGGTATCTAAGCCTCAGTGGCAGTTTGCACAGGCAAAACAGACTTTTATCTCAAAATGTCCAGATTGAATTTATTCGCTACTGCTGGTGAAGAAACCAAAATGTTAGTACTGCCCTACTTTCTAGCTACATAAAGTGGAAAGATTCGTTTTTCTGCATCAGAGAAAATTCGGTTCACGGTAATGAATTGTTTAGCTGGAACCAATGTGAGCAAATAAACAAATGGAAATCATCTTTCATAAGCAGCTGCCTTTCCTTCACAGGGGGTTAGTGCCTTACCTAGAAAGAAAAGGCTTCGTATAGGTATTGAGGATAACAGTAATAATGCAGTTCTACACCTTCTGTTCTTCTACCATTAAAAAAGACCATGTTTTTCACAGTAATGCCAAGTCAGCTGTGATACGTCTTTAATGATTATCTTTTTTTCCCCATTTATCAATAAGCAAATGTTCATACATTTTTCTTCTATCTGAAGACAAATTTGAAGCAATTCATCACTGCCTTCTGTAAAGAACAGTAAGGATTACAGATTGTTCTTTAGCAATGGGTTAGGCAGCATCGATAGCAAATGCCAAACTATGTAGACACATATCTCAGAGCCTCCATTTTAGTTTTAGCTTAATTATAGGAGTTTGAGAAGAAAGTTCCATGAGTAAGAGACTAGAACACTGTTTACCCTTTCTTTAACCTTAAAAATGTAATGGTTTCAGTGACAAAACGTGTGCTTGGGTCCCTAGACTTATACCACAGCCACATTATTAAAAAATGACAGCATTTGCTGAGGGACAGGCCACAAAGTACTCCCCAGTTCTGCTTACAGTACTTTGCTTTGTTCATGGAATCACAACATGGATGGTCTCAATTACTTTTAAAAGTTTTAATTCACTTAATTAAGCTACAGTGATAAATACTGGTGGGTTATTTTGGTTTGAGCAATCCTGGCAGTAAATTAGATTGCTTGACTCCCAGTTAATGTATTTTCTTGAATCTGTATTTTCCAAGCTGCCTAGTTATTTATACAACTTTCATTACATGCAAAAGTTTTCTCTTAACCATGTGGGGGAGAGAGAAATTTAGCAGATTCTGTTGTATATTTTATTAACCGAAAATGAACTCAAACATTGTACTAGACTAAGCAAGTATTTAATGATCTTGACAGAAGTTGACATTTCTATCAAAGGTTAAACTTACTCCACATGCCAGATCCTTTTGCTGGTGCTGGCTACCCAAAAATCCTCAATATATAATTTAACAGTTGTTAAAAAGTTGTACTAACATGAATTTGTTTGGGAATATATTTATGAAATAAACCAGAACCATAGAGACATTCATTAGGTGCATCACCAAATCCCAAAGAAGTACTGACTTCCCAGCAATGTCATCCATCTTACCAAGAAGTTAAGACTCCTTGACACTATCTCTACTTTTTGGGGTCAGTTTTTGTTAGGCAATATGCACATCACAAAGACATCCTCCATTTTTGAGATTTTAGGCTGACAAAAGGATGGGGGGAAAAGAGAATTATCCCTCATTTTCAGACAAAAAACTGAGATAGAGAAATCTGTTTGCAGAAGAGGGCACTGAACCCAGATCTTGTCACTCTCATGTCAAATTCCCTCTTTCTTGGTGTTTTTCACCAAATTCAGTAAGCCATTTCATTTCTCTCTTCCCAGTATCAAGCCAAGATAAGCAAATGTAACTCAGCAAGAGTACTTCCACACTAAGGCAAAAAAAGAGCCAACCTTATTAGAACATCCTGGAAATGACAGTTTAAAACCTAACCACACACATACACTGAGCCTAGAGAATTATAATCACTATTATTTTAATAGGTTTAGATGGAAAACATAAATTATCTTAATGATTTCCAGATTCCTCTGATAGAAATTTTGACTGAGCTAAAATCAGATAAACAGAGTATCAAATACTTCGGTTCCAGATGCCTCCAGAACGATTACAAGACAGAGATGTTTGGAGAAGAAAGTAAATATTTTCAACAACTCATTAAATAAAAAGAACATGATAGAAAACGGATGATTGCAATATTAAATATTAAAAGCTGAAAGTAATCTGAAAAGAAATGTCAGGTCTTTACTGCCTTAAGAGGAAAGGATGTGTTTTGCGACAAGATTGCAGGCTGCCAATGAATTTTACTGTATTTAGTCACAGCACTGCTCCATAGGAGCTGAACAGGTAACACATTTATAACCACACAATAGAAACAAAGGTGAAATAGCTGCTCTCGAACAGGGAAAGCTGGATAAACCAGCAAGCAGCTTCAAATATTTTGAGATTTATTGCCAGTCATAAATGTATACAACGCATTCTCAGATCTGCATTTTAGACACGTACCACAGCAAAATTCTAGTAACAGTAAGTTCTCACACAGCAGGATGTGTAAAACAAAATATCAGGAAATAGGGATCATCAGTTGTTATAAAGCATTTGGGCCAGATCTTTGAATGACATAAGCGTCTACAACTCTGGGAGCCTCAGTAGAGCCAGGACACTTTGCAACATCTGAGGATCTGCACTCTGGAGAAAGTGAGCTCAAGCTTGCTAGTTCACACCTCAGCCAAACACCCCATTTAGGCTATTTCTTATGCTACCTGTTTATGCCACCCAATGACTTTCTGCCTGGCGGATCCAGAAGATTCAGTCAATCTCAATCATATAAATCCTTCAGAGAGCAGAAGAGCACCAGCTCAGGTCTCCAGACGCTTAAGAGCAGCACAGCACAGCAAAAGCTGCTTCTGATGCAGATCAGATGGATTATCTTTTGATGGTGCAGATGCTGCCAAAGGCTTAACTTCCACAGCCAGCTGTTTTGTGGTTTTGCTTCTTGGGGAGAACTTCTGGGAGCTGTGCACCCCTCTCAGCACAGCTCTTCAGCTTAAGAGGGGTGGCTGGTGACCACTGCATCTCAAAACTGGCAAACACTAGCAAAACATCTAAATGGTTTTGAGACATTTGCCTCCAGGTACTTTGCTACTATAGCAGCAAGGAGAGCACATACACCTGCCAAAGATATAAAGCCCACAGTTTAAAAAAAAACAACTATTTTTTGGGGGACTGTAGCCAGGTCTGACTTGTACCGTCCACACAGGAGAGACAGGTACTTCAAGTGGATCTGAGCATGTGAAAAGCGAGGACACAGCTTTTTTTCCCATCCATTAGAAACTTCAGCAGTAGCAGGTTATCTGCGGGAATAAAAAAAAAGGAAACAAAGTATGTCATGCCAACACACACCTACCAGGTGCATGATAAGAAGCTCCTTTCTATACCTGTTTCTGGAAGAGATCTGGAAGAACAGTGATATTTGCAGTAACTTGTAGGTGGGGGTGTGTGTACATACACCCTCCTTCTCTGCTTAGAGCCACAACTCTTGGAAGAGCACAAAAGCTCTGGAAATTTGCAAGCAGAGATTATTCCACTTCTGCCTTACAAGGAAATTAAGATAATGTGAGGCTTTCTCTTTTTTTGTTACTGGAAAGAGAAAGGGATTTCACCCTGAAAGCAGTGGATCACAAAGAAGATGCTGAAATAACACAATAGAAAAAGAGAAGTTATGAGAAAGCTTTTGAAGGACACCACCAGAAAGGCATTCTTGTGAGAGACATCTTACAAACGTTCAACAGAAACATAGTGAAGAGATGCAAAAATCTCCCAGTGCAGCAAATGAAAAAAAGAGTGCAATTACATATTCAAAAGTGAAGAGAAGACCATGCATCGTTAACCTAGTTTAGCTGATGGGGGTTTTATGACAGACCATTGCACAGCTTTCCTGGGGCAGAGAGGCTTCCAGTGTTGTTTAAGCAGTTATGAAGTTGAATCAGCTAACAGAAATAGATGGTAAAGCCACACTCCATGATGCAAACAAACCACCAACTGCTTGGGCACAGGAAGCACCTTCCCACGCTGGTAAATGATGACACAGCAGCCCATCGGGGGAAGTTTTATGGGTTCCTCTCACTGATCACAAAAACAGGAAACTGAATGGATCATGGGTGTGAACTGTCATAGGCCTGTGCTGCAAACTCCTCTCATTCACTTACAGTTTGCTAAAGCAGAATTTTTCTTTAGAAGGCCAGAAGACCCATTATGAGCCCTTGTCCCACTTCCCTCAGCTTCTGACACCACTGGATTTCAACCAGTTACACCTGCCCTACACTACGCAACTTCAGCAGAAAGACGTTTTTATTTCAGAAAATACTCCAATAGCTATTCCTTCACTACCAATACCTTATCTCCAGGAACTATCCACCTCAGACTCAACATTATGATAGGGTAATCCAAGGTGAGAAAATATTTCATTAATTAACACTTGAAAGGGTAAGACTGCTCTTTCTCTCGCAGCACTTGAGAGTGAGTGACATTCCAAATTGTTACCAGCCCACCATTGGCTCTGCATTCTTATGACTGTATTTTGAGCAAGTGAAGGAGGAAGGTGGGAGTCTGCAGACAGCATCTCCACACTCCCTTTGGTGACTGCCATAGCACTCAGGTAAGATACTGTTTGCTGGGCTCTCCTACAGGTACAAGTCGCAGGTAAAGTTTAAAACTCTTGAAATCAGCAGGAGTGCTTAATATGTCACTGCTATCAGTCAGGATGTGACAAAAATATAAAAATAACTTCAGCAAGCTTCTTTTGAGGGAAAGGAAAACACCTCAGATTTCAGTTCTTAGCTTGGGTGTTCTCATAGCAGTAAAAGCAGAACTCACTGTAAGCCCAAGAACTGCTGTGCATATTCTCCTGCCAGTGAGGTCTAGCTCTAACTGTACCAGGGCAGAAATTTCTCCAGGAGCAACCACATCTTCCCACATGCAGTTTTGAGAGAACATGCCAGTGTCCCACTCCAGCTTTCCCTTCTCCCTCCAGCTCCTCTGCCCAGACAAAGATGATCTAATGTACGTCTCTCTTCATGCAGGCCCTGAGCTGAACCCTAAAGATCACTTGTGCAATCTAGCTGTGGTCTCATTCAGCTCAGCAGCTGCTTCTTCCCAGGGCTCCAGCCTGGAGGAGGCCAAATGGCTTTCAGCACATCTGCACACACAGCCCAGGCACAGAGCACCAGAGTACATCACAAAGAAAAACTAATTGCTCCTGCCTACTTCCCTGAAGAAAAATAAAGCTGAGCAGGTGTGTGTGCTTGAGCTATTGTGCTACAGGAACAACTGCTTCTGCTTTTCAGGCACCCCTTGGAGAATGGGAACAAACCCTGGAACAAGTACAGGATCCAAAGCTGTCCTTCTGACATGGCCCCCAGGGACACCCTGACTCTGCTTCAGCATTATAGCCGTGCACCTGCAGCTCTTAAATGCAGACTTAATCCAATCCTACCCCAGTATGCAAAACATTAATAATACAACTTACAAGGGCCAAAAGAAAGATTTCCATAAATATGAACCAGTTTTTCTCATGTGAGAGATATATTTGAATTAGGAAGGAAACATTATAAATCTATCCCATGATAAAGCTTAAAACTTGGGATTTTAATATGCTGAATCCCCTGTGCCCTGGGCTGTAAAAGTTGATATAGTGTTTCTTCCTAATGCTGCATTAGGCAAGTAACCAATTCATCCAATTACTGATCTGACAACACTGTTCTGGGAACTGAAGATAGATTCACTGACTTGGACAAGAATGTACAACGTTGTATGGATTGGGGCAGTAAACACAAAAGAATAAATCCATTATGTTGGACTGCAGACCTTTCTGGATTCAGATGGAAAACGGCAAAGCAAGAGTTGAAGTCAGGACACCAGAAAAGAAAGCTGAAGAGACTTAAATATCTGTAAAAAGAACTTGGCTTTTGATGAGAACATGGAAAGAATTCAATGTAAGATAAGTCCTTTGCTCTAAGCAGATTAGGAACAAATCACAACAATCACCAATTGTTACTTTATAATCTAACTTAAAACTTAAGACTTTCTTTATGTATTCTGTGTCAGGTTTTAATCCATTTTTTTTCTTTCTGTTGTTAATGCCAAGAAGCCACGAAAATAGAACTGTCAGCAGTCCTTCTATAGCTCTGATACCAAAGAAAACTGGAAACATCTGGATTCATTTTTCATCAGGACAGCCAAGAAGAAGGTATTTTAGGCAAGAGCACCTGCCTGTGGAGTTCCCTAACATGGCTAAACGTGTCTAGTTTCCAAAAGATGGCCCTTGGAAACAAACTCAATGCAACACTGAAAAAAAGCGTTAAATGGCATTCAGGACTGCTCAGCTGCTGCCATGACCACAGAGCCATACAGAAAACACATGGATACACATATAACATCCAGACAGCTAACGCAAATGGCTCTTCCTTGGGAGAAACAAAAAAAAAAAAAAGAAAAGAAAGAAGGAAACTCAAGCAGTTTTGCATGGAGAAATAGTTGCATTACCATTAAAGCAAGAGTGAAGATGGACTATTTCTTTACATTCACACACACATCTATTGCTTTGTTTTAGGTGAAGCAGTTTTTTTAGTTATTTTACACATAATTATTATCCTGTTTCATGATGAAAACAAAAAGCCTGTCAATTATGGAGTTCCCAATGGGTGAGGATTCCCTGTTCAGCAGTTCTGCCCCATACTGTCACTGTATAACCAGTTACACAGTGGTGAGAGGAAGCAAACATGTTAAGTTGTATAAAAGAAAGTTAAAAGACTGTGTCTGAGATTAAGAAAGGAAAGGTGATTCAAGTACATTTCATATATGCAAACAGGTTAAATGAATGAATCAAGAACAGGAAATGGGAAATGATCTTAATTAATTCAAATCCAAACCAGATTGGGAGTATGGCTCTGCAGGGCATGTGTACTGAGCTCAGGAAGCTGCCTAAACACACACTGAAATAAAAGTCCAGAAGGATACTCTCTTTATAAAGTACAACTATTTATTACTTTTTGCATTAAATCCACCCAGACCAGGGACCCAGAACCACTTTAACAGCCCCAGCAGTGCCTCTCGGAGAGCTGTACTGGCTGGAGCTGTTGGCAGCTGCCCAGGCAGATGAGTGGTAACCAGGCACTGTGTAACAGAGGCATTCTTCAAGGAGTTTGCACAGACACTGGGAGAAAACAGCAGACATCGAAACTATTTCAATTTAATGGCAGTATCTAAGATCCCAATCATTATTGGCCAAATGCTGCCACAACTTTGGGACATGGTGTTGGGGCTCTCCTCCTTTCTGAGAGAAGAAGTTGGCAGCATGAAGCTACCATTCCTTGTTTTGCCTTAGGACAGAATTGTTTAACAACACAGTGAACAATAGCTACACCATAAATGTATGGGGTTTTTAAAAATCCTATTGAGTGTAAATCAACACTATTCCGAAGAGATTTTGGACCTACAATTTCACACATTGGTGAAACTAGATCTAGAAGAACGTGTACCACTGAATGGAATGAAAGCCAGAGTAATTTAGGCAGATGATCTGTGTTTTATTAAGGCTTCATGGAAGAAATTTTTTTGCTATTCTAGTCACTGCTGAGAAGACAGAGAACAAGAAAGTCAGAGAGTTCCCAATCTAGAAGCCAACAACTCCCTTTTGCAAAAGTAAATTATGGAGAAAAAAAAAACAACAAACCCAACACAGAATTAAAAGTTTTAGAATTTCCCCCTATTGCAAAATTAAACTGGTCTTGAGAATGTTTTGTTGTCACTCAGGAGTGCTAAACAACATAATTTCTTTCAGAAACAGGAGACACAACTTATTTTTGTATCAGTTGACCACTAACCACAAAGGCACTGCTCAAGTGACTTTTAACCCTTTTCCTGGCTAACTCTCCTCTCTGCATGGCAGGTGTCTTCCTTATTGGAAGACAAACACACACAGTGGCCTGAACTCCATAAACCAAATTCTGCCACAGCCTCGCATTTCTCTGCCCTCTCCAGCCCCTGTCAAGCCCTGGTGAAGGGCTGAGCCATCTCTGGCCACATGAACCACCTGACACAACTTCAACAAGCAGGGTGGGCAAAGCCACATGCAGCCCCCTCTGCCCAGAGGCATAAGAACTCTGTGGAGAGAGGGGTTGCATTCCTGTGGGAAGAAGGGGTCCTCCCACACCTCTGATGATGAGGCTGTCCCACAAAAGCCAGGCAGCCTTCGGCTCTCCATGCTTCAGGCGAAGCTGAGGCACTACACGTGTGCATCCTTGTACCCCCAGCACACCATGCGGATGAGGCCGCAGAGGCTCCGGGGCCCAGCGCGGTGCCCAGGGGAGCTGGGCCGGGAGCCAGGCACCCCCTGGCCAGGCTGCAGCGCCCCGCACCAGCCCACATCCAGCTTCCAGGCTCCAAAGCATAGGTGCTAAATTAATGGAGTGCCATGGAGGTTTCAGAGTCACTGGGACATAGTCCTTCTAGACTGCTTTTCTTGGATTTCAAAGCTGGTTTAATTGCTAAAGGAGCATCTCCAGAACTCACTCTTCAGGCCATTGCAGTGACCACAAGGACCCCCCAAACATCATTAGCCTTCATCTGGGACCTAATTATCTGTTCTCTCCAGTTTAAGTCTGGCTATTAGATCACTGGAAAACAAAGATTCAAAACAAAATCACTAGGGTACAATTTACAGGAAAGATAAGCATCAGACTGACGACATAATTTTTTTTTGGCACTGAATTAGTGCAAACTTCAGCTGCAATGAAAGGCAAACAAATACTCATACTAAGCTTAAGACAAGTAACCTCACTAATTCTGCATGGTTTGATGTATTAATATTATTAAAAAATTTAATGGAACACAGAGAAGCTCAAGCAAAACGAGGTTCTGAACCTCTTCCCACGAGGTTTCTCAGTTTAGGTGTGAAGATCCATCCCAGCTCCAAAAGGCTATCAACTTAACTTCTCTCTGCGTAAGCAATCTTTCTGATGGAACCCGAGCAGTCTTACTACCTAGAATGACAACATGGCTTAATTCAAACAGAGACTGTTCTACTTCAAGTCAGAGCTTGCTCTGCCTTTCACTTTAAAGAGAGAGATCTTAAGTTCTCTGCTGACAGAGATTGGGTGTTGTCCTACTTAGATTAGAGAGGATATTTACCAGATTTAAAGTATCTTGGGAGATAGCAATTCAGAGTAAACAAAGCCATTCTTTCATAAAATTAAACAAGAGTCCAGAGAGGGGAGAAATACATCAGGATATGCATCACATAAAATTCACCAAATGAAGTAAATAGCATCTTAATCAAGCAAAAAAAAAGTTCAATGTTCCACCAAAGTGTACTTCCGGTGTAAGCCTCAGCAGGTAGGACAGACATGAAGACAGGAGACCTAAGCTAGCCAATTCCTAGTTGAGGCTGTCCTGATAAGGCAGGTCCTCTGGCTCTGCCCACCATACACGGGGGCTGCATCTGCCTGTCCCAAACTTGCTTCAAGGGCTGGCTGCTACTAGAGGGGCTGTTCAACTGCGCCTTGCCAAAAGCCTTTCCTGTAGGACCCAGTAAACATGCAGCTGCACAGTGAGTTGGCTCAGCTCACTGATTAGATACAAAATTAAATGACCAAAATAAATAAACTTTTTTTTTCTTAAAAAAAAAAAAAAAAGAAGTAGTTTTCCAACTCTCCCTGCGGTAGACTGCACAAGGTGGGGTCAGATGCAGTGGGGAGAATGGGGGGGCCAGAGCAGGACTGCCCATTTCACAGCCAAGCTACAACTCTGGGGAGTGCACTCAGAGTAACTTACAACTGAAACTAAACCACCCACAAATACTATGAACAGAGGCTGAGTGAAAAGCAAACCAGCTGATGTTAAACAAGTGACAGAACAAACAAGTAAAACAACTAAGTCTGAGGTTTAGGACAAAGAAAAAGAGACCAGTACCTAAACTTTTTTTCCAATATTGTAAATTAACAGCTTACACACATGACTGACTGAACAATCCTGCCCACATTCATTCTTTCCACAGCACAGAAGAAAGAGGAATTAATCACCTGGGGATCTACCATCTCAATTAAATGCAGTGGAATTCATGTGACATCTGTGGAGTCCAACATACCCTCTGGGTGCAGCATTTTTAGTAGGTGTCATTTTTATAAGTATTGGCAAGAATCAAGGGACACTTTAGTAATAAATATATTCTCTTGAAATTGAATACTGCTTGACCACACATATTCTGCAAATATATATTTTAATATTTAGCATACAGTTGGAAAAAAGACTAGAAATTAAACTTCCCCACTCCTGGATTCATGCCCTAGCCACCGAGTTGTAAGATTACAGCTCACCTAATGAATATTTCTGTACTGAAAGCAAGGTGGAACAGTTTTGTTAATAAGAAGCCAGAGACCACCAGCCCAGAACAGCACAAAGGTTTATGAGTCTAGCACTCTCTTGAGAAAGATACAAGTTCAGAACTTAATTCTTCACATCTGTCTAACAGCTATACACAAAACCTAGAAAGAATAGGAAGGGGGAGGAAAAAAGCATGGCAGTGTATGGCCCTGCATGGTTTTTAAGTAGTCCTGATCCTCTGATATGGACTCTAAAGACACTTGGGCTCTCCAAGAACAACTTATCAAGGCACACCTCGCTTCTGGATGCCTGGATAGCTTGGACAACCGACTAATCAACCCTGTAAAAACTAAAGGCACATAAAGCAGCAAACCTCAATGCCTTCAGCAAGTATCACTGGGAAAAACCTGAGCCTGTACAGATCAGAGACTGAGAGTTAGGGCTGCAAGGGTTCAGCTCCAAGGTGCGGGTGCTCATAGGATCGTTTAGATGGGAAGGCACTTGACAGATGGGGCCCCGTGGACATCCCGAGATCTTGTTCTTTTCTTGCACAATTACATCAGCACTGACTGGAAGTGTGCTTTGTAGGAATGGTCACGATATCGACCTTTTCACTCTTATCTAAAGAAATGCATCACACGAGACACCGGGCATGTTTCCACATCAAAGGAGAGTTACAAGACCATCTTAATTAAAGATGGTATTAATTTCAGACTGCTGTTTAATAACCAGAGTGATGTGAAACACTCAGGAATCCAGCTTTATTGTATGCATTCAACTGTGAACAGGACAGCTTGAAACGGCTTACAATTATACCTGCTGCTTTAGCAGTGCTCTTGGATACAGCAGGATGCAAGTCCAGAAATATGTGTTTTCTGATCCTAATTTCATCCCATACAGAGGGAAACTCTCCAGCTATATTTCCAACTTCCTTTAGCGTTTTGGCTAAACCACATCTCTAATTACTTGAAGTGTTCCTAGAGAAGATGATCTAACTAGCTATTGCTGGCCTATGACAACACTTAGCTGTTAATTCACACAGAACATTTGAATTTTACAAGGCCATTTTCACACATCAATACCACGTTGAAACTGTTCTAAGTACAACTGAACCTCGGACCTAATTTATACGAAGATTTAATCCCCCAGTACTTAAAAAGAGTTACTATTTTCCTACCTGCCTACATCTCCCGAAGTCTGCCGCTCGACAGGAAGCACAGGCACCGGGCCGCACACGGCCGCCTCCGCCGGGGCAGCCCGCGCTGCCCTCCCCGCGCTGCCCTCCCCGCGCTGCCCTCCCCGCGCTGCCCTCCCCGCGCTGCCCTCCCCGCGCTGCNGTGCCGCCGGCCCTCTGCCCGCCGGAGCTGCCGCGGGCCGGGGCTGCCGCCCGCCGCTCTCCCCGCGCTGCTGCCGCTCCTTCCGTGCCGCCGGGCACTGCCGCCCCGCCGCCGCTCGGCCCGCCAGGTGCTCTCCCGCCGCGCTTACTCACCGATCCCTATCGCCGAGGGGGAGTTTCCCCGGCCGCTCGGGACTCTCCCGCCTCACCAGAGCTACTCGCTGGGGCAGACTTATCTCTGAGTGGCTGCCCGTAACTCTTCTTTGGCGCTTGGTGGACTATGACACCTGCAAAGTCGGTGCCGGAGCTGCCCCTCGCTTTGCTAGAAGCACAACCAGGTTTCAGTTTTAGAAAGAAAAAGCGATTTTTTCATGTTTTACAATGTTCTTAGAAAACGGCGTGTCCAGTTGGAATATGGATCCATGTTAAGTTAGGCTTTACGTGGACACGTGAGAAGGCCCCTGCCACGAGAGCGCCTAGTTTGTAGGGTAATTTAGGGATCATGCACAGTTGATTGGTTCAGAATTTTCAGCAGGAAATTCTGGTTTGGAAATTTCCTTGCAGGAAGGAAAAGTTCTGGGAGTCTCAAGGTGGTCTCTCCTTGATTCTAGTTTTTGATAACTGGAAGTGCTAAAATATCCCAAGAGGCAAATATGAGCAAAAGGTGGGGCTGGATTAGTAGGAAAAAGGTTGTATTTCCTTAAGTAAGTGCTCTTTACACTCTGAGAGCATTAAAATTTCCAGTCATTGAAGTTTTGCACAGTTGCCCTAGTAGCTCTTGATTTGCAGTCTGGTGGATTCCTCATTCAGTCTGGTGGATTCCTCATCCACTGAGGCTGTAGTTTTTCTGTTACAATATTTTTAATTTTAAATTTAATAGCACCACAGATCTGCTGCTAACTAAGAATTTCATGCCTGTCATCATGCAGTGTAACACAGCTACTTTGAGCTCCAGAACTGTAAGGGCAGAGAGACCCTCTGCCAAAAGCACAGACTCATAAATTTTGAGCTAACAAAGCATCTCTGTTCATCTCTGCACAGAGCCAGTTGCAAGTATGTGGTATCACATAGCAGAGAGGCTCTGATTCCTATTAATGGAACTCAGGAGATTATTCGTGGTTACTGTTTTAAAGAAATACCAGTAACCCGGTATGCTTCCAGAATTATCTGAGTCCTCCTAAGGTGCACATTAAACACGCATTTCAAGGCATCTCACGGAATTAATTTACATGACTGAACATCTTTATTTTCACTGTTCACAGAAGTGTGTTGTTTAACTACTGATAAGGCCCCTGTATGCAGCTTGCTGCTATCAAGTTACCTTGGCATTGTCATGCTCAAGGGTTTTTTGGGCTCTCAACGACTTCCAGTCCTGGCTGAATGGCTGTCCAGATGCTGGAGTTGCAGTGCAGTAGCAGCCAACCTTTGGGACTGCAGGTTGCCTCTCTGGTGAAGGAAAAGACATTAAAACCAGTATTTTAGACAAGGCAGTTAAAGAAAAAAAAAACAAACCAGTTTGCAATATGACCCTCCTTCTTCATCAAGGCAAGACTGTGCCCTGTAATTTGAAGGGGCCCATTAACACATCCCTGTGGCTCTTTTGATGGTTTGAACACCTTTCAGTCTTCTTTCAGCTGCTTGAAAATTGGGAAGTTTGTTTCAATAAGCACAAAATTCAGCTGTGCATGGTAAGGGATGTGGACAACTTGATCTTGTGTGGATGGGGAGACCATTGCTGTCCTGTGATTTTTTTAGCTGGCATGGGAAAGAAACCTCCCCCCTTCCTTAAAAGATCAGCAGTGAAACCAATTTACCTTTTTTCTTTGCTCCTCCAACCTCTCTGTCAGCTGCAAATATGATCTTCCTTCCCTGCCAGCCTCCTGGCAGCATCCAGAGTGCCCCATGCTCTGCCATATCATTCTGTTACTAAACCTCGCTTGAGAAACCTGGTGATGTTCCCCTGCCTCACTGACTCCTGCTGTCAGCCCCCCTCTCCTCTGGTGACCCTTCCAGACTGTCACTGCAACCACATATCCTCACTAATTCCTGGTTCTCTGCAGCTGCCCTTGCTCTTTATGTTGGCTCCACTCTGGACACCTCCAGTACTAAGACCAAGCTAATAAACTGGGCTGCTTTTGGCTGGCTCCGCTAAACCACAGCACTCTCACCTCCAGAAATGCAGGGCTGAAATACTTGAGCAGACCCATGCAGGGCCAATAGAGGAGAATTTATTAGTCTGGGCTATGCTTCACCTCTCATATTCCCCAGTCAGGCCTTGTCTCATCTGTTTTGAACCTCTGCACAGCAGACTTTTTCACTTGTTGCTGAGCCTGTTTATGCTATTGGATTACAACTTCCCAGTGTTTTTCTTGTTGAAAGAGGAGTAGCCAGAAGACTATAGAAAGTAGCTACAAGCAGGAGCCTATAGCATAATCTCTGGGCCTCAAACCTTTAGGAACTGAACCTGAAATAATAAAAAACCCATGTATAAATACTGACAGAAATCTTGAGTACTTATTTACATCTGCAAACACTTTCAAACAGATTAAGACCCTTTTTCTTCACCCTGTGCAAATGCTCCAGTGAACAAAGTTTTCAGCAGGAATGCTGATGGAGGCTGCAGCTTTGTATAAATCTGGACTGAATTCTCCCTCGTGATCCTTTGCATCAGAAACCTGATCCCACCACCTGTGCACACTTACAGACATGCCAACTTCCATGTTAAAAATCAAGAGGTTCAGAGGTTGAATCAATGTTTGCACAGAGCACACTGAAATCTTTTAAGCACAAAAGTGGAAAACATAATTGCTTAGAAGTTCTTGCCTAGTTTATGAATAATTACATGAAATTAAGCAGCTGATGATTCCAAATAGCCTTCTCAGTTCTCTCCCAGCTGAGAATCCTTCGGAGCAAGCAAGCATCTAACATTACTGCTCATGAAATATTTTCGTTTCAGCACTTATGTGTCGTGCTGCACTTATGATCAGAGTTAAATTCCAGCATATATTGCAATAGCCAAGTGATGAGCTCAGCCATCAGGACCTAAAAGCAGGGCGTTATCAGGACAAGTCCAGCACACAGCCTACAACGTCTCATAGCCAATCTCCATGTGCAACCACTAAATTAAGTTTTCTGACGCAGAGATTTTTGAGAGAAAAAAAGGATTTCGCAACTTAGATTTCAGTGAAATAACAGAGTACTTTTCAGATGAAGTCCCTAAGCAGTTAATACACCTTCATTACAAACAAGTTCTGCAGCCAGAAGATTTTACTACCATTAAAGTTTTTTCAGCAGTAATCTTTGTCCCCTGAGGTTTTTTGGGAGAAACATGAAACTGTTTCCTCATCCTGCTTGTCCTGCTCTCAGCTGGAGCCTGTTTTCTTTCCATTCCCATCATAACCTTTGTGTTTAGCTGACACCTTCCCTCCTCTGCCACAGATGCTGGGTGGGGTCCACACACTTCATTATAGAAAGCTACTATAATTCAGTCTGTGACTATTACTTTTTATTTTCTCCTTTTATCAAATGCATGTTTAACATCACACTTTCTTGACATTACCTGTTGTAATTCTGTCCACCATCTGAGACTGCAGCCAATTGCCTCCTCCCACAGAGCTGCAGAAGGACAGCTATTTATCGCACAATGTCCAGTACCATTTGAAAATACTGCTACAATGCCTAGACAAGCAATTACAGAGATACTTTGCTGTTCAAATTACACACTCGCTTTATCTCATTCAGATTTGATGTACTGTGAACTTGAAAACAGATTTGCTGTCTTGTTTTGCCTTATGCTGTAATGCAGATTTTCTTTGCACACATACATCATTAATACATTCTGATAATAAATCCAAGGAGGGCTCATCCTTCATGCACCAGAACACTTTGGTCCTGTCTCTCCACAGCCAGTCCCCCATATCTGTGTGAGCTGCAGCAGTTGCTTCTGCACAACCCAGTGGCCTTTAACATTGTAAATGGCTGCCAGCCCCAAACTATCCAAAGGCAAGGAGAGGTTCCGGGGTCGATAATCACTGAGGCACAAGTGTGCTGCTCTGGACAGGCCATCAGCTTCAGCCTAGAGTGATGAACAGGAGTAACTGTGGGTGCAGGAGCGAACGATTCTGTTTCCTCCTCAGGAGACACTTGTTGCTACTGCTGGTATAGGAATCCAAGATGATGAATCCAGTAAACTCAGGAGGCACTATAAACTGTTGTGTGTAGTTGAGAAAAGCATGAAACACAGCCAAGGCATGCTCCTTGCAGTGTTTTCTAATCGCATCCTTTTCTTGCCTGACTTCATTAAGCACCAGATGCTCTTTATATGGCACAGGTTTGGGAGGTCATTGTCACAGCTACTGGAAAAAAGATAAGATTAAGTGTTATCAACACAATGACACCTTCAGATGTTTTCTAGAGCTCTTATACCTGGAAGATTATGGGTAGGTGGTGTTAGCCCAGCTTTAATGAGCTTGCTACATGCAAAAATCAGTTGGCATATCAGATGATCTAAATGTCATTTAGATCCAAACAACTCCAGTAGATTCCTCTTTGATTCCGTGCTGTAAGACTGTTTATTTATACAGTCTGCAGTTTAAAAATTGCATTTTCAGGGTTAAGGACAAAAGAGAAAGTTAGAACCTTTTCTGTTGCTGATTTCAGGAAAGATATGAAAGATGAGTTATCTTAAAAGGTTCTGTCTACCTTTCAGTGCAGTAGTTGGACTCAGTTCAATAACAGGGTTTCAAATTATTCCTAAACCTTCATTGTTAGGGGAAAAAAACCCCACAACAAAACAGGAAAGACCTGTTTCAGGAAAGGCTGTTGTATCACTGAAAAGGGGCCCATGCAGCACCTCACTCTGAAATACGCTTATTTATTATAAATAATTTCCATGGCGTCACATTAACAAACATAAAAGGTCACGAACTCCTGTGTTTGAAGGAAATGTGTTTGACATCTGGGATCTGGCAGAAGTTCCTCCTGTGGGATAGATTGTTTGTGCAGAGCTTTATTGAAGAATAATATTAAGAATGAATTATGAAATATTAGTGTAACCTAGTAAGAAATAATTGTATTTTACAAGCCAGAGACGTAATAGATCTTATAGAACTATTTCAGCTCATCTGATTCAAAAGCATATCAAGGAATGCTAGCTGTGACCAGTTAGCAGTGAAAATCTGGGGGCTTAAATGCTGCAGTTAGAAATCAACTGAAAGGAGAACTCCAAATGCAGGCAATGGCTTAAATGTATATCTGTATTTTCGTATGCCCCTGCTCTATGAAGGGAGTGAGGAGGGAATTGGCAGGGAGCCTTAGTAGTTGGGGAAGCTGAGGGCTTTGTGGGAAGCCAGGTTGCCCTGCTCACTGCCGCTGGGAATTCCCAGCCAGTAAGCAGGGCAGCATCTCCAGCCCCAGGCACCTTCGTGGAGCTGGGGGGGGACGCCAGGGCTGTGGGGAGCTGGAGACTGTCACTCATACAGTTTATTCTCTCTCCCCTCTCTTACCCATGCCAGTAAAAACCTCATAGGCACAGCCCTTTCCCTACCTGGGAAATGCTCCCTGGGCTGTTTGTGGAGCTCAGTCTCCCAAGGATATGATTTCCCACTAGGCTGGGATCATGCAACCTCATGGGGCATTTCTGGGGTGTCTCCCCAAACACTGTTACAGTCCCATTTGCCTGTGATATTCCCCAGAAATGCCTCTTTCAATGTGGAAGAGCAGTTAGGAGGCAGTTCTCCATGTCTTTCCAGCTTCCTCAGGGCCTGGGTGCCTGCCTGTCCAAACCCAGGGCAAACACCTGCCTGGGCCCTTTCCTCCTCCCTTTCTTTTTGGGACGTCAGGGCCAGGTACTGCTGCCCTGCTCTGTATTTTCACACTATCATCTCTCCAGAGTCTGCTCAGAGCCTCAGGGCTGGCCTGTCTCCCGAAAGCAGACACAGGCCTGCCCTAGGATGAGCAGATGTTTCTATCTCCGGAAGAAGAGGCCAGCCAGGTCACCCGTGCACAGAGCAAGGGCAGCGCACAAAAGGTGCTTTCTGAAAGGGACCAAGTCAAGAAAAAGGCCCAAAAGCACAAAATAATTTATTGTTTCAAGTTGTAAAAAACTTTTTTTTGGTCTTCTGCTTTCAGGTGAAAGCAAACTTCATTTACCTTGCTGAAAGAGGGTGATGACAAACAGCCATTACAGAAATCACTGCAGTTTAAAGCCTGCTAGCCCTATGGAGGTGAGGGAGCTGGGAAGAAGATCCATGGAGACTAGTGACTGGTCACTCACAGAAGCTGGCATGCTGTTCTTCCATCTAAAGTTGGTTCAAAAGGAGATAAACACGGACCTTCAAGCTGGAGCTTTGGGCAGATCCCTCAGGGAAAGGTAAGGTACTTAAAACCATTTAATAAATGACATAACTAGAAACAGAAGTTACCAGCCCTCTCTACCCTAATTTTAACACTTTAACCCAGCTGCAGGTTGTTTTGCTCTGTTCCTAGGTAAACACACCAGTATACAGCACTCTTAATATACAGGAGATAAGGGAAAGCTAGCCTGCTGCCCACGCTCCCAGCCTTCCCTGTGCAGGACTGCCAGCAGCACTGGCTGCTCCTCAGCCTTGCACCCAGAATCACTGGGAGGTCAATGTGCTATAGCCACAGCTCTTGCTGATATCACTAGCGATTGTAGGGTAAGAGAAAGGATACACTCTCACCCCAAAGCTGAGGATTTGCCTATTTAAACTCTGTTTGGTTATGTACAAAAGTATTCAGAGAGGAGAGAACATACAGCCCTGCAGAGACTGCTCTGCTAAACAGACTAAAATGGGTTACATCTTGGTAAAACTCAATGGTACATCTGTGTGGATGGGTGAAGGCATCACAAACCAGTGTTTTACCAGGTTAAACCAGGAAGTTTAACAGCTGAAAACTGCAGGTTATTTATTCTTGACAGTATTTTCTTGAAAGATTATTTTCAAGAATCCTGAGTCAGCACTAGTAACTGTAGGTGCAAATATTTGTTCTCAGGACACAGTAACCTTTGCTATGCTATTTACCTGTACTCCCCAAGCCCGAAAGTTTATATATGTATGACTAAGGCTGGCCTTCCATGGTGAGGGAATACCTACTTGCCTCAAGTATTTTAAGTTGTCACTATTGCTTTAACTCTTACCTCCATAAAAACTGAATTGTATGGTAGCAAGTAATTTAAGGGTGAAGGGTTAATTATTTCACTGCAGCTCGAGGATTTAACTTTAAAACCATTTTATCCAAGTGACATAATGAAAAGTGTGGTAGAAGATGGAAGGTGCAGTCATCCAAACAAGCAAGGATTTATTAAATTGGTTCTTCAAGACCTTAGAAAACCTAACCAAACACTTCTCAGCCAAAGCTGTGGCTGTTCCTTTGCTAAAACTGACATGGCGATCCCATGAGTGACAAGGATTTTCATTAGCAGGCAGATGGAAGATGTGTTTCAGTACTGGATTTTAGGGGGTCTCAATGATGATTTTGGAATGCTATGGTGACTGAACTGTGCCAGAGCCCGAGAAAGGAGGAATAAAACAGGCCAGAAAGAGAAGAAATAGGAATGCGGAAGTGCTGTTAAAGATCAGTGACCAGCTGCCATTCAGACCAGTCCTTACAAACAGTGGCACAGACTATAAACATCATTGTGAAAGAGCTGAGATCACACATGCGGTCCTAATGAGTTACTGGCGTGAGAAAGTGTTCACCTGTATGAGACAGGCAACTGCTGTCTGACTTCCTGGAAAAAACACATAGGGCTCATTTTTTCCATCACTGATTTGGTTATGTGTAGGCTGACACCGAGGACAGTTTAACAACATTCAGCAGTACTCACAGGCCTAAGGAGGAACTGGTGCCACCAAAAACAGAGCGGGAGGAGAAAGCAGGAGTCCTGGTACACGGAGTACAGCCCATGGGAGTTCTCAAGGAAATACAATTCATAGCTTACTCTTAAGGAAGTGCAGCAGGAGGTTAAATCCCTGCAGGGTGTCAGTTTTATAGCTCAGCAAAACCCCATCTCTCCAGCAGTGCAGTGTCCTTTACCAGCTGGCTGAATAGCACTGACAGAAGATTAAGTACAACCTACTTCAGGTTTGTCCACATTTGTGAGTCAGCTTTGGAGAGACTGTTTCCTTATCCACAGAGCTCTAGTCCCTTGTCTGGGAGGACACTGTCAGAACAGATTGGTTTTGTGTTGTGAAAAGAGCAATAGAGGGGAGGGGATCACACTATTCAGTCCCATCTGCAACCCCATGTCAGAGAAACATGGCAGTATGTGCAATAACAACAACCTAAAAAGCAAATTCTGAAGAACTAGAGAAAGAAAGATAAAGGGACTCAAGTGTGGAAACCCAGTAGTGGGCTACTTCAGCTGTATGCCAACGGTAAAATCAGAGCAACTGTTTTCTGAAGTGTCCATTCTCTACCAAGTTGAGTGGAAAACCAGCTCCTTGTTACCTTCATTCATAAGGCCACTTTTACCAGGGCACCCCAGAGTGGACTGTGGAACTGCAAGTCTTTGATCATGGGTCACAGACCTGCTTTCTCATTTTCTTTGAGTATTTCTAGAAAGTTTTCATCGCCTGAAATTTTGCAGCTCAGCATTCCTGCACTTGGCCTCTCCTCTTTCAGCTTGCATGTGTGCTCATTTCAGTGTAATTTTTCTTGAGCATGTGATTCAGAATGAATGCAGTGTAGTGAAGGGAAATGACATGTCCTCGTGATACTGGAAATGAGTGGCGGCACTTCCTTTGAGTGCATATCAGCTTTCTGAGTGGCTTGTAAATTATCACAAGCCCAGCGAATGGCGTATTACCTACCTCACTTTGCAACGAGTTATTTGAGTGATAAGAATGTGAGAGAGCAACTGTGTGACATAAGTTACTTCACTTTCCACAAAGCAAACCAGAGCCAGTTTTGGCTGTCCTTGCAAATTGCTGAAATAAGAACATTCCACCTGCAAAACACAAACCCAACCAACAAACTCAAACCTCATTAGGCATGGGTCATTGAGTATCATGTGGGTGGCAAAGCCTTTGTTGTACTGAAGTCATAAGATGTGTAGTGCAGGTGGGACTGAGAACTAGCCACTGGTTAATGATTTATATATGAGGAAACCGGTTCAGTCTAAATTATCTTATATTAACACTACTTGTTATGGAGACAAGTTTATTCTGCCAGTTGAAAACCAAATTCTGGCTGTAGCCTCACGGCCACTGTACAAACCCCTGCCGTCACTGGCTCCAAAGACCCAGGACAACTGGGAGAAGTGATGCCTTAAATGGCTACCTAGAAACAGAGACTAGGCAGGAATAAAGGAGGTATTTATTTGAAAGGCCTTCAGATGTACACTCTGAGGTCCAGAGAGTCCTGCCTCAGTGGATCTCAAAATGGATGACAGGTCATGAGTTCTTCACACTTTTATATCAGCATAAATTCACCAAGCAGAACCCAGCCAATGATGGAATTTCCCCAAGCTTGCCACCCCTCTCCCCACGATGATGGTTTACAGTTTTTCAGCCTAGGACCGTTTGAGTGTCCTTGGAGAACAAGCTAGAGAGGCTTTGTTATGCCTATCTTAGCATAAGAGAACAGCACTTAACAAGCTACAGGAAACTTCAGAGTTAGACTAACAGTACAGGATTTGAAAAATATAAAAGTTAAAACCTAAAGCATCAGTAAAACCTAAGGCATCAGAGGGGTATGGCGCCATGTCAGGCTGGTAGGAGAGCTCATCTCCTGGAATTCTCTGGGAACGCTTCCAGGGCATACAGCCTGTACACCCTCCCATACACCCTCCAAACATGTGCTGGATAAAGCATGGCTGATGCTTGAGGGGGAACTGGGCAAGGGAGCCATCCCCACTCTCACAAGCGGTGACCTGCTTCAATGTTCAGTGGAATTGCAGGGGAAAGAAATGCCTCAGATAGGTCAAGGTCCTAGTACAGATAAAGTAGTATTACACAAAATGTTAATTTGAGCCTTATCACACATAAAACCACCAGGAAATGAAGGTAAAATACACACATGTACCTCCAAGTATGGGCCACTGTACAACATAAAAACGGTGAAAGAAAATTTGTCTCTTGAAAATTAATTATATTTTTCTTTGAAGTTTTCTTTACTACTGCCTGTATGTCACTAGTGTTTATGAGCGGTAGATGTACCAGTATCACTGATCCTCATTTACCTTGCCTTCCAAAGAGGTTACATAATTCTGTCATGAATGCTTGCAGTGATCTTGTATAAACACCACTAAACAAGTTAATGATCAAAATAAGCTAGAATTCAATTATAATTTTTTTTAGCAACATATTTATTTAAAAAAAAACCCTTTAAAATAGTCCCTATTGGTGTAGTGAATGCAAATTGTTCATGAGCTGTAGAACAATGGAAGACTTAAAAGCTCATTTTCTACTAGAAATGAAGTAATGGTTATAGGCTAAAGGGTCAGGATGAGGGACATTGCAACTATCCATTTAAAATTACAGTACGAAATTCTTCTTAAAAAAAGAAAGAAAGAAAAAAAGACTTCAAAATATAACATGTTTATTAATCCAGACAGCTTGCAAGTAAGAGATAGGGAAATGACTGTTTAAGCAGCAACACTGTGCAGCATCCTTCAAGGTGGGCAGTGAGTCCTCCTTCTCCACCTGTACTGGCTGCAGGATAAACTCTTGGTATAAGGTGGTACTATATGTGCTATACCTAACATTGCACTTAGAGGTTTCTGGTATCTAGTGCCTCTCAATAGGTGACAGATTGGCCAGGGCATCATTTTTTTGAAAACTGATTCTGTATTCATACACATGAATGCTCTCCCCCCTCCCCCTCACCATTTTTATTGAAGTGGCAGTTAGTATTTCCCAAACCGAGCTAAAATACTTCATACAGCAAGAGATCTTTCTCAGAGATCCTGCACATCGAGAGCATTCTTTAGGACTTTTACATTATCTTGGTGTGTCCTCCCCTTGCCTCTGGCCATGCCTGTCTCTTTCTTGGCCCAACCATCAAACAGCCATTGTGTCTGTATCCTGATAAGGATCAACTGTGCTTAATCCTGCTGTGGGAGACACGAATGCTAGAGGTCAAGGAGTGAATTCTTTCTTTTCCAGATGTTGTGTGGGACGTCTTAATTTCAAAGCTATTTATAGGCTACATGGGCACTTATCTTACTTTGGAGATAATCTCCCTTTTAATATTTTGTGTTTCTGGTTGATTATTTTTGTCCATGTCAATGATATCATAACCAAAGCACTGAAGGTTAACTAATCAGCAAGTTCTCTTTTATTAACTTTCTGGTTCAATTGTAATTTTATCCCTCTGTAATTCTCTTGCATCCATGGGTATGACTACACTGCTGTGAACCAAATGCTGTCACTTACACCACTGTAAACACACACCTAAATCAGACTAGGTAATTCCAAGTGAGCACAACCCTGAGGAAAGGCAGAGGCATATACTGAAGCTTCCAGCAGGTAGTATGTGTGTATGGAAGTATGGAAGTAGTATGGAAGGTAACAATTTGGTCCTTTTAATTTGGGTAATTTTAAATTTTCCATTTATACAGATGTATAAATGCAGTGAGAAATTTTATAGCCCTTATGATGTAAATCTCCACTTGATATCATTCTGAAGTCACTGAATGATACCTCCAATGATACCTCTCCTTCAGCTCTGTGTCTCTATGAGCTTTGTTTCTTCCTCACTGACCTGGGGTGTAGACTTGGGCTGGAAAGTGTTTCTGGTCACTGCAGGAGCGCAGAGATCTCTGTCAAGCAGCTGCTGTTGTTTTGCAAGCAAAAGCTTTTCTGACCCCCTGCCCAACTTGAATGGCATCAGATGTCAGGGTCCAAAGGAATATTTTAAAATGATTAATTATATTCTGGTATTCTTGGGGATACTGATTTTAGTAACAAATCTGTGTAATCTTGGCAGGCCTTCTTCCTTTTTATTTGCATTTCACTAATCTACAAAGCAAGTTTACTCACCAAAATGTTTCTGAAAAACAGGAATTTCTCATGAAGACTGGGGAGCTCTGGTCCTGGATTTTTGAATTATGTTTGCATTATGTGTAGGCAGCCAAGAAACACCATGCTTTGAAGATTTTTGTAGAAAACTAAACCTTTGTAGCTATGGTTTCACATGTTGGTTGGAGAACATGTGCAGCAAGTTGCTGATGAGCAATCTCCAGACTGAGGTCCCAGTCTGGACAAACACATGCACGTGAATTACTCAGAACACTGCAGAATCTCAAGGAAGTCAACATAATCCCTCATAGGTTACAGAGAGGAACAATTCCTATGAATTATGTGACTATGCAAAGGCTTGGGTGTAGATTCATGTTTTAACAAAACAGAATCAAGTGCCTGGGCTGGCCTTTGAAGAACAGGAGTGACGAATCATTCATGGAAACACTTCAATGAATGTCTTGAAATACCAGAAAAAATTTTGAAATGTTAAAGGTTATCTTAGGAAATCTCAAAGAACCCAAAGATAATGCCACAGATAAACCCAAAGATAAACCCAAAGATAACAAAGAAAGAGATATTGCAATCATACTATTATTTATTTACAGAAAAGAAGCTTTCAGCTCTACTCTAAAAATAATACATATCTGCTTACATTTATACCACTGTCACTGAGATTTGAGACTTAAAATAAAACTGGGCTAAATCTAGACCTGAGGTGAGGTGTTTAATAATCACTGACTTCAGCATAATGATTATCACACTGAACTCTCTCTGACTGAGGCCACATACTCTGTTTGCAAATTGGAAAAACCTCATCCAAGGTTTGTAAAGCCCAAGGATGTATTGCATAAGCATGTCCTTATCAGACTTAAAAAGCCTTGAGACTATCAAGCATGATAACAGATGCCATTTCCAGAGAAAATTGGGACCTAGAAGAGCATCTTTCACCTTCAAAACTGAGGAGCTGTGGGGTTTTTTAAATCCTGTTCATGAAGCCACGCTCTACCAGCAGGCTGGGCAAGCCCTTCAGCCATTCACATCTAATACTTTGCTGTAAGGGTGCTTAACAGCATGGCGGTGCCTGCAACTCCAGTGAAACACATGAAAGGCTTGCACAGGTGGTAGATGCAGAAGAACCTGATGGGAAAATAATGGCTCTGCCTTGGATATGAGAGGAGCAATTGAGGTCAGTCAGGCCCTAGGAAAGACGAATAGCCTACAACTGATCTCCAAAAAGCAAAATGAAAAGTTTCAAGTAGTGCCAGAGAAGAAGTGGAGCTCACTCACCATGTGCTTGCATTGCATGATCATAATGAGATGGTTTGTCCAGGACAAACCCCAAAAGGAAAATGGGTGACCTCTGGGATATGGGAAAGGGAATTGAAAGAGACTGAATATTTCAGGAGTTCTTGATTGCTGAAGTGTTTCCTATAGATCCCTTTGCTACTCAGATACGTTCCTCAATTCTTACATTGAGGTTACTGCATCATTATTTCCTGGTGTAAAAGTTGTACCAAAACTCTCCCTTGTGTGGCTTCACTAGTATTCGTTGAGTTACCCAGGGGGATCAGTTTGCAAACCACTAGAGGGATCTCCAAAGTTTGAGCTAAGAATGGGAGTAGGTGAGATTTCCACATCTGATATGCACAGTTAAAACCTTCAGTTACACTCTGCACTGAAACAGGTGAGGAAAGAGGCAGGTGCAGATAGCAGTCAGCTATCTCTGCCATCCCCACACAAATACCTCTGGACCATTACACTCCCTGTGGGACTGACCCTTCAGCACATGTCACCTTTCTGGGGCAGGTGTTCTGCAGAATCTCCAAAAGTCTAGTTATGACCATCATCCTCAATTTTCATGCATGGCACCTGCTTTGGGATTGAGCTATTCAAAATTGGTTCAGACTTAAAACAACAAAGTGTAATGAGTATAAATCACTTGTCTGGACTTGGGTCAGACGAGGAAACAGAATTTGCTTGTGCTGTGTTTTCTTACAGTTCTTTGACTTGCAAATGCAGAGCCACACTACCACTTCTGTAGCTTCTGTAAATTCTCTTGTATACAGATACACGTGGAGTGCTTTACACATACACAGGGATGATTCTAAGGACTCTTGTTATCTTTTCAATGAAAAGCATCAGTCATGCAGATAAACACCAGATGAGGGCTTTGTCCATCCAGGATAGAGATTTATTTTGACAATAATGCCTGTCAGGATTGAATAACATTAAGGTATACTTTAATTCCTTTTTTTTTTTAAACATCTTTATGCTATGACATTTTCATTGTGTTCTGATACAGCTACATGCTGTGGAAGATACTCAGTAGCATATTCTGTGAATAAGCCAGACTGGAGAACTTGCATGACCACAAACTGTACTGATTATAGTCTGCCTGCTCGAGACAGAGAAAAATTAATATGCAAGTTCTGCTGCTGATGATACCATGTTTATGAGACAATAAAAGCTGGCTCTTCTGAAGGCTAAGTCAAAAAAATGGTAAATATGAGTACAGGCCCCCAGCTGAAGAGGAGAGAGCTCTGTATGAATGGCCCTGGACACTACACTCAGTGATGATGAGTGACAAGGTTCTCAAAAGAAGATGAGTTATTTTTAACAAAGTTATTGTAGTCAGAGAGAATCACCAGTTGAAAAGCAATTCTGTGGAATCCAGGAAACTCTTGAATGAAATAACATTTTGTTGTCTGTGTCAAAAAAGTAAATTCCCTAAAAATATCTCGAAGTCAAATAAGCCAGATGATAGGACGTATTCTACTCCCTCTGGCACCTAACCCAGCTAGCATGAATCACTCCTTCCCAATCATTGTGGTCTGTATCAAAGATTACTGCCATATCTGCTTTCTTTTACCTTTATTTGAGTTATTTCACTGGCAGTAGGTGCTGTACAAACACATAGTGGAAGGCAGTCTTTCTGCTGAGGACCTATGTTCAAACAGACATGACAGCTGAGAGGCAGGAGAGGCAAAGAGCTGTCCCTTCTCTGCTTGGCAAGGTAACAGCTCTGCCAGCCTGAGCAAGCAGAGCCAGAGGGAAGCCACACACACCCAGACCAGGGTCTGTGCCTTCCTCTGGTGCTGGTCGGAATACTGGCCATTAACCATATGGTAAAACTCTTCATGTTAGAAAATCCTTGGCAGTGGGTTAGAATAAATAATCATTTTCTGATCAGACCTGGAATTTTGTCTGCTTTTGAGGAGTCCTGGACTCCAAGAAGAACATGAATATAAGCAGCAGTTGCAAGTTTGCATCTTTAACTTTCATGCTGTAAACCCCTGACATGCATAGTCCTCTTTTTTTATTTGGTGAGAATTGCTGTAATATTTGAGTCTGCGATAGTCTATTGAAAACAGACCCCTGACTAGGAAACAGAGAGTTTAGCTGTTATAAACTGCTAGTAATTTATTATTTTGAGACTGGCATATATTTTGGCAAAGTTTAAGTTGGCTGGAGTGATAGTGAGTGATGAAAGATGTTATGGCGGTTGAGAAGTGGCTGAATTCCTTTGTTTCCAGACTTTTCACTTTTTTTTAAGGCGCAGAATGTTTATATAGAAAGTGTAATATTGTTTTATGAGTATTTGCTGGACCCTGCTAAAACCAAGCATTCAAGCTTTACTCTTTTAACAAAGTGTTTTGTTATGGAATTCCTCTGGGTTTTGCTGTTTCTAAATTAGGGTTAAATCAGGTTGGTATGTGGGGGCCATGGGAGAACAAGCCAGAAGTGACAAACTGTCTGGTGTCTAACAGGGTGCGCTTCTACTCCAGGAGGTGATGTGGTGGCAGGAAGAGAGTACTCTGCAGCTGGGCATGAAGAAGCCATAACATAGGGGCACAAAAAGGGGATTTTAAGAGAAAAAGAGGGGATTTCAAGCACTGGGAAAGTTGTGATCATTTTAAGAGTTGGACATCTTCAGTGGAAGACCCTGCCTGTCCCTCGGCTGCTCTTTGGTCCACCAGAGCCTGCATGTTTCCTATGCTTTATTTCCATCATTTGGAACCAGGAGCACTTTTAGTCCCATGGTTATACACTATCATTCCTCCTTCCTGATCATCTCTGTTTTTCCCTCCAAGACTGTGGTATTTGATGAGCCATGATACACTCAGGAAACAAATTCTTTTCGGATACTTTTCTGCCCATTTCCTCTGCATTTATCTCCTCCAAGTCGGCTGCTCATAAAACTCATTGGCTTTCTGCCTTCTGCTTGGCCCACTAAACCCTGGAGTCAGTCTCCAGCCTTTCTGTTTTTACAATAAAGGACAGAGCTCTGAGCCACAGCATCCCAGGATGCTGTAGAAGCAGAGAGAAAACCTTTAAACCATTAGGAAACAGAAGCTGCTAAACTCGGTGTTTCATTGCTGAGAGCATCAGGGCTTCCTTCAAGCTGAGTACAAGGAAAAAGAGCAGAGTCTCTACTGATTCACAAAGCTTCCCAGGAACAAGAGTCAGTTTTCTGATTGTGTCATGCAGTCTGTGTTGTAATAACTTTCTAAGTCTTTATTCTCTCATTTAATACTCCACTTTAATGAAGACCTCACGTAATGCTGCTACTCTGCTCCTAATTGCTCACATTATAATCTTTGTAAATTTCTTCTCCCAAGTTGCACTAAGCACTTCCAGTTCTCAAAAGACAAAGTAAAGCTTATCCTTCCTGTCCTAGTGGTGCTAGAGAGCGAATAAGCCAGTAAGGAAAAAACAAAGCAAAAGAGCTTGTTTCAGACAAATTTAAGAACAAGGCATATAAACCCTCATCCCTATAAAAATAAAAGACCAAAGTGCCAGTGGCTTCAACACACATTATACCTTCCAACTATACAATTTTAATTTTTTTTTCAAACTATTAAACATATATATAGATTTAGCTTACCACTGAGAGGCCTCAGCTGGAATACTTTTCATAGTTTTGGGCACTGTGCTTCAAAAGAGATGTGAACCAACTGGAGAGAATCCAGATGAGAGCAATGAGAATGATCAAAGGTCCAGAAAATGTGATGTATGAGGAAAGACCAAAAGAATTGGGTTTGTTTAGACTAGAGAAGAACAGTCTGAGGGGAGACATGACAACAGTCTTCAGACACGTTAGACTGCTGCGAAGGGGAAGATAAACTGTTCTCAATTTCTACTGGAAGTAGGCTAAAAAGCAACAGATTACAAGAGAGATTCAGATTAGACTTTAGAAGAAACTTTCTATTGGTTACAGCAGTTATACCTGAGAAGACAATGCCCATGGAAGCTGTGGGATCCCATTGTTTGAGACTGGGGTACTGGTATAGTCTGGTCTGCTTTGTGGGAGAAGCATGAATAAGAATGGTCCTAGTCCTCTTCAGCTATTTCCCCCCGTGTTAGAAGTGCAGGAGAGAGACTGCAAGTGAAAAGAACAATTCATATTTCCTGAAGGAATTTGGACAGGTCTGACCTGAGTGGTCTTTGAACAGGAGATTAATTGCAGCCATTTACTACAGAGTTAATATTACTGCCTCGTAGCCATTACAAACTGTTTGCAACTATCACACTCAGGAAAACAGGGAAAAATAAAATTCTGATTCTTATCTGCTCTCAAATCCCTACTTATGCTGGACGCTATTCTGGCAGTGGAGGCCTCTGTCAAATCTCTTGAGTGTAAATAAGCATAAAATCCTAAGTGTTGTAAAACACACCATCCAGTGATAGATTTCTATGAACTCTGTTGTATAGAAAGATTTAATACAGAAAGGAACCCAAACATGTGACACTTTGTCAGAAAGCAAAAGATTACATAGTACAACATGTTTTTTGGAATGAATTTACAATGAATTTTAACTATAAAATAGAATGAAAGAAAAAACAGGTGAAACTAAGACAAATGCAGGGTGAATTGAAACAAAGTGCCTGACTGATAATTCCAGAGATAATTGGGAATGCAAATTAGGACTTCTGAGGTCCCTTGTTTCAATAGGTGGGTTTTTTGTTTGTTTCTGCTTGTTCGTCTGCTTTTCATTTATAACAAAAAAAAAAATTAAAAAAAGGCAAGATTGCAAAAGCCAGCTTTTTCCTCAGTTTCTTTGGTGCTTTCTGCTAAGCAGCCTTGGAGCTACAAAGGTTCACAGTCTTTCACATAGACTCATGCCCTAGAAGTGTTTACAGTGAGAAGAAGAGTCCTTAAAATACGTGACCACATAGAGAATCATATGGGATCTGCTGACAATACATCTTCTGATGTCTGCATCCTGGTAGGGACTGTGCATGAAGAGGCCTCCCTGCTCAGACAGGCAGAGGTCACCGGGTCTGTGGAAATAGTGATTTGGTCGAGAGCTGCTATACGTACTGGCTTTTGAGGAGAGAGTTCTGCAGAGGAGGAACTGTCTCTTTTGGCTTAATGTTTCCAGGGCACAAACTCGAGGTTTAGAAGGAGTACTGTGATACGAATATCCTCAGCCGGATGACAGAGCTTCCTCTGAAGTTGATGACAGTGTTAACAGTGATCATTTCCAAGTCCAACTCAATAGTACGGGGTCCCTTCACGGGGCGGGTCATCACCAGAGTAGCACTGATCGGTCCCGTTTGCTGTGCACAAAACAAGAGAAAGCAAGTGAGATTGCCAAAACTAGTTCTTCAAAACTACTGTCTCACTACAGTCTTCAAGCAGCCAAAATAGGTGTTTTCTCTTGCATTGTTTGAAACCACTGCAATTGATGGGACAGAGTTTCATTTCAGCATTTGGCTTCTTTTCAGTGTTTTGCATGACCTATCACCTTCTACAGTTTGTAAAGCCTTTGGGAGCCCTGCACATTAGAGTAGCTATTGAACACAGACACTTGCTGTTGCTGAAGAAAGAAAAAAGATGAAAACATGGATTTAGGGTGCAAACAAGTCATGATACCTGTTTGTTTGTTTGTTTGTTTGTTTGTTTGTTTGTTTGTTTGTTTATGGTACTCTTTAGTTTGATATAAAGAACAGTGTTACTGTGAAGCAGCAAACACCCAGCAGGGGTTATGTTAACAGAACTCGGAGAACAGGTGTTCCCATGGGGATGGGGTCCAGGTTTGTGGTATATTGTGTATGTTCAGGGCACAAACCTCACCCTCCAAAGAGAGCTTTGAATATGCAATAGCACTTCAGAAAACCAGTCCTTTATTAAATGGAAGCTTTGCAATATCTGAGCAGAACAGTGGATTATGTTCATTTAAAAATCAGAGCTGCTGATGTTAAAACCAACTGCTGTTTGTTTTCCATCGGGAACTTATGTAGACACAGTGAGTCCTGTTTTCCCTCAAAACTGGGTGTTTGTTACCTTTGATCAGAGAAGGCCAACATGGCCATGAAGAGGTGCTGGGCGTGTTGCCTGGTCTGTGCCAGGCCGGGCCTTGGTGCCTCAGCAAGGGCACAGTGTCCCACCCGCTGCCCAGGGAACAGCTGCATGGTAAATCAATGAAACCAGCAGGCTTGGGCAATGGGGATGGAAGCTGAGGCCTCAGCACCTGCTGCATTGGCCCAGATGAGGGGAAAAGTCAGTGGGATCAGTAAAGATTTTGCAACAGGAAAGCTCTTGAGACATGTAAATGATTGTAATGTAATGGGACCACTTGTCAATTCAGGATTTCAAAACATTTTCCTTTTCTTACAGTGGATATCTGAGGTTCTTGTGAGAGATATGTCCTGGAATCTATCCCACTATCTGTGTCTGCGAGGGATGGGAAACTTCAGTAGCCATGGAACAGGGCTTAAAATTGAATGTCTGAGCCAGATTTTGCCTAGGGCTGGAACCTCCTGAGTGCCATCATTCCCTGTGGATGTACCCCATTCTCTGCAGACACCCTCAAAATCTCTGCATGTCAGTGGTGTGGCAAAGATGACTGGGGAACAGAGAGATCTTCTGAGGAAAACAGATTTAAAAACCCCAGGGAATTACATTTTCTCTAACAGTGTCTACATAAAATGCGTGTTCTCAGTGAAAAAAATTCATAACAAATGGAAGCAAAGAACCCAGAAAGTCAGTTGTTGGCATAAAGGAGTGGGGGTTTTGCTTACTTTTTTGGTTTTCAAGTTTTTCAATTTCCAATGAAGAGTTTAATAAAACAGACAAGAAACATTGAATCTCTCGATGACAATTGCTGGTTGTCCATCAAATAAAAACCAGTTTGGCACAATAATTTCTCTTGAGCTTGGGACACCTGAGCTATTTTTAGACATGGGTACAGCTCTGGACTATCCTAAACCTACTGTCTCATAGGAGAAGCACGTTTGTTTTGGGTAGGTTACTCTCCTGAGAGATCCAGCAGTTCCTGATTCCTGCAGATCAGCGCACTGCTCTGCACGTCTGTGTGTAAAAAATGCCTCATCCTGAAGGTTTAAATGATAGTCATGAAAAGCTAAGTTCTGCTATCAGGACATTCAGCTAACGAGAAGATACTCCATGCTTTCCCCCAGTGAGTTTTAGACTTACCCGCATGTAGAATTCCCTGCCCTCATTCCCTGATTTGATTTGGAAGATGTAATAGGCTCCAGGGTAGCGAGTTGTCGCTTGCATCTGAAAAATGTCCGAAGGCACAGACCTCCCAGACACCATATCCATCACTCTGTACAGGATGGTGAACGGCTGATCTCTGCACCCGGGGTTTTCGGCTGGACACATGCAGCGGCTGATTGTCAGAGATAGAATAGTTATCAGGGGTTAAAATTGCTGTAATATTTGATTCTTTATATGCTAAGACAGGTGCATAAATAAATAAAGAATGTTGTTGACCAGCTAAAAGAATCAATGAAACTTGTAATGAATATTCTCACTTTTAGTATTCTCTGTTTTGCTACTCTGGCCTATATCCGCCTCCTTTATCTTGTCTTCTAGGCCAAAATACCTTGGCATTCTCCTTAGATCACTCAAAAATGTGAACTTTCTTTGAAGCAGCTCTGCAGGTATAGAATACTTGGTACATGTTTGTTCTGATAGTAATTTAAACTGGACTGTCCCCAAAATAATATTAACAATTAGATCACTTCACTGATAGTGCTGCATAAATGTAGTGATCTTAGTTTCACTAATTTTGTATACTACATGAAAACATACAGTAGACATCCTGGATCAAACCAAAGCTCTAACATCAAATGCAGAGCCTTAAGTAAGAAGAGGATAGCAAGTCAAGCATACAACACTTCCACCAACAGTCTCCAATTGTTTGTGACTCAGGTAATCCTCAAAACAAAAATTTTTCTTTGTATTCATCAGCTATTAATGCATTTCTTATCCATCAGTTTTTCCAGCTTCCCCTTACACCCACATGAATGTTAGGCATCCACAGCCCCCTTCATCCCTCTCTGCATGGCCTCTTTCTGACTTCGTATGATGCTCCCATCTGTTCTACTGAAAGGAGAGCAGCCAGACAATTCCTGCTCATCCTTCTCACACATCTCAGGGCTTCATATTTGACCCTGTTCATGGCTGAAGGGTTCTAACTTATCTGTTCTTCACAAGGAAGCTATTCCATACTTTTGATCTTCCTCGTAGCTTCTTATGAACCTTTATCCAGTTATATTTCTTTTGACAGGAAGGGAAGGAACTGCACAGTCTTAAAGATGTGGTACACAATAGCATGTGCTCCAAGGATATTCTCTACCTATTAACACCTGAAATTCAGATTGCTTTTCTGACCTCTAGTGAGTACAGCAGATCGTGGAACTAGAAAAACCCTCAAATCACAGTTTGGATGGATTATGATCAGATCAGTGCTCCTTATTTAATTTGTAATCTGGGATTGTCTTTTTACTTTAAATTAATCTACACTGAATTTTATCTGCTTTTTTTATTGTATAGTCATTGAGGCTTATTCTGCAATAATTTTCTACCCACTCCTTTAACTACTGTCTTCAGATATGGTTGCAGACTTTGCCTATCCCGTGGTTTATTCTTTTTCCCAGGTTGCTTATGATGGACCAAGTAGGTCCAACTCAGACCTCTGCAGAACTTCAGCGTGAAAGTTGACAATTTAATACTATCCTCTGTTTAATTTTTATCTTTCAGCCTCTTATTCTTCTGGTCCAGGGACTTTTCTCTTTTACTTATGACTGCTTAATTTCCATAATAACTATGTGAGGGTCTTTTCAGAAGCCTTTGGAAATGCAAAGAGACTGCATCAGTCCATGTGCCCTACCTACATGCAGCTGATTTCTTCAGAGAAGTAATAAAGTTGTGAGGCAGGATATCACTTTATAAAAGCCATATTGGGGGAATTTACAGTGCATGGGTCTTTTTGACTATTTTTTCTATAACATCCACTACTGACATCAATTTCAGACAGTGCATCTGGCATGGTCCCCATCAAGAGGCTCCTGGCATTATGAACACCCAACTCCTTCCACAGAAAACACAGATGCAAGGAATTCATTTGGCTTTTATACTGAACACTTCTAGACATATGTCACAAATTAAGTGCAGTACCATCTAGACATGAGCCAAAGCCACCAAACAAAAGCTCAGAGATCAAGAGTTCTGGTGCAAGCTGCTCTGTGAGGACTCTAGTTGGGCTCTGGGGAGTTTAGATACAGAGGCTTCAGTTGTTTCAAATTCCCTTTTAAGACTCTACCACCAAGGCAGGTAAACCCAGAACTAGACAAACACTATGTGTCCACTCTTCAGCTGCCCTAGTTCAGAAAGCAATGTAAAGATATGAATAAATTGTAAAGGAAAGAAGCAAATTATTCATCTATTGCCTTTCTATAAAATACGTTAGGCTACCAAGCAATTCCAGGTTAATGGGTTTAGTGCAAACACTATGAGTGAAATAATATGGACTGCAATATATCAAGACCTGTTTGGAACTGAAGTATTTTGAGCCTCAGCATATACATACAAAAATGTAAAAGAAATGGGCAATTTTTAGAAATGTAGGATTTATTTTTTGCTTGCTCAAATATTCCCCAGTTGAGACAATAACAGTGCTAACAGCCCCATCCAGACATACCCAGTTTCTGGTCTAGGTGGATCAGTCTGTGAACTATCCAGAAGTTTTAACGTTTAGGCAATAAGAACTCTTTGTATCTTGCACTAATTATCATCTAATGTTTTAAGGTATTTCCCAGGCACAAACTAGTTACCATTTGCAAGAAATACTCCTACTAATAAACAGGCTGCATTTGAGTATATATGAAATCAGTGAGTAATGTAAATAAATGTCACTTATTACATTACAAGCCTTGCTGTTTTCTCAACTAACTGATATCTGTTTTTCCAGTCTAACTTCACATACCTTTGAGTATGATATGATATGATATTTGGTATGATATCATATCATATCATACCAAACCTGGTGACCTGGTAAAGAACTGCAATTTATTTTTATAAAAGTTTACCAGTGGTAAATGCAGCAACAGCATGTATGTATAGCTCTTTAGACAGACTTCATGGCTGTGTTGTAAAATTGCAGCTTATTTGGATACAACTCTTACAGACAGAATTTGCTTTTGTAGCTGTGGGTATGTTACTCACTTCTCATTAATCTGGAGATAAGGCTCCTCACATCGTACTGGGTCTAAACATTTATATTCTCCTGGGATATTGAAACATGTTTGCTGTGAAGTGCAGGTGAAGTTTCTTATTTCACATTCATTGATATCTAAAACACAAGGAAAGAGAGAATGGCTAAAGCAGGGAAATATGTGTGAGATACCACTCCCACAAACTGGTTTCCGTCTTAGGGAATTACTCCAAAATTCATAAAACTCTTGCACCATGAGAGGTGGCCTTTTTATAACTGATCCCTCTTTTAAGTACCGTTTTTACTTCATTCATTTCTGCTTATTAGAGTGCTCCCACATGCTAAATGCTGCAAAAAAAGGGAAAGGAATTGGCTGCTCTGACCTTAGAGAATGGGAAAAGTAGAGACATGCAGCAGAGGGGAGAGCATTTGAGGTCTTTCCTGTGTAGCTGTTTCCTAATCAATGAAGTCTTACTTAAAACAATGCAACAATTCACCTCAGCAGGAATTTTATGTGATGACATTCATACCAGAATCGCATAATTGGCCCCTAGGAGTATTTCACTGTGCTATGCCAAGACCAAGCATCTCAATTCTTGAAAACCTCTTTCTAGACACAGGATCTATTTTCTGGTCCCCTCGGGTTTTAATCAGTGCAGGAATGTTCTTACCTTGGCAGCTTCTACTATCGTCAAGCAAGTTATAGCCCGAAGGACAGGTACAGTAGTAGGAACCAGGCCCGTTCACACATTCGTGCTGGCAGAGGAACTCTGAGAAGCTGCATTCGTCCATGTCTGCAGTGGTAAAACAAAGTTTAGTGTCTTTGGCTTTAGTGTCAAAAGAGCAGTCCTGCAGGCAGGTGGTCATCCAGACTACCTGCCCATCACCTCAGCTGGAGGCTAGCACCCTCCTGCTCCCTAGAATGCAACCTGACAAAATGCAATACAAGTTCTTGGTCGAACACTTTTTTCCTAAGGAAACCAAAGCTGCTGCTGAACACAATGCATGGCTTTTATTTATTTATTTTTCTTTTCTAATACCTGTCACCAGTTGGCCATGTTTTCATTTCTGTTTTATGTCAGAGATAGAGATACTCTGACAACAAAGCTGCAACTGTAATTTAAAAGGAAAGACTTGGCAGTAGTTTTCTTTCTTTCTTTTCTTTTTTTTCCCCCTTATTTTTGGAGAGTAAGTTTCACTTTCCCAGGGCCACATGGGCTCCAGCAGAACTCCTGCAGCCAGCCCTGTCTGTTTTATGTTTCTTAGCCTCCAGTCAGTTACTTCCAAGTCATTTCAGCAAGACTACAAGGGCTCATCCCAGCCTGGGTCAGACATACTGGAAGGCATAGCCCTCTCCCAGATACCAGGGAAGCTAAGCAGTCTGTCAGATATCTGATTGAAAGCAGAAACTGTGCTCTTTTCCCCTTGCACTCCTGAAGTGACCAGAAATTGTGTTCCGCAGAACTGTGCTCAAGTGAGAAAGATGAACTTCAGAGCTGCACATGGAGGCATGGCTGACTGAGGGAAAAACACATGCAAAGGCACTAGGCCGAGGGAGGCTGCAACTAATCATTTCCTTATTTCTCCGTTCAGGGGAAGAAAGAAACAAAGGCTAGAGCACCAGCCAGGAACTCCCAAGTTCTTATTCCCAGCTCTGACATGTTGACTCTCCCAGGCAAATCACTTTTACTCTTCAGACTGAACTTCCCTTTCTTCTAAGTTGGGCTCAGTCCACTCCTGGTGTTTTGTGCAGATGGATTGGAAAGTATTTGAAGTCCAAATATATCCAAGTGGCTTTAGGGCTGAAATCAGATTATCAAAAGGGAGATGAAAGGAACTCTACACCTACATAATCCTGTTATTGTGTGAGTTTCCCCAGTGAGTTCACTGAAATAAACACCTTCCTGAAAATACATGAACTGAGGGCTGACTTCATAAAGCGACTGAAGTATCAACCACCCTCTGGCATCCTAGCCCAGACCTCCAGCATATTGGATTTGTATAACTGGTGCTTGGCTGCTGTCAGGTGCTGAGGGACTTAGAGCCCTGAGGGTCCTTCATTTCTGCTGCTGAGCCCACAGTGCTCCCAAACACTCTTGGCATTCTGCTGACTGTGTGCAGACAACAAGATGATTGTCATTTCAGAGCACATCTAATGCACTTGAAAGACCATAATTAGAAAATAATGATAATGTTGGGAAAGCCAGGTTGAAATCTCTGCCTCTCTCCTTGAATAGGGGCAAGAATGCCTCCCAGCTTCAAGGTAAGTTGGCTGCTAGGCCATGGACTAACCCTACTCCTGTTGAAGTAAATCTGAGTCCTGAGTGTTTCATAAGAGTGTCCTCCTAATCAGGCATTCCCTTTGCTAGCCTCAGATGTCAAGTGGTTGCCTGTGAAATGGAAGCAGCTCATCCAGAGAAGCTTGACCTGCTTTGTCAAACAGTTTCTTGAACAAAATTGTCAGGAAAAGTTTTCTGCTCTATATCTTACTGGTGGAAACTCCTTTTTGCTGCCTCATCTCTGACATGGATGAGGCTCAATCACCACCTTATTGGGCATTGCAATGAACTTAGCTGGTTCAGACCCCCAGATAGCTCAGGAGGTGAGCACCTAAAAAACATTCAGGAGCCTAACTTAGAAGAAGGAATTCCATTAGAAAGCAGAACACTAAGTTAGGAGTTGCAGTCTAAATGTTTAATGCTTAAGAACCTTTAGATATTTAATATTTGTTCTTTCCCTTATAACAAGGAGGTTTGCAGGAAAAATATCTTGGGAAACACTAAACATGTACACTGCATCTCAGGTATCTTCTCTCTCAGAAACAGCATGTTACATCTGTTTACTGTAAATTAAAACTCAAGTATTTTCCACTGCATTTTTCCTTCCAAGAAATATTGGCTGAATTCTCTAATTTTATCAGGCTGAGGGAACAATAAACAAAGAAATAAGTTTTGTCTTCAATTAAAATAAAATAATAAAAAAATGCAGAAAGAAAAAAGTACAGTGACATAAGCACAATTTATTCTGCCGTGTGCTGAGCAGATCAGCAATAACTGTACTAAGAAATCATGGATTGTTTCTAAGTGAAGCCAGAGCCATACAGGGGAAACTGGGGAAGGTTTCAGGCAGAAGCGAGCAGTCGTTAAGAGCAAGAGGAATACATGCATTCAACAGACAAATGGAAAAGTGCTTTATATAAAGTATTTCTTTAATCATGGAAGAATGTTCTAGGACTATCTCTACTTGCTCTAATAAAGCTTCCTGTTCAGCATTACAAAGTGCTTCCTTATGTTTTGCTGTTACCTTGGAGCTTTTGAATATTTAGCTTAATTCTTTAAAACCATTTGCAGCCCTCCTCCACGGAGCTTTTCCAGGTATTTTCTGTGTGCTCTAGCTGGAAAGAGGATCATATGAATTTCAGCTATCCTGCTGCTACCATGGACCAAGGCAAAAAACTTTTCGAAAAGTGTGTACAAAACAATACCTTTGAAAAAGTAAACATAATAGAATTAAAGAAACCAAAACAATAAATAAAGATAGTTACCACTGCAGTTAACTCCATCAGCTTCCAGTTCATAGCCAGGTTCACAGCGGCAGAGAAAAGAGCCGTAGGTGTTGACGCAGGTCTGAGTGCAAGGGTTTTCACTTGTACATTCATTCACATCTATGGGAAACCAATATCAAATTCATCAGTATTGGTTGATGAGTATACTCCCCAAACTCCATTTTCATTTTTTTTACTGCAGAGCATTTCAAAGAGATTAGCTGTACAGTCAGAATGATTCATACTGAAAAAGTATAACCAAGTCAGTGTTCTTCATTTGGATCCAGGCTGATTCAGTGCTGGGAATAGCACTTTGGAAACACAACTTGTGTGGAAGTGAAGCGTTTTGGGAATGTCTTCAATAAAAAAATAACATGGAAGATGGGGATTAAATTTTTATTACAAATGTTTCTGTCCTTATCCTGCAATTTGAAAACCATCGAACCAATATTGTCATAACAAACCTGAGAAAAATTGCAGCAGGATTTTCCCGAGAAAAATAATGCAATGACAAAGGGTCCTCATGGAAACCTCAGGCTAAGGCAAAAGCAATATTTTTTTCCTTGTAGGACATCAGCAGCTTCTGAGCATCATTAACACAGACCTTTTCCTGCAGCATGTGGGAAGATGCTCCCTGCTTTGCTAGGGAGACCATGAAGAGGATGTGTTGACTTTGAGGTAGCACATCACAGCAAAAGGTAGTCTAATCTTAGGACTCCAGTCTGGATCTTGGGAGACTCTGATTTACTGATCTGACGGAGGTTTCCTGTCTCAGGTGGGTCACACGGCCTCGTATTTTAATAGTAAATTTAGTGCCTGGACTCTTGGTAATTCCACTGAATTGAGTGAATTGATGTTTGGGCCTCCGTGCATATTTCTCCTGATACACAGGTCATATTGCACCCGAAACCCTTTGAGGTACTGGGAAACTACAGAAAAATCTGTCTGACAAGCCTGTGAACATTTTCAAAAGCAGTGCTGCGAAGATTACTTATGTTCTCAAAACCAAGCAAGTTTTAAGGGTGTTGCTGAGTGGGGACCAAAGGTTTCAGCCATGGTTTAGCATTCTCATACCTTGGCACGATCTCCCGTCGTCGTTGAGGGTAAAGCCTGGGTTGCAGGTGCAGGAGTAGGAACCAGGCACGTTGGCACAGAGCTGCTGGCAGTAGCCGTAGCGACATTCATCGATATCTGTGGGGGGGAACTACAGTGGTCTGCATGCTCACATGAGATACAAAGCAGCAAACACCCTGAGCCAGCAGTACTGATAACACAGAAATAACCCAGCACGCTGGTTATGGATGTAACGGCCAAGCTTCCAGGTGTTCAGACATGGAGTTAATAGTCAAAATATACCTCTCCCCAGTATGTGGGAGATACATAGAATTATATATTAGAATGTGGTAATGTGGTTTTATACACATCTGACATCTACCAGTGTGTCTGATGAATTGATTGTCATTGCTGTAATCTTCAGCTTAGTGTAAATCAGGCAGCCCAGTCTGTTCTTTTAAGCAGCTCCCTCAAAGGATACCTTACAGCTGGCACAGCCCGCCAGCACAACCATAGCCAACATTGCAGCGAAATTTTGGCAGAATCAAAATAGAAACCTTCTTTGCCTCTACATATACCAAAGCTACTCACTGGAGCAGCAGTATGTGTTACTAAAGGCTTCTTTTTTTAGTGAGGATATTTTTGAAAGACTTTTTTCACAAATAGTCACATTCTCTTTTTATATGAACTTTTAACTGACAAATTACAGGCTGTATAAACAGTTAATTTAATGCCAGAATAGCAGTTTGGGCTGAATTGCAGAATTAGCAATAGCAATACATGCAACTGAGTGCTACGAGCACAAGAAAATGCTCTAAGATATGTAAAACGGTAAGTGCTAGAAGATTTTTGTCCCAGAACTAAGAACTGAAATGCAGCACCTGGCATAGTTCTCCTTTCAAAGCCTTAACATTTCCTTTGGTATCAACTGGCTTTTGGTTTGTGGAGATTTTTTTTAATGGCTGCTCTCAAAGCTTTGAAGCTGAATTTGTGCAATAGAAAACCCAGTGTATTTTCTGCAGTCAGTTAGCAAGATAACCTAAAGGCCAGGTCAGTGGTGGTGAGTACACCAGCCATAGGCTTCACCAAATCCTGCAAAAGTAATATGGGTTTTAAGTAAATCAATACCTCATTGCACTGACACAATGCATTATGTTAAATACACACTTTGTCTTTTGCAGGACTGTTATCTCAAGACTGCTACATTTTGAGG
The DNA here is from genome assembly GCA_013396875.1 of Vireo altiloquus. Taxonomy (NCBI): domain Eukaryota; kingdom Metazoa; phylum Chordata; class Aves; order Passeriformes; family Vireonidae; genus Vireo; species Vireo altiloquus. Next base: position 418,308 of record VZRF01000200.1, read on the forward strand.
ATAAGGACTTCAACAGGGCTGCTTCTTGTGGGTGGGTCATATGGATACTGCTGCACTGGCTCCTCTGTGTAAACATTACAGGGATAATTGCAACAGATAGAAGTGTAGGGTTTTGTAACAGTGATTTACTAACAGTGCCCAAAAAATCTGCCTCTAAAACCCAACCTAGCCCCCTGATTGTGGTAAATATTCCTTTACTGCCTTGTGGCAGCAAAAATCACTTCTCTAAAGCCAGAGTAAAGTATGGAAAACTGACACTTCTTTGAAATTTAGGGGAAAATATAGCAACTCTAAACACAATTTGTTTTTCCTTTTTTGCATTGTCTTGCAATAATCCACCCCATGATTACTTATATAGGGCAATACTGGGATGTTATTGCCTATTTTAAATAGCATAAGCAGGTACTCAATTCAGCAATGCAGCCATTCCAGTTCTCTGCTATATCCATCAAGCAGAATAATATTTCAGATCTGTATTCAAATCCTGAATGCTGCACATAACCCTTTCATTTGGCCTGTAAATGGGAGAAGTAAATGGGTAACAACAGGTGATGCAGAGTAGAATCTGCCTTTCTGCCCTCCCTCATCCTTACCTTACCACATATGCCTGTACCTTCCCCAGCACAAGCTTTTGTTTTCCCAAGAGAAGTTGATTTATCATAGATTAAGGATCAGGGGCCTTGGAGACTTCTTATCCCAGGGAACTACAAGGCAGCGACTCCCTAAAGTGGCTGTGGCTGCACGAACCCCAGCTTGGACAGGGCTCAGCCTGGTCCCTGCCAGGTGAATTACACAGCAGCTGTTTTGCAGTAGTCAGGAAAGCAGCCATGAGTGAGTCCTTCACGGAATTGGTACTTGGGAGGAGAAAGCTGGAAAATAACTGGAGGTGCTCCAAGGACGAATGGGCAGGGAAAGCCCATTCTCCTTCCAGTAGAGGTGTGACAGCATGCACAGCCTGCACTGCAGGAAAAAACTAATAATGGGCAAACTATTCTTAAAAAAAGTTGTATGCTGATTCCTAGGTCCTACCTGTGTATCTAAAATTAACATCTACATCATCATCCCATGAGCGTGTCAAGTGAGGGGAAAGGGTTAGAGGAGAGGAGCGATGGAAGGTTTTCCTGTGCTGTTTGTTGAGCCTTGTTTTTTTAACAGGACTGAGCTAAAAGGATGAACAGGACATTGCTGCAAGGAAAATAATAAAATTGAAATAAAACTGCTTGGAAGACACTGAAATGGCACAATTTTTTTCTCACCCCCAAACAAAAGAATTGGTTGACTAAGGATTTATTGTCTGTCCCATTCCTTGGTATCAAATACAGATCCCTTCAGGTCCACACTGTCACAGTAAGGAAAGAACAGGTCTGTTAGGGCAAAAATCCTTATGCATACACGCTGGCAATGGACCTTACATGAAAGGGAATCCTTTAGACTAGGAATATGAAAAGCCCAGTTATTACACTATTCTGATGCTAGTCATATGGCATTTACATCTACATTTTTGTTCTGTGAGGGAATCTCTCTGCCAGGCATCCCACTGGCACTTAGAGGGACAAAAGACACTTTGTGCAAAGCTGAAGGTTTAAACGCATGCTTGACAAAAGTGCTCATTGACATTATTTCAGGGAGTCACAGGTACACATACACACATGCCCAGATTCCATATCACATGAGGATTTTACCTAAACACTGGCCTTCTAGCAGCCAGTAGCCTTCAGTGCAGGAGCAGGTATAGCCCCCCTCAGTATTTATGCAGATCTGGGTGGGGTTACACTGGTGAGAATCTGAAGCGCATTCATCCACATCTGCAACACAAAAATACAGAAGGAAAATGTTAGAAATAGCAACAACAAAAGATTTTTCACAGTTTACAGCATGTACACCACCTCTGGCCAAGGAACCAAAGTTCGGAGGAGTAGAGAGAATGACCATGACCTGAAGGAAAATTCACAATAATAAATGCCTGAGAGCAGTGAGAACTGAGGGTGCACATCAAATCTCTCAGTTTTGCAGGTGACCCAGGGTTTCTCAGTGTTTCTCTTGAAGAAAAGTCTCTCATTACCTCAAACATTTTGTCACTTCCACATTTGCTATGTCACTGAGCTGGGATTTCCATGGTACAGGGCAGTGGTCAGCCCTAGGGAGAGGCTGCTGAAAGAGCTGTGCAACCCCACTGAAGAGTAAAGGATGAAGGAGAGTTCAAGAGATGTACTAACACAACTCTGAGACATAAAAGAATTACTTCCTACCCCCACCAATGCAGACCATCTCATCATAATTTTTCAGACACAAAGTTCAACCAAAATCAACCTGTACCTGTCCAAAAAATGTATACTTCCCTGGAATCAATTTCCTGACAATAATACTATTTTCTTTTAATTTTCCCCACCATCTTTATTGGTTTTAATGTATTTGGGTTTTTATTACAACCCCTTAGGGTGTTTTTGTGGGGTTTCTTTCTCTCTTTTTTTTTTTTTTTTTTTGCGAAGGAGGTGAATTGCATTCCTACATTTATATAAGCCAGGGCCCTGGAACCTAACTGATTAAAAAAGCCTTTCAAAGTCAGAAGTTCAGTTTGAATCACGCCTTGCTCCATGTCTTCCCTGATGTTTCAGGCATCAGGTTTGCCTCTAGATGTCAGAAATGGAAATACCAAAAGATAAATTATGTCATTTTTTCAGCCAACCCAGATTTCTATGTTTTATTTCTTGATATCCAAACTATTTTTTATTCCTGGCCTTTGCTGAAGCACTATGTCATCCAAGCAATGCTACTCCCTTGATCCTCCCCCGATTCTTATTAACCCAGACTTTGTTAGGTCACGACTGAAAGTATCTCACAATGCCCTGGGCTGGAGCAGGCAGCAGAGTGCAGAAACTACATCTCTGTATCTGCCCCCGAGGCAGCAAGCACAGCCAGTCAGCTGTACAATCCCAGCAATCATGAAATAACTGATCCAGTCTACCACAGCAGCTTATCTAACATGCTCAGATATATAAATAAATACATACAAATTATACATATAGAGGGAGTCTAGAGTTCTTATCTTGCCAACATCTGTACCAGAACAATTTATGGTGAGTCAAAGCTGGTAACATAACAAGAGGGGCACAATTAGAGGTAATTAACTCTGTCAGAAATCAGTTCTCATGTATTTATTGGCCAGATGAAGGTTGGCAAAATGGTGGGGGAAGTGGGAAAGGGATAAGATAACAAGTCTAGACTATATAGGTCCATAAATATGTTGTTCAGTTCAGCTATTGCTTCTGCGATTGGGCTAAAAAATCTGGATCCTCCCTTTGTAGCATATCACACATAATTGGTAGTATCTCAACAGAGATTTTATCTAACCATAAATTTAATAGCAATGACATTAATGTTTTGTAAATGAAAAAGCTTTCTATTTGTCATGCTTGCTTATTGTTTTAGGAATGGTACCTTGGGATCTGGCCAATTCTGCTTTTTCTAGTCTACTCTAAGCTTAAAAAGGAGATTTTCATTTTCCATGTTCCCTGCTTCCAGTAATATTAATAAGTGATGTGAAGTGGAAACAAAATGAGAGTCATGGTCTTGCCACATATAGTAGCAAGGCTGTTTGAAGACTTCAGATCCTCCACTCTTTTGTGGCACATTTTTCTTGTAGGAGTACAATGTGTCTCACTTAAAGCAACGGGTGGCCATGGGGTGGGTTTTTTTCCCAAGTCATCTGTGTAGCTGTTGCATGAGCTCCACTCCAGAGAAGTAAGATGTTGAATCTCTTCCATTTGCTATATACTAAACAGATTTATTTGCTTACTCCCAGTCTTCTTCACCTTTTGTGGTGGTATTGGAAGTGTATTTCCATTTGAATGCAACATTTTTACAGTGGAGGCCTCCTGAGGAATTTCTGCCAGAAAACCTGATGAACCTGAAGTTGTCTATGCAGAACACCTTGACTCCTCACATTTTGCACTGAATAGTATCTTGGTGACTTCACTAAAGAAGTTGTATGCAATCAACAGGTATAAACAGCTTTACTGGTAGCAGCAAATCTTTTTGGTTGGGCCTGAGTGCACACACTCAGTTCTGTATTCCATGTCTTACCATGAGGTGACATTACACTCTGGCTGACCCAGCCAATACAATAAAATAAATTATTTTTGGCAAGCAGCCTTCGCAGTTGAAACAGGTAGTATAATCCCAGCCTGTCTGCTCCAGAATATCTGCATTATATGGGCTCACTAAGTAAGAGCAGATATTTTTTCACTGAAAAAAATATTGGTGCAACAACTGGCCAGCCATTAGGTGTCTTCTTGAAGGATATCAGACCTGGGAGACGGAGGGTGCCTTGCCCAGCCCATTTACACAGTGCAGCATACAGTGAGAGCAGGCATGGTTGCTAAAGTCAAAACTAGACATTTGGCAAGGAAATTAAAAAAAAAACCCAAACAATCCCAGATTATTTCCATGGGGGAGAAAACTAGCCATAGAACTTCAAGAGATTGCCTGTAATGGATAGTCATAGAAGTTATATCAAAACACTTACAGGGCATTTTTTTTAATGGAAAATTGCAAGTGGTTGCAAGTGGAAGCTGACAACCTGTCAGTAATGCATGAATGATTTCTTACTCTGATTGTGCACCTCATTTCTGTCCCATTCAAACACAAATCTGAGGTGTCTTCATGCTGTGGGACTTGAAAGTCCATTTGTACTACCTCTGCCTCTGTGATGGGTCATACACAATACTAGAGCAAAACTGTGATGCTAATTGTACATGGTAATAGATTTGCAATAGCTTTGTAGGTTCAAAGCAGATAAGACAAATGCAGAGAAAAAAAAATGTAAAGCCTATTTAGTGCAAGGATAGTGCGTGTGGCTAAGAAGTCCCTGAGGTACATTTGTCTGAAGCCTGAAAGAGTGTGTCTGACCCAGCAAAACCTGTGTCACAGTCTTCACAGTGGACAGAAATATTGCAATGAGTTGTCATCTGAGCCCCAAAGTAAAGTCTGATCAGCTGGAGGGCAGAAGAGTTATTAAAGGGGAGCATGCTAGCAAGAAACCCTAGAAATCCCACTGCACTCCATTCAAGATGTTAACAAATTGTGATACTTGATGATCTCAGCATCAGTGCCATGAAAGCATCAGATGCTGTCACCCATTACTGATAATCCAAGGATGGTTTTCATTATACTGAACCTGCCTTTAGTACCTTTTATCACCAAGTTCCCTAGCAAATATTGCCTGCATCCAAAAAACAAATCTAGTGTTTAATAACAGCTACTGTTATTGGATTGCCTCATGTGATTTTGGCTAGATGACTCAGAATGTGGCAACAAAGAAGAATCGCCATGAGTGGACTAGGAAGGAAATATAAATTAGATCTGTCCTCAGTGAAGACAGACTAAAGTACATGGTGGTTACTGTGCAGGACAAGGAGCCAGCACAGATACAGAGACCACACTGTAACTCATGGGCTGAGAATTTGTTTTGCGGGAACTCTTCCCTGCTTTTCATCTTCCATCACCCTGCTTCCTATTTGAAAAATGGGGATTACAAAATCTCTGCCATAGTCCAGCCTCCCTCGCTGTTCAGCATCCAAAACTCTTCAGGACAGGGCTTGCCCTTGTCCTAGGTTGTAAAATAGGACGTGACCAAAAGCATGTATTCTATTGCCATCTCCATTAACTGCTGAAACCAGGTGGGGCAGTATTCCCTCTGGGTTATCTTCTGTTAATGGGCCCATCAGTGCCCTGCCCATGACTCATAGATAACGCACACCTGGACTATCTCCTGTTAATGGGCCCATCAGTGGCTTATCTCAAGATTCATCATCCTATTGTGAGACATTCGACCCAGAGGGAGGGACCAGGCAGTTCATCCTGGATATAAACCGGGATGTTGAAAACCATAAGCAGCCTTCTTCCACTGGGTATCCAGAGGACAAGTGCTACACGCCTACCAGTGAATCTTCCAAAGAAGACCAGACTTTTTTTTCTACAGGATCACTGTTTCAACAGAGCCACAACCATCGCTTCAGGAGGACTGCAGCCACCAGCTTACTGGACTGCCACTGCTGTCAGGGCGTCAGGTCATATCTGACTCTGTCAGTCTAAACCAGTCCTTTCTCCTGTTTTGTTTATATATATATATATAAGTAAAGAACTGTTATTCCTGTTTCCTATATTTTTTGCCTGAAAACCCCTTGATTTCAAATTTATAATAATTCGGAGGGAAGGGGGGTGCATCTTCCATTCTAAAGGGAGGCTCCTGCCCTCCTTAGCAAATACCTGTCTTTCAAACCAAGACAGCCCTCTTATGTACAAAACCTGTCCACAGTGAGTCCGTTTTAATTTGATGCCTTCCAATCCTAATACAAATCCCACTGGACTACAAACCCCTGCAATATCCCACTTGGTGATAAATACCAGTGCACCTGGATTTTAAGGAATTAAAGGACAAGCCTGTGACCACTTAACAAAACAGAAACAAGAACGGGTCACAGACCTTTCTGCCTTGTAGTCTCTCATGAACAGCCTGCCCCACTTTTTCAGAAATTTTGTGCAGACTCACAGATCTGTGTGTGAGATCTAAAATAAAAGATTAACCATAATTCTGAAAGCATTATGTTCTACTAGAGGACCTCATAAGCATCAAAGGCTCTTTCAGCTAAATTCTATGGTACTCAGAAAGTTGCTGTTCTACCCTAATGGTGCATGGAACCTCAAAGATTCCAGTAGTAACTGAAGTAGAAAGAAAACTATTGATGTAGTCAGTGGCAAATTAAAAGAATCATCTGGCTTCCACACCTTTTCTTACTGTTACAGACAGTGAGTGTTGCTGTGAAATTACATATGAAAAAAAGGAGGATGTTAAAGGTTGTCCTACCTAATAATTTTGAACAAAATCCAGATTTTCCCAAATGATTAGTGACTCTGGGTGGCTCCTTTGAGGGACCAGTTGTTCAGCACTTTATAAGCACTCTAGAGAACCAAGGCAGGGTAGGATGGATCACTGTTGAAAACTTCTCTTGCCAAGGAGTGCTTGGCCAGAGCTGGCTCTAGTTGTTTCAGCTCTTGATTATCCTGCTGTATGCTATTAAATTAGTGGTCATCTACATTGTCTCACCCATCCTTCCAGTTGTATTCACTTTTCTTATCCATCTTTCCAGTTGCTGTATTCACATTACTGCTCCCACAGCTAGTTCCAAAAGCAGAAGTTAGGGCAGGAGTCCAGACAAATTAAAATCTCACTTGAAGTGGGAACTATTCACTTTGTTACTTCCAAGATGAATACTGAGAGCAACAACATGGCTCATCCAGACCACTGCTCTCTGCCTCTTAAGAAATACCATGTACAATGAACTCATGGCTCCAAGCCATGAGTTTCAAAGACCTCTGAGTTACTGACAGCATAGGTAGATGGCATCTCCACATCCATTTGTAAGGAAATGTGCTGCAAGACCCTAAGCCTGAATACTCCAAAATTACCCACATGCCTCTCTCTTAGATCACTCTGTTTGCCTTAAAAAATTATGGCTGTGGTGGTTTGGTTTAGCAACTCTGGGGTGTGATGTTGTCTTTGCTTGACATTTTGACAAGAGGTGAGGTGGCTGGGGCAATGGGATTTCTTTAGGGGATTGCAAGGGTGGAGAAAGGTTTTTTTTGTATTTCTGGCTGACTGCCTTTTGTAGGATGTGATGTGTTGATGCTTTGTTTTTATTGGTACAGATTGTATTTTTAATTGATGGCAGGATGCCTTGTGACTGGATAGGTATCATTTACAATGTCAAAATAAATAAATGAACTAATTGTGTTTAGCATGCAAATTACTGGCTTTGTCTTTTATTATCTGTAAAAGCTAGTATTAATGGATATTAGTGGATTCCTTAGAATTTAGCCACATCGTAGAAAAAATAATGAAATTTTTAATTCATTGCTCATAAATTAAAGATAAAAGAAATAATTTAAAAACCATGCATACGCAAAAAATGGGTCAGCACATCAATATAGTCAGAGAGGAAAGCTAGATGTGAAAACACATCTCACCAGGGAGGCTAATTCTTATCAGGAGATCTTTTTTTTTTGTACTGACTCGCATCCACCAAGAATGCAGGACTGAGACCACTCTTATTGGTATCAATAATATTGTGAGAAATCTCAGCATAAAAAGAAAACCCATGCTCTAATCCATTGAATTAAGACCAGACATATTCAGTACTTCTCAAACCAAAGAGGCTAAAACTAGTAGTTCAAGAATATCAAGAGAGAATCATAAATGTGGAATTCTGAGGATCTGGTTTTGGCCTTCTGTTTTCTGCATTTGTGATAAAATGTAGAGGATCACAAGATAGTGGAGTTAAGAACTAAAACGTCAAATGAAGTCTTATATGAAAGTATTTTGCTAGGTATGGTGGGCACATTTCAAAGTGCTTTTCAAGACAGACAAATGCAAGGTCATATATCAAGAGTAAAAAACGTAGGTCAAAAAAATAACTCTGTGGTTGTTACAATCACTTGAGCATGAACTTTTTCTGATGTCATGTTGCTGAAAAGACAAGCATAAACTCGAGAACACTGAGTAGACACAGGAAATTGTTCTTACCACTGTATATTGTATCAGTGCAATAATCACTGAAATACATTTCTGATGTCAACACTTCAAAAACTGATATTGCAAAGAGATACCAAGATATTCCAAAGAATTACTCCAAGCCATGAAAATTTATCTTTGAGCAAGAAAATGCTCAGTTTAGTAATCTATTTAAGAAAAAGCTCGAGGTATAATCCTCTTCATGAAAACTGTGTTCTTATCTGTAGATGGTCACTAAAGCAAAAGATGAGATGAAATTCAGTGTCTAGAAGACAATTTCAAAATAAAAATAAGACACAAGCTTTAGCAGTGCTACAAATTAAGCATCTGAAAACTAATTTTAGTGAGAGAAATTGTACCCCTAATGTTGGTAGTAACTCCAGAAATATGTGGAAAACACAGAAAATGTTAATAACATTTCTGTGCTAGAAGATGTTAAGCCATCAGCCTAAATGTGTTGAGCATGCCAACCACTGTCCTTTCAGTACACGCAGAGTGATTGCTTCTTTATGAAGGATGAACCAAGTAAAAGAGGAAGAATCCAAGTTATTACCACAGACAGTTTGTTGAATCAAAAGAGGACTAAACTGCAGGTTAGAGGATGTGGCCATGCAGGAAGTAGTAGATTTTTCTAAGTAACTTTATGAGGTGGATAGCCAGGGGAAGAAGCCAGCAGATAACAGGAGAAGGAACAGAAGTGTTTAGGAACTGGAAGCACCTGCCTTCTGAAAGGTGTGGTTCAAAACCTGTAAGCAAAGACACTGCCTTTCTTCTGCTCAGAAGAAATGGATTGTGCATAAACAGGACATTATGCATTAAAGAATGCAGCAGGAAACAAAGTCCTTAACATCAAACAACTCATCAGTTCAGAGGCTTTTCAGAGCCCTTCAGGCAGGAAAAGATTTTCTTGAGAAAAAGCTACTTTTAAAGGAAAAAAGTCTTGGTACTTATGAGCATGTGGTTACATACCACGTGACAGAGTAAATGCACAGAGTGGAAAGTTTACCAAAGACGTTCCATCCCAAGATGATTTGCACCTGCCACAACAGGAACAGGGAGACTATTGTCCTTGTTCAGTCCACCCACTGGTGTTGAAAGTGGTGGGATGTGTGACTGTGCTTATCCCTCCACAGGCGTGGTCTGTGCTCGGGACACTGTGACCGTTCCACTCCCTCCGTGGCAGCTCCTTTCTGGGCTGGCTGACAACGGAATAACAGGGCTAGCAGAGAGCTGTCATGGAAGGATGTGGGTTTATCATCTCTGAGCTAGAACCACGCTCTTGGAGACTTTGACAATTAGAAGTGAAACTTGCCTTGGACTCTGTGATCAAGAGGGAAGCCAATGTGGACAGCAGATTTCCAAGACAATATGCTTTTGGCAATGTGTGCTGCTTCACAGATGGACTGTTACATTTTGTTCTCTTTGGAACATATTTAGCATGCATGACTTCCTTTCTTTAGTAATGAATTCTGATAATCATGCTACACATTTCTGTGGGTCACAGTAGTAGCTAAGGCAGTGTTTCCTTCTTTTGATCAGCCGTTGACAAAAGTGGATATGGTTTTGCCATCGTGATTATTTGAGAGCCACTAGCACTATGGGGTTCAACCCAGGAATCCTGAAGATTAATTTGACAGTTGTAAGAGCACAGGTCATGCAGATTGGAAAACTTTTGTCATGGAAAATCTTCTTCCCCCTTTTACAAGGAGGTATGGGTGATTTTGTGGCTCTATGTCTTTATTTTATTCTGTCTGTGTTTTAGTCCCACTGTCACAACCCCAGGAGCTTACCCTGCTCTTAAGATGCAACGTTCTGGAAGAGAGGCTCAAAGCTGACAGCTTGTTCCAGAATCTCTGTCTGCTCAAACACTAAAGCTCGTTCAGTCATTTATAACCCTCAGGGCTCCATTTTAAAATAATACAAAGATTGGATGTCTGTTTTTTATAGGCATAATTGCAGGCCAGGACTAAACATCCGAGCCCAGTAACATGGGTATCAGTTCCAAGATTACTTGGAACAGAGCACTTTCCCCAAACTTCTCCCCCACTCCTTATTTGGACACTGAAAAATAATTTCCTCAGTAGTAGATTTTTACTCGGTGAAATCACATGTTTTCTCAAAATTTTTTTTTCTCAAGATAATTACATTTGATAAGAAAAGGGAAGAAATAACAATGCCACATTCCTAAAGTGCAGACTGAAGCCAAATTCAAACTGCTGCTGTGTGGGGTCAGTGTTTTTTCCAAGGACAACTGACCCTGCTGAGCTTGGACACCATCCAAGATCAACTCCCTAAACACCTGTTTAATTGCATATTTCACTGTCTGAGGACTGGCCATTGATTTTTGAATTAATTCTCTATTTGCATCCCATATGTATTAGGTTATTGGTTGATGGCTAAACAAGGATTAAAGTGGTTTTTTTCACACAGAGGGTCAGTCTGGAAATGGATACTTAATAAGTGTGAGGCATGAATCTGTAATTCTGCTCCCTCTGCCTGGTATGAAAATTGCTCAACATGTGTCACAGGTTCTAGGTCTCCTGCCAGCTATCTGAGCCTTTCCTTTGCGAGCTCACTTTTCACATTACTCAAAGATGATAAACAACAGCTAAACTGTGAAGGACTTTGCTCTTTGAGCACAGTTTTAGTGCTGCTTTTGTGGCTGCAATTTACAGGACAGCCATGCAGAGAAGTGCACAGCAAGGGGACTAAAGGGCCAGCATCCCCTCCCCTCTCTGCTCAGAACAGACCTGTACGTGGTTCATACACTTGGCATCACCTTCCTGACCACAGATCCTCACTCCCACAGATTCCCAGGGCTCCCTGTTGGTACAAGATCCCAGCCACTTGTGTGGAATATTCCTGGTGGCCCATGAGAGTTTTTGCACAAATGCACAGTCAGTAGGCTAACTCTGGGATCAAAAATAAGACACTCTACTAACTTCAGCTAAGAGCTTTGCTTAAACATAGAAGCTCCATGGACTCGAACAAAACTGTATTCTCTGGATTCACGATTTCCTGCTGCATGTTCTGCACATCTTTTGAAATGCATGATCAGTGCATGTGATTTGGGAATCTCAGCTATTTCCCTGCTGCACTTGTTCTATGTCAAGTAGCTGCACTATAGCAGAACAAGAGTGACCCAAGTGAGGTATAAATGTTACTATTCCACTGATGACAGTGAACCTGCTGAATTAGGGGGTACAAAGAAGTTTTTGCTCAACATGGTTTTATCTTCATCATCAGGAAACATACTTTTCAGCTAAATAAATGAAGTGTTATTGTGGTTTCTCACAATTATCTATTTTGTATGACCACATGCTACACTGCAATCTGCTGGTAAGGTGGTGAGAGGAGCCAGTGAACTTTTATTGAGAATACTCCCAGCTGCTGGGAGGTTATCTAAGTAGCACTTTCTATTGCAATGGAAACAAAAAAAGTGCAGTCAGAGTCAGGAAATGCACACTCAGAAATAAGAAAAAAGATCCTTAGAATCACCCCTTTGCTGCATGATATGAAATAGTCTCATGCAAGAATCTGTAGAGAAGGCTTATAAAATTTTACAGAAGAGGAGTAGAAACATTAACACTGACAAAGAGAATTTTCTATGGCTGAATTGTATATTTTCTCTGCAAATCTATAGGTTAGTTAAAAAAGACCCTGAAAGAAATAATATATCAAAAATATAGGCATTTAAAGCATTATTTATAAAGCTTTTAAACATGTTGGTGAAATGCTATTGGCTTCTCTTCCAACAATATTTTCAAAGACTTTTCTGTTAGGGTACAGAACATGAGAGAACTAAAAGCAGAGAGCTGCTATTCCCACTTTTGTTCCCTGAGGAGCTTTGAGAAATCTCAAGCACAAATAGTCCAGCCAGCTGGTTTAGCCAATTGGTGGTCAGTTTACATTTCCTCTAATAAGTGAACTTCTTGACCGTACATTTTAACTGAGTCATTAAGAGCTCCTTTTCCAAGTGTTTTGGCAGGCTAGAGAGGTCTGGGACTGTGAATAAACCACAATAACTAGTAAAGAAGAGAACAGTCCGACTTTTAATACGGCAGAAGAAATTGATCCAAATGGATCCAGAAATTAAAGCCACAGTGAAAACAGAGGGATACAAATATCCACCTGCAGGTTATTACAGAAACTTTTATTGGAAGGGCTGCTTCTTCCATTAAAATGAAGCTACTTTGGATGTGCAACAATCAAACATGTTGGGCAAACAACTGAAAACACGAGAGAGATTCTAGGTGAGCAATATGTAAATACCCATAGAGATAATCCAGTATGAATGCTGTAGTCACTCTCACAGGATAACTTGAAATCTTCAATATACATGAAAAAAAGACAACAAGGGGTCTCTATCATGGGAGACTGGAATAGTAATATGAGATTTCTCACTAAGTGATCTCTCACAAAAGCTTCAGCAATAATCACCAGCATCTCATTCAGTAAATGACTGGATTCAAAGAAGCTTGGCTTGAGCATGCAAGGAGGCATGAGCTGGAGGTGGCACGGCTGTAGATTGCCCCTTGTCACTTGAAACTGCATGAGTCAAACACACGTACTGTGGGCACTTTGACTTTGTCCAGGAAGCTAACACCTTACTCCCTCAACCTAGCAATTAAAACCAGGGAAAAGAGCCTGGCTTGCAGAATGTGTGTCTGGAAGCTCATAGAGTGAAGTAGAAGCAATTACCAGAAATGCAGGATTTTTTTCTCAGTTTTTCAGTGAAATGAACCTTCAGTTCCATGGAGAGAAAATTCAGTCAAGACCATCCAGATCAATACTTCTGTTTTATGGTAGGATCAATACAGAGGAAGAAGATCTGCCCTTATCTCAAGTGATTTATTGATTGACAGGTGGGGGTCAGGACTCCTGCAAATGTTAGGTAACTTTTATTAGAAATTTTCTTTGATTCAGTTTCAGCCTCACATCTTGTCCTGCCTGGGAGTTTTGCAACCATCTAGAACTTGTCATGGTCCTGCTCAAAACTGGAAGTTCTTGGGCCTAAACAAAACATAACTTTCTGCCTCTCAAGGCTCAGCATATCTCCTTTGAGATCTTGCTATATCAGAATGTCACAAATCTTGAAATTTCCTGCCTTAATTTAGGCCCTAAAGGTAACTGAATGGGGTTAGGGAGAGAAAGAGAGAGAGAGAGACTTGAAACACCTCTTTTTCCTGGGAGCCATGAACTGAGAGTAAGGAGAGCAGGAAAACTGCCAGTAGACATCCACATCACACGCTAACTGGAACAAAGTCAACCTCCCATATCCACACAGTTTTCATTTATCCAGGACGATTTGCAACCCAGTTGGCTGGCGGCAGCTTTTGGAACATTGCAAGAAAATGTGGTTCAAGCATTATAAAGCAGTGAATGCCAGATCTGAGTTAAAGCCAGTTATTTGAGCAGGGGTTATAGGCATTTTCCAATGATCACCACCACTGAAATAAATAAATAGATGGCTTGCTATGTATACACTCAGAGGGGAATGTTGCCCAACATTCATAGCTCTTTGCTATTAACAGTAATGAGGACACAGCTGTCTGAGCCTGGAAGCCAGTATTTGCAGAGGTTTTTCTTCTCCACTGGCTTTCTTCCACTACCCATTCTTTGCTTATAAAACAGCCCAAAAGGTCCTAACATTTATACAAGAATTACCTTGGCTTTGTGGCACTTTTGAGATTTTTATAAAGCATGCTGACACATGGATGGATTTGAAACTCAGAAGAAATATGAAAAACAGTTTTCTCCCCTGATAAGGTCCCCAATGCCCTTGGTGCCAAGCATAACACTCTCTTTAGTCAATCATGACAGATCCTGAAGCAGTTGGCAAGAGTTGCTGCCAGGGGCAGAGATCTGAAGGTCTCCCTTCTTAAAAAGGCCTTCTAATTCTCACTGCCTGCAGACCCTGGGGTTGTGATGCGAGTTTTGAGTCACATGTAACTGGTCAGCTCTACAGAGCCTCCAAAGCAAATGTAAAAGCACCCCACTCCATTCAAAGATCTCACAGCACTTTAACATCAATGCTAAAACTCACAGTCTATGTGGCAAAGAGAATATCTCATTTCATGGAGGCCTGCAATATATCAATATATTAAAGGCTAGAACCAGTATCAGACGCAGGCTACTGCACTTCAGGCACTGCAGTTTCAGAACCATTGCACAAGGCATGTTGAAGTTGACTTCTGTAAGTCATCTGGTCCCAGCGTCCACTCAAAGCAGGGACAATTCAGTCAGGATGCTCAGGGCCTTTTCTAGTTGAGGTTTGAATTTCTCACAGGGTACAGCCTTTAGCTACAAAGTTTTTGAACCTCTGTTCCAAAGTTTGACCATGTTCACTGTGATAACATTTCTCCTTACAGCTAATAAGAATTTCCCATTTTGCCACTTTTGCCCATTCCTGTCCACATGCACCTCTGAGATGGATCTGGCTTCATATTCTCTATACACTCACATTAGACAGTGGAAGGCAGTGAGCAGTGCAATTCCCTCATAAGCCTCATGTTCTTAAGGCAGGGTAAATCCACTTCTCTCCACCTCTCCTTGTATGATGTGCTGCCACCCTCTAACCACCACAGCGGTCCTTTGCTGCATATCTTTCAGCGTGCCCAGGTCTTTTTTATGCTAGGAAACCAAAATGATTGGGAGAATTGGGTGCCACTGAAGGCAACAAAAATTGACTGCGCTTTGAATTCTCCCCCAGAGAATTTAAGAGAAAATACTTAAACTGTGAATCTCTGCTTAATTTAGTAGCAACTGTTGAGGTTGGTGAACTATTTCACTGGATGTTGTACAAACACATAACCAGACTGCACTACTCACCCATACAGACATGCACACTTTTGTCTCCAGATCTTCTACCTTTCTTATACCATAACTCAGAAATTCCTGACTAGCACTACAAGCTGAACACTGGACTGGCCACAGGACCAGTGTCACAGGCAGTCTCACCAGCTCTCACACTATCCATGAAAGCTCAGAAAGACACATGTTCACACTGATCATTCCCAAGGCAAATGGCTCATTTCCAAGTAGCCTGCCCTGAAAAAAACCCCATGTTCTCTTTAGGTAATTAAAAAAAAAGAAAAGTAAATAAATAACAGAAGAGACAATGTTCCCAACCAGCAGGAACATTTAATCTCTGTGATTATTCCTGGAGCAAACTGCTGCTTTTACTCTCCATAAGGCACATCCAAGTGAATTTTCCACCGTGGGGGCCTGCTGTAGTGGAAAGTTAATTTACTTTTTCTTCTTTATCATAGTACTATCTTTTGTTAGCCCCTTATTGCCACAAGGTCTTGGGTCATATTGAGTCACACAAGGGATCAGGTCTATTTCAGAAGGCACAGTCAGTGGGACAGAAGCAGGCCTAGAAAATTCTTAGCATGATTAGCATTCTACAATTCATAGTCTTTCTAATCATCTCCAATCAGATACTGCAGACAGTGCTTAGTTCAGCATTTCATGTCTCTCCCTGGTCAAAGGGAATGAACCAGATGGATCACGTATTTCTGAAATAGTTTTAATGCCCCAAGCTTCTAGATGTCAGCTTCAGGTTTTTGTGGAGCAGCATGTGATGGTATTTTGTATCTTTAGATGATACATCACTTATCAGCTCCAGAATGCATGTGACTGGCTGGGCCATTAATAGATATGCTGCAAATTTTCAGCTGCTCATTACCTTTAGATGTGTGCTCTAGTCTGTGTAGGACACACCTATGCCATAGTTCTCTGAGCTCAAGCTGTATTTGGGCTTATTGCCTGAGGAACATGGAGCTAAACTTTTTACTTCTTTCAATTAAATTCATGGGCAGTGTTTGAAGTCTTATGAGTAACCCTGTAAAGTCCTCTTACACCATTTTTCATCTGACTAGTTAAAGCTCTTGAAAATGTTAATGAGAAAAAATTTTGTCCCAAAATGCAATGTACCTCCTGAAAAACATAATACAGGTTTTACAGAACTGTATCTTCAAACAGCACTGATTTAGTGAGGAAGAGCACCTCCTTTCTAAAGCTGGCATGCTACAGTCTTTTGGGAATGAGTGCATGAAATCAACTGATAGCTGTCAATGCACACTTCTGGGCTATTCCATCACAAAGTCAGCTCTGCTTTTAATTAAAATAATTTCAATCTGCTTCTGAAATAAAGCTCCAGATGCAATGCTTAGCGATTTTCTGGCAATGTGTTGTATATATTGCTGCAGTCTACCTCTGAAGAACATGAGCACGGTCCAAGGCTGGTCCAGCCTGTGCTGGATTTGGGATTCCCCACAGGGTTTGAAATAGCAGGAAATGAGCAGCATGCTATAGCTTTCAGATCACATCTCTTCTCCCTGGCCTGGTTCCTGCTCCAGGATTAAGGAGTGGCAGTCTGGCAAATGGACTCTGCACTGTTCCAAGATTCCTCCTTCGGAGAGGGGATGTCAGGTTACCCGTTGAAGCTATCTCAGCTTTGCGTTGCTCAGCCACAGTGACAATAAATGTTATTTAATGGGTGGAGACTCTTACCCATGCTATGAACTTTTCTCTCCAGTGTGAGACAAAGCATACTGTTTTCTTTTGTGCCTCTGTACACAATGGAAGCTGGAAATATATCAAAGGACTCAAAAGTACACCTGACAACATCTGTCCCACCCCCAACTTGTGCGAGACCCTTTCTTGCGAAAAATTGTTCCAGGCAGATTTTAAATTATTCTACTGTTACATTTTGTACTATTCCTCCACTACAAAATACCTAGTGTGTTCTTGTATAACCTGATACACTGCAGAGCCATAAAGGACTTTACTATATGTTCAGTCTAAGAGTAATTTTCCTTCCTTTCAGCAAATTATGCCCTATTCAGCAATAATCATTCTTTTGTACCACACACCATACAACTCCTGCTTCTCTGTAATTTAGAAACTAGAATTTACAGTTCTAATTACTGTTATCTTACCCTAAGTTTTACAACATACTTCACTCTTTTAATCAAAGTCAGCCTCAATAGCCTCCCCAATTTGCTGCTGCTCTTGACTGAGATTTCCATAAACTTATCTACATTTATCTGGTATTTATTTATCTGTAAAATACTTACACTTAATGTTAGTAGGTTGGAGCCATTCTCAACAGAACATGCAGAAGTACTATTTGTCCTCTGCTCTGGAATGAGAAGTCTTAGTAACACTGCCAGAAACTGCCTAAAGCTACACTGCTCTTGACATCACTACCTTCTATTGATCATCTTCCACCAGATGACCACATATTAGGTTTTCTTTTCACCAGCTGCTGGGTTCCAGCCTCTTAATTTCCTTACCACAATTGTAGCTTTCCTGGACTTCTGTATTACTGTTTGTACAATCTTCCCCTTCAGTGTTACCTGCAGATATGTTGATTGTACCACAAAACCAGTTAACACCTTTGATCCAACCAGGAATTTGCTGGCTCACAAGTTAATGATTTGTTTACTTGGGGGGCTGAATGGAAAACAAGAATTTTACTTTACAAAAAAAAAAAAAAAAGGAAAAAGAAAAGAAAATTAGAAAATAAAAAACAAGCTCAAAATATTATAACAAAGCAGATATTAAAATTATTTTGTGGAAAAAACAAAAGGAAACCCAAAACAAACAACACAGTCTCAGACCAAGCAGCTGATTGTGGGTTCTTTCAGACCCTGCAAGTTTATGGTGCATTTCTTTCCCTTTCCTCCTAGTCTCTCCCTGTTTAGCTGAAGCATTTCTTTTATTTTCAGTATCTGAATGCTTCGTGAATACAAAGAGATTTATTCCCACTGTAGTGGCCTGTTACTGATGTAGAACTAATCCATAGAAAAAACAAGAAAATTTTAGAGACAGACTTACGAGTTTCTATGTTCAAACTTGCAGATGATCAACCTTGCAACTCAAGGTGTCAACTCATTGCACCTGCAACCATGAGTTACAGTTAAAAGAAGAGAAGATTTTGCTGGTGTTAAAACTGAAAATGGATTTCAGCACATCTTGTCATCCCCAATGGGCAGCACATCCCATCTTCAGGGGCAGAAGGTTGAAATGACTGCCCTGAACACAGCTGGTTGTAACTCATGTTTATCTTCTAGTAGCTTTATTTGCTTTCAAAAATTCTCTCATGTCATTGAAGTAGTAAAATGGGAAGGCAGAGAACTGGCAGATGAAGGAGTCAGAGCATGTTAAACTCCACACATCATCAGGTGGCTCTTCTGTTTCTGTGTGGCAGCTCTGTCATGGGTCTGGTGTTTTAGGGACAAGACAAAGGAGCAGTGCCAGCACATTATCACTACCTATAGAGTCTGGCAAAACATATAGTCCATTTGGCTGATTTATACTGGCAAAGGAGAGAATGAATATTTTCTATATATTTTGGCTTAACATCTATATTGTGACATATAACCATGGCCAATTTAAGGCTGGAACCAAATGAAAAGAAACAAGACTGACAGAAAAAATATAAGGGAGAGGCCAAGAAAAACAATGACTTTTAAGTCATTGAGAACACTGCCATCTCTAGGCATTGTGGGTGATGCAAATATATGCAAAAATTAACACAGGCCTGAACAGAGTGCTGGTGCTATAAAGGGCACTGAAAATAAATCAGCCTTCCAGATGAGGCGAGAGTATCACGTACTGAACTCTGCACATTATGGCACAAGAAGGTAGAGAAGGTGTCACTCATAAGATAATGAGAGAAAAACAAGCCTGACAGATTGGGGAAGGGTACTCATGACACCTGTCAATTTTCCAACACTGTTAAGTGACTTGATTTTCTCTTAAGCCCTGGAATTGTCTAGGTGGTGGGACTGTCTTGCATGACAGCTATTCCATAAAGGAAAGCTCATAAAATCTACTCCAGAGCAGACAGAGCTAATCAGTACATAGCAGCTTTAACTGATTTGGCACTGCTGAAATCCCTGGAAGTAAGACATAATAAAGGCGAGGCGGCAACAAAGCCCCGTGTATCAAACCACTGTTAACAGTGAGTCTGAGGAATCATTCAGAGATTAATGGCAGGGGTGCAAGCCCTGCCCTAGCCAGCACATGCCAGAGGATATGGCAGGCTGGGCATGATTACTGCTCCCCTGAATTGAGTCAGATATAACCTCCTGCCAACTAACTCTTGGTGACAGCTGAAGTCTGTGTATTGTCTGGCTCAGAGCCCTGTGACCAATAACCCCCTAACTCAGAGACCAAGCAAAACTGAGGCCATTAAACCAGAGTATCAGTTAAACCTCTTTTCCTTGCATACCCTTTCCCTTTGTAGTCTACAAATCTCAAGGGAGATGGCATTCCTGGGTTATTGCCACTTTGTATACCAAAGTATCATACAATTCCAAGAAAGAGGGAAAATTGAAACACATCATGAAATAGAGAGGTTCCAGTCTAGAGAGATTTTAACCTTCCTATAGAGATTTTAACCTACTGGACTGTAGCCTCCACATCTAACAAGACATGGACACTGTCCCTTCTGTGCTTATGCCCCTTCTCTGCACACAAACCCACTATGTTTTGTAACATAGAATCATAGAATCATAGAATCATACAGGTTGGAAAGGAACTCTGAGATCATCAAGTCCAACCCTTGATCCACTACCACCACAGTTGCTAGACCATGGCACTAAGTGCCATGTCCAGCCTTGTCTTAAAAACCTCCAGAGACGGAGAATCCACCACTTCCCTGGGCAGCCCATTCCAATGGCGGATTACCCTCTCTGTAAAGAATTTCTTTCTAATATCTAACCTAAACCTCCCCTGGCACAGCTTGAGGCCATGCCCTCTTGTCTTACTGCTGGTTGCCAGGGAGAAGAGATTGACCCCCACCTGCCTACAACCTCCTCTCAGGTAGTTGTAGAGAGCGATGAGGTCTCCCCTGAGCCTTCTCTTCTCCAGGCTAAACAACCCCAGCTCCCTCAGCCTCTCCTCATAGGACTCGTGTTCAAGTCCCTTCACCAGCTTCGTTGCTCTTCTCTGGACCCGCTCCAGGACCTCAACATCTTTCCTGAACTGNGGACCCAGCACATGGCCTTGTTGAACCTCATCCCATTGGAGCCAGCCCAACTCTCCAGTCTGTCCAGGTCCCTCTGCAGAGCCCTCCTGCCTTCCAGCTGATTGACGCTTCCCCCTAACTTAGTGTCATCTGCAAATTTACTAATGATGCACTCTATCCCCTCATCTAAATCATCAATAAAGATATTAAACAGGACTGGTCCCAGCACTGACCCCTGGGGAACACCACTGGTGACCGGCCGCCAGCTGGATGCAGCCTCGTTCACCAGCACTCTCTGACCTGTTCTCATTCAGCTGTCCCCCTCAGTAAGCCACTGTGCTTCCCTCCTGGCTCACAGTTCAGTAAAAAAGAAACTAGAAAACTTTTAATCACTTCCAAGCAACAGACGCACACTTCCACAGATAGTATCAGTTTAGCTCAAGGTAAAGTTGGAAGTAAATTCAAACACCTCTGGTGGTTACCATTTTTAATCGCAAGATGATGATCTGACCTCAAAATGTCAAGGACTGTCACAATACCTCGGAAAACCTTGGTATCGGTATTTTAGCAGGAGAAAAATATGTTACCTGACTCCCTGACCATAAGATACTTGTGGTCAGGTTCTAGACAGCTTAACTTAAACCTAATAAATTCACTGCAAGAACTTCTGCTTTAAGATCTTCACCAAAGTCAATAGGGACTGTAATCATGGGTCTAAGTGTTTTTGTCTCCAGCTGTTGCTCAGCGACCTTCACAGCACGACTGTAGTTCCTTCAAGTTCTGTTGTGGCTATGCTGTAGTTGTATTTATTCTGTTTTCACTGCTCACACCATCACACATAAATACAGTCAGTGAGTGGTGCTTGAAAGGCACTGACATGCAGAATGATGGGCACCTACTGTTACACTTTGCCATACTCAGGAGCCTGCTATTTTTCATTCCAGTGCACATAATGCCCATTTTCTTAATAACATGCCAGCATTCTTGGCTTGCATGTTATATTTCTTGGTTCAATTCTACTCATTTCTTTGTTAGTAGTAGAAGTTTCACAAATAAATGAAGCATTTGCGTGTGCTTTAACCACCAGACTGTACTTCTCCCACACTGCACTTAGGGGGGAATGAAAGCAGGAACAAGCCAAGCCACAGAAGGCTCAGTTTACCTTGCTACAGATTGATACATACAGCAGCTTTTTCTATTAAGTCGACTTCTCTACCACAAATGGATTAACTTCAGTGGAAAACAGCATTTCCACCCTCGTTCCACATGGTAAGCAGGACAGGTTATCTTTACTGATGGTCAGATTTCTGTAGGAATGACTCTACTGATGGACTCTACTCTAGTGGCTGGATGAGTCTTGCCTTTCCTCAGCCCCAGCCCGTCCTCTGTGCTGGTGCAATGGTTTCCTGAGGGAGGAAGGAGCTCTGAGTGTTTTCAGATGTACCTTTTAAACCATGATTATTTTATAGCCAACTCGTGATTACCTTTATGAATATTGTTGGGATTGTGAATAGATCAGGCCATCAGATCAGAAGCACAGAGGCTGGATCTGGAAGATTTGTAGTTATGTTTATCTGGAGTTGTACGATGTGGATTTATCCAATGGGACAGAACTATGTTCAGTATATCTGTATCCCAGGTTGTTAATGATCCTCCTTTCATTACTCTCCTGACAGATAGTCTTTTACCCTTATATAGTTTGTATTTTCCATGTTTATTTTACCTGGCTTGTCTAGTCTCATTACATTGAATAATCAAGGATAAACCATCTTGAATTGGGCTAAAACGTTAAACAAGTACAGCATAAGTAGAAGATAATTGAAAAACTGCAGTATCAAATAGCTGCTGAACGCTTTTGTAGCACAGATATTCCTAAAGCAAATTGGAGATACGGGTAAAGGCCTTGGGCTTCCCCTCTCCTCTGATCTATGCAGAAATACAGACAAAAGTGGCCACAGAATTCCAGCCAGGTTAGTGCACGGGTGTTGTAGCTTAGGAATGGTACTCTCCAATTTAGCTCACCCACCAAAAAACCCACAAGCTGCTCTCCCTCCCCTAGTCCTACTGGAGGCACAAGAGGCATCACAGGTTCAGATAAGAACAATTTACTGAAACAGTAATGAGATAAGAAAATGAACAGTAACAGCAACAATATGAATAACAAAAGTGTACAAAAGAGAGAGTGATTCACATGCAAAAATGCTCACTGCAGCCTGTGACAGTAAACCAGCCTGGCTGAATTTCCTCAGCTGGAAGGAACTCCTTCTCCCTGGAAGACTGAGTCCCTCTTCCTGCCTCTGGCAATGACACAAGGGTGTATAGAATAACCTCTGAGTCCTGGCCGTGCCCCCTCCTGGCTACTGCAAAAAATGAATCCTGCCCTGGCTGGAACCAGGACAACTGGGGAAATAACAGAGTTCCATGTCTCACCTTGAGCTTCATTGTTGTAGGACTATTAAACTGGACCTTTCTATCCTGTCTGTATATCTTTACATTATACTTGTCTGGAAGTCCCCTCAACACCTATCATCCCCTTGTGAAATGATCCTTGGTGTAATGCTGAAAATGAATTATTATTTCACTTTAGCCCCAAAATACCCAGCACAGAATCACAGAATGATTCGGGCTGGAAAAGATCTCTGAGGCCATTGAGTCCAGCCTTTGACTACACTGTCCCCTAGACCATGGTACTGAGTGCCATGTCTGGTGTTTCTTGAACACTTCCAGTGATGGTGACTCCAAGAATGGCATGCATGTCTATGTCAAAGCCAGGAACTGAACACAAACTTCTCCAACCCAAGCCTTAGCCACCAACAATAACCTCTTGAGATGCTTCAGCGGCAACTTTTCTGTTGCTATGGCAGGATGGGGTCTCAATTCACGTTTCCTCATACAAAGCCCATCAGGAAAACCATACTACAAGTAAAGGTTACATATCATGGCCCTTAATTTAATCAGGAGATGTCAACAACTACATATATTTTCAGAAGTCTGAGCTCAGCCTCTTGCAGAACCTGTTCTCATGAGATCTTTCCTTCTCTTTCTGGTTAGTTTGGACATGATGGCAATCATTCCCTAACAGGGATCATGCGTAGCCTTCAGGAACTGGTCCTCTGGAACAGCAAAAGAGATTGTCTGACAGACCAAGAAGGAAAGGGAAAGACACAGAGCTGAACCAAATAGGGTTAAAAAAGGCAATGGCAGGAGTGGATTTCATTTGGTTTTCCTTTATACAAACCCTTCTAAGGCATAATGTCCTTGCTGTATTTCTCTACTTTTCTTCCTCCTTTCCCTTCTTTTCTTCCTCCTTTCTATATGTCCAGAGAGGTTGCTAGAAATGTCATTAGGAGGAGGCAGCCTGGCTTGGTGGCTAAGCCATTGGATAAGGAACTCTGGGCTCTATCCCAGCACAGCCATGAGCCTGATGCAAGACCTGGGCACCTCCTTTCATTTCTCTGTCTCTTAATTTTCCTCTCCTTTCCCCACACAGGCACATCTGGTTCCTTCATTTTGCTTGAAAACTCATCTAGACATAGGCTGTTCTTAATAGGGTTGTGCACAAGGCAGGGCAGTACAATTTCAGGCTTGGATGTGGGTTTTAGGTATGCTTGTAATATAAACGATAGTGATCTAAAACCCATCTGTGCAAAGGAAATCTTTTGAAGGAAGGAGTTTCACTCCACAAGTGTAGGACAGGGGACCCATAGGTGGGGAATGTAGGAGGTCCTGCCAAACTCTGAGAAATGAGGAAAGCTGAAGCAATGACTACTGCACAAAGAGGGCATGAAAAAAATTCCCTCTTACACTAGGAGACAGCATCCTTCCAATCTCTTCTTCTTTTTATCTTTTGCTTTAAAAAAAACAATTATGCCGGGTTTTTTTTATAATTACCTCCTCTGCCCTCCTCCTTTCTCTCTGTCTCTAGGTCATACTCATCTTGCCTTATGCTTGTACTTTTTCTAACATCTACCTCTCTGTCTTTGAGGTCTGCTTTCTCTGACGTCTCTGTTCAGCCCTCTCCAACCCCATCATCTCCCCACATTGTGAGTTTGCATTAATTGGAGGGAAAGCAATAGTAAGAGCCCACCCACTACTGTTCTTTCCACAATGCCCAGAAGGATCTGTGCTTGAGGCGTGTTTTGAAGATCATTGTAAATCAGGAAACAGCAAGGTGGAGTGAAAGGAAACTGGAAAGAGCTCTCAGCTTATGAATGTATAATGCAAGAACACAGGCCCTCACTCCAGTAAACTGAAGCCAACAGTTAATAGACCAAGTTCCTTGAGCAAAAAGTCATTATTATGGCTAACCCCTTCTGTATTTATAGAGAAGTAATGTTAGAAGACAAATAGTTCAAACAGTGCTCTTGCACTAGATGTTCTTTGCTTTTTTCTCTATGTGGTCTTTTATTCCAGCATTAATTGTGGTTATAAATCATTCCCAACCTGCTTTGGAATGATTTACAAAAACTTCATGCTGTTGAAAACACAGAACACTTACACATAAAAAATATAAAGCACTCAGCAACTCCAGGGGTAAAAAAATACCATGTATTAGGAATCAAACCCACAGAAGACTTGAGAAGTAATTATCATTAAACCGTTTCTCTGTCTGCTACCACAAATGGCTATGAGTACTTCTGCAGCACACAAAGGACACTGGTGTGGGCAAAGTCATCACTGACAGGTGTCTTTGAGAGGCACTTGAAGCAGGAAAATTTTTCATAAAGGACACAATTTGGACATGAAAGAATCTTGGCAAGACTGGTGGTGACCAGGATAGGAAAGGATCATGGACATCTAACCACTGCGTTAGTTATGGTTTCTGACCATCCAGGACAGAAAAGATGAGGCCAAAAAGCTTGAAAGGGAGAAACATGGATTATATTTTTTTTTTGCTGCTTTGGAACATATCAGCCCTATGAGGGGGAATGTTATGTGAACAACAAGGGGTGCACATTCTCTTGAGAGCCAAGGAATGTGGGGCCTTAGCAGGCAGGCCAGGTGCCAGACAAGGACAGAGCAACCTTCTTGCAGCCTCTCTGTATTTTGTGGAGAGGTAGGAAAAAAACCGAAAGAACTTGTTAAAACTCAGACAGCTTCCAGATCAAATTTTTGTCCTGTTTCACTTTGGAAGTCTCTTGAACAACCTCAGTGCTTCAAAGCTGAGGCTGCAAATATCCCAATCTCCCAGAAAATGTTCCTGTATTTAATAAGATGTTTCAATTGAAAGTCAAAGTAAAGATTTCTGTTGTCCTAGCAGTAGAAAATGTGACTGTGATCTATAACCCGATGTCTGACCAGACAAAAAAGTGTACTGTGTTAAAATCTGCAGAGTGCTCAGACACAATGTTATGAGAAAAACTCTGGTTCCCCTGCAGTCAATAGCAGAAAATCTCATCATCTCTAATGGGAATACCTGTGACTAATTTTATTTGGAAAGAAGGTCCTGGAGGGTGGTGTCTGAACACCAACATAACAAAACTCTAAGTTACATAGTGGCTCATCTACTGAGCAAAATAACTTCTAGATCACTCTTTTCAACCATTCCACCACAAAATTAGCCCTTGAAGTGCTTTGTATACTAAGAGCATGCTCAATATGGACAAGGAGGTAAGCACAGAGCAACTGGAAAACCATTAACATGAGTGATGCTTATAATTGGTTCATGGATGCTATGATTCCTTGGTTCATACTTTCCTGAATGACCTAGGTAAAATTTTGATTGCTCCTGAGGACCCTGTCAAGGTTCCCTGGTGTCTTGCCTCCAAGGACTTCAAGCATGGAACTGCACTTAACCCTGTTCACTGCTCCAGGAATCCTGAAAACGGGATCAGGCCTTTCTACCTTCACCACAGTGAGACAGGGACCGAATCTCTCCCTTTGGTGACCACATTTTCCATCTAAGGGCACACAGATACAAAAGGCACACCGCTACAACCATAAATACTGCATCAAGACAGTGAATGTCTCCAGAGAATTTCACTAAATAAAGAATGAAATCTATCCTCAGCAGAGACCCTTGACAGGCCTTGTTTTCTTTTCGTTTTGTTTTTCTTCCTTTCTTTTTTCATCTTCCCAAATTCAAATCTGATGTAGACTTTCAAAAACTGCTCCCAGCTTGCTGTAGTACTCAAATGGCAGCCTGTCCTTTCCCACGCATTCTTGTTAATGTCTCTCATCACCAAACTTTCTTTGCAATTAAATCTCACATATTTGAAAGGTAAAATGACAGAAGTAAACAGCCATGATTGAAAAAAGTATTAGTCCTCCCATATCTGCCGGCATGGATAGGAGCACACGTGCCCTTTGGAGGCTGGAAAGTTCAGTGTAAAAGTTTCCTAAATCCACCTGTTTTGATTATTCTGGTTTGCATGGAGCAGACCAGACAGTATAATCCAGAGGTTTCATTTCCACTTTCATTCCAGCACTTCTCTACTAACTACCTCATTTTCTGAATCATCTACAGCAAAGTGAGCAAAATGAAAACACTCCTGGAAATCTACAAATTAGTAGATAAAATAACAGGTTGATCAATTTTCTAAGATGAAAAGTACTAGAGGCAATTTTCAAAGGACCAGATAGTAAAAATGCTTATTTTTACAGCAAACTCTCCAGTTGTCCCAGGATTTAAAAACTAGCCCCCAAAAACCCTCAAGTTTGATTTTTTTTTTTCTTTTTTTTCCCGATCAGTATTACTGTGAGTGCTAGTTAGAAAATACGTTTTTCCCACCTTGGAAAGGATGATGATTCAAATACAGAAAATGTTTCCCAAGGTAGCTGAATTTAACTCTAGACTTTCACAGCTCCTGTGAAACTCTTGTGGTCTCCTCAGCAGGGAAACAAATTACCTCATCAGCCACCAAGTCCTGCCAGAAATTTCAGACAATAGGGTAGAATAAGCCCAAAAGACAAGTCAGTTTTAGCTCTTGTGTTTTTCTGCAGTAGTTTTGAAGTAAATGCTGTTCCTTAGTCTAAAGAGAGGCAAAATTCTGTTGAAAGCTCATGGTTTATCTCATTTGGGCTTTTTTTCTTGTCAAAGATCAGCTCACATGCAGCCAAGAGATTAATGAAATTTCTCCAGGCCCCTCACCTAGCACTCCAAACGAAAGGGCACCTTCTCTCTCATGGACAGAATCATAAGCATAAAAGGCATGCTTTTGATGCACTGACAAATCACCTGCCATTGAGCGGTTGTTTATCTCATAAAAACACTACTGCTCTCATGAAAGTGGCTTTTCTGATTAAATAATATCATATATTGTATTTTATCTGAATCATATCTTAGTTTGCCTTGAATAATGATGATATGAAACATACAGCTTGTATCATTAAAAAAAAAGTACTTCAAAATACTGGGCTTGACTGCTGCAGTAACTGAAGGACAACTGCAAGACAATTGCTTCTGCAATGTCAGACAAGCTTTAATATAAATGAAAATATAGAAGAAAGATTTCTACGACTTACCAGCACACTGATTGTTTTCATCCAACTGGAAGCCAAATCGGCAAATCAGAGGTCTTGTAACAGTAGGGTAGTTAGGAACAGGGCCTGGTGCTGGGGGCGGTGGATAAACATTGGAATAAGGGCTCAGATACGGTGATCGATACACTGGGTTTGTTCGGGGGACACATAAATAGCCACCATTCTGGTTGACACACACCATGTCTCCTCTGCAGGCCTCAGGAATAGTCCGACATTCATCAATATCTGGAATGAAATTGCAGAAGTTAAAAGAAGTTAAAAGAGTGGTTGCTCCTTAATGGGACCTGTCATAAAAATAGTTAACATGTTTTTTGCAAAATGTCGCAAAAAAATTTATAGTCTCCATCAATAAGGATGATTCTTCCTTGTGGAGCCTCACTTAGCAGTTAGATTGTACTAAAACAGGAAATACACCATATATTCAACATATCCTGTGATCTACTTGTTTCACTTCTTTATTAGAGGATAGAGGGAGAGGACAAGGCCTGCTTTGCTATTCCATAGAAGTTTGGTTTAAACACTGATTTACACATGGCTGCAGCATGCTACTGCCTCTTCCTGCTAGAGGGTCTGTCCAAACCACAACATGCAGATCAGGATTTCAGAAACTGGTGGCTTGTCTGCCCAGCTGTGAAATTTGGATCCTGCTCTGGAAGTCTCGAGTTCCGTCTCACAGAAAAAGTTACGATGTTTGGATCTGGAGACACAGTTCAGGCCTCTTTCTTGCTTTGATTGAGAATGTGGCTGAATTAAATTTAGAAAGATACAACTGGTTTAGCCAGCCTGAGCATTCCCCTGGTTCTTGGGCCACAGAAGCAATAGGCTATGGCAGGGCAAACAATCTGCTGCAGGTTTTTCCCTTTCTGTTTGAGTGGCTTTATTGCATGTAGAAGATGCTGCCCTGGAGACTGAATGCCTTTGATAAAAAGATGCTACTGGGCAAAGTGCTGATTTCCTTACATTACCTCAGCTCAGTTTACTTAGTTTCAATGCTGAGAATGGAAGAATTTATCTGAGCTGGCAGGTGGAGATAGGCAACAAAGACAATAAATCCTGAGTTTGAAGGAGAAAGAGAAGGAGGGTGAACAGCCCTCGTCCTTTGGCAACTACACTGAGCTCCTATCAAAATACATCATTGTTGTTTGAGTAGCCATGACAGCCTGTTAGTATCTCAACAATGTCAAAGATCAGTGCTATGTAAAGGCACACACACACACGCGTATTTATATATACACATACTTTTGTATATACATGTATACAAACACACATATTTGTCACACAGGAAGAACTTTTCAACTAAAACATGGTAAGAGCAGCACAATGTTAACTCAATAAATTCAGGATTTCTGAACCCAAGTTTAAATGTATTGATTTAATAAAGTCCTACCTAAGCATTGCCCAGAGGCACGGTCCAGGTCAAACCCATTAGTGCATTGCTGCTAAAATGAGAGAAAAAAGGACACTCAGTGACTGTGAATTGAGAGGTTTGCAGAGTCAAATGCTCTGGATTATTACGATTAGGACAATTGTTCAGCATGATACAGTACATCAGAATAAAGTCCATTCCCCAGAGGACAGTCAGCAAGGCATGAACCTGAGGCCTCAGCATGTGTTCCAGGCCATCAGCTCAGAAGTGTCACCCTTGGGCGGTGGCAGTGTCAGGCTGTTCCTCTGCCCAAGGGTCACCAATGCACAATGTGTTATGAGTTAGCACAGAATTGCAGTCTTCTAGTTTGGGGTTTCCCCCTGCCAGAACAGGGGAGTTCATCTCAAAGGTACTTGCCACATCTCTCGCAGGCTCTAAAGCTCCCCAGACAGCCCATTCAGCACACAACACTTTAGCCATTGACTGATCCGGAGCCACAGTTGAAACATAACAAGTTTAATAAAAATAAGGCTCTTCCTTTCAATTAAACCTTGTAATTTTTAGAGGATAAATCTTTAGGCAACACATTCTAGTCATTCAGTGTTACTGGAAGCCTTGTCCCTTCCTATTCTCTGGTGCTGCAGCCTTGAGTCTTCAGCACCTCCTCAGTGACCTCGGCGACCTCAGCATTTCTAAACTGGTGAAAGTCCTGGTGATGATGGTTTCAAAGCTTGTAAAAATTATTCCCTACTCTTCCCAGTTTTTGACTGGGCCTCCAGCTATTTAGCAAGGGCCCAAGCAATTGACATAAGCACAGGATCTTCCAGTAGATAGGTTGTACTAAGGAATGTAAACAAGAACTATCCAGAGAACAGGAACCACTGAAGCAACCAGAGGGCAGAGGGATGGAGTGTGTTCAAGATTCTTCTTTTTTTGTTGTTCCTTAATGATAAAGACACTTATTTTTTGGACTTAATGGAAGAAATGAGTGGAAGAGTAAAGTATTTAGTTGATGTTTGGAAAAGTAGTTAGCTTTAGACAGGAGACAAAGGGTTAGAGGGGTGAGTCAGTGTAAGTGGGTCATTGCAGGGACAGGGACATGAAGTGAAACACATGGCACTGTTTGGACTGCACCTGCCACTTGCACGTATGAATACACAAAACCACTGCTAGAAGTGTCAGACAAATATGGATGAATTCTGCCTTCATTTATTTTGGCATTCCAAGATGTTTTGGTATCACGTCGTGGAAAGCCAAGCTATTCTAATGGGAGAATGTATAATCACCCTCATGTTTTAAAGAATGTATGTACTCTACCTTTTATTCTCCTTTTTGAGTGTGGTACATACACTACACCTAGGTTAGCTGGAAAAGCTGAGATAGTTTTTAACAAAATTATTTTTTTCTGGAAAATAAATGATGATTCAGAAACACTGAACTACTGTAGAACTGGTTTCAACAACTTTCTAGAACTTTATTCTAGAAAAGCTTCCCATATTATCAAAATTACCAATTTCAGTGTCTTCAGGAAGAACTCATTGCTGTAGTTTCAACTTCTAGTTACTTTTTCAAAGCAACTTCAAAAACCCATTTACGTTAAAAGATGCTTTTATAAAAATTATAATGGAAACAATATTTTTTAAATTATAAAAACAAACCCTTAAAGACATCTCAAAAATTCTCCAGGAGCATGAAAAGCATTTCCCATACAGGTCCAATATTCCCAAAAAAATCAATAAGCATGCCATGTGCAGGAAATTTTCAATGTCATAGAAGAAAAACAGCTACATTTCAGAGACTTTTGGCAAAGGCATTTAGAAACACAGCTCTGGACACTGAATATATCTAGAAATAACTAGAAATCCAAACAACATGCCTTTAGGAACAGTTTTTCCTGATTTAAAGTTACTTTGGAGTCCAAGCACACAAAGAACTAATGATTCTGCTATTTCAAGAACTGGACTGCTTTACTTCCATCCGCCCTCTTGAACAGAAATGAGTTTGGACATAAGTGAAAATGAAAACTGGGATACAGTCATTCAGGATCGCAGCCCAGAATTAAAGGGTCCTAAGACATGATCCTGATATACACAGAAAATGTGTATTTATATGAAGGAATTTTCCAAGTGTGGATGTTTCTCATAATAGAACTGAGTGGTCTCTGGTCTCATGGGATAGCTTTTCTTATTTCCTGTTCCAGAAGTGTTCAGTTTAGAGGCAGAATCAGTTTTTCGGTGAGGTCCAGGTTTCTACAGGGATATTTTGCTGAGCTGGCAAGGATGAGTCAATAAGCTCAATCCATGTTCAACTCCAGAATCCTGCTGGCTCCAAGTTCTCCCCTCTAAAGCCTTAGACCACACAACTTCCTTTTCATGTAAACCCCAGACCACAGAGCTTCTTATCCACCTGCTAGCCAGTTAAGTTTCATGCCGTGTAGCACTTCAGTACAAAACAGTACATAAACCTCTGTGTGCACCTCTCACCTGTGCTTTTCCAGGGCTTGAAAGGCAGACAGCCAGTGTGAAAGCAGTCAGTATCCTGTAATGTACATAGAAAATAGGCTGAAAACCTTCTGATATCCAGGCTCATTACATAGAATTAAATACATATGGACAAATTAATTTCTAGTGACACTTCTGTGTATTCCACAGTTTCGCTAACATGAATTTGGCCTCTGGAGAAGGAGTAATACAACTATGGGCCAGATTCAGGTCTCAGAGTCAGTGACTCTGATGGTACTATGGTTTTACACAACTGGGATTGAAACCAGACTGTACATGTCTGTGGACTAATCTAATTTTTATGACATCCCATGCAGCAGCTGTTAAACGAACAAGTGTGCAATATTCAATAAAGCGGTTTTGTCCCTCTCTGACACCTTTCTTTTGCAAAAATGAAAGCTTTTCTTGCACACTGAGCACGTTTTACAGATGGGTAAACCAGAGCGAGGCCCTGCCTAAGCTCACAGTGCGCCGTGTTGGCAAGGCTGCAGACATGTCATGCAGGAGGTCCTGAATCCAAGCCAGTTGCTCCAACCGCTAAACCGCATTTCATCCCCAGGAGACTCTATCTGAGATGAATCCATTTTCTTGGGGCCAGAGTCTGTCCCTTTACTCAGTCTTGAGTAATATACTGCTCTGGAAGGAGACACACTGTGCCAGCCAAGTCACTAGCTACCAGAAGCTGTTATCTTCAATGAAGCCTTCCCCAGGTATATCATCTTCACGTCTAGTGGTCCCTACTGGGTCTCTCTCTGCAGTTGGAAGAAGAGATCCTTCACTGACAGAGCCCTACAGCTATTTTTGGAGCTCCTTACCTGGAGCATAAAAATTATGGTCAAGTAACCTCCAATCTCCAAATATTTATTAACAGATAGAAAACCATGAAAGCACAGTCAGAATTCTTTTTTTCCCTAAGTACTGTGGATTTCAGTGTTTTGCTGCTGCTTTATATAAAACTTCCCAGTACAATTAGACCCACACCTTGCTTATCTTGGATTGTAATTCTGAATGGCAATTGGATATAATACATTCCCACAAAACCAGTATAGGAAGCAGGGGATATTTTAGGTAGCCTTAGTTCTGCTACCCATGTGAGCTGACAGCTTTCTCTCTTAGAGCTGTCTCTGATTTCCAGTGCAAACTGAGCTGCTGAGCAAGACCTACAAATGCATCAGACAAAACCACACAGAATGACCAACACATTAGAACAAATTTGTTTTAAATGAGGAGACAGAGACAAGCTCTGAAAAGTAAACATAAACATTAAAATGGTTGTTCATAGTGCTGTGGAGACTGCACATAGTGCTGTTGGCAACTTTTGAGTGACAAGGAAAGGCGAATTCTGCACAGACTTTTTCCTTAGAGTCTGATGTATAGCATACAAAATACAGCTTTATCCGTTTAGGCTTGCACGTAATTTATTGATTCCTCAAACCTTTTTGAAGAGATTTAAAAGTGTGCACTGCTATAAAGACTGCATACTCACTTTGCATATTTCAAGAACAGCACTGGGAGGGAATACAACAGGTTATAGGAGAAGGCTGAAATACCCAGCAACTGGGCTATGCTGCACATTGCTGCAGAACAGTGCACAGTAATGAAATCCCCTATAAAACAGTCAGACAAAACTCAAATGTTTTTAGACGGTCTTTAGTTTCCATTGCTACAAGATGATATATTCTTTCCTCTTGGTGGGGGGGGTGATCTTACTGCCTCGTACGTGTTCTGTCTGCACCCATGATCTCAATTTGCTCGTTACTTTAGATCTAAAATCCCCTCAAGAATTATTAACAGACATGCAGCAGAACCTATCAACACTGTATGCAGCTGGTCTCAGTAGCTTGCCTGGCAGGCAAAATTTTTTAAAATAGTAATTAACTTCTGCAATAGTAACTAATTAACTTCAATCAATCACTGTAGCCAGTGGGATCGTTGCTGCTGCAGATCAGCGCTCCCGCAGATGCGCAGAGTATAAGCACAGATCAAGAAGGAGCTCATCAGAGACAGAACAGCTTTAGTAACAGGCAGATCGCCTTTCCCCACCTCTGACCATTGAGATCCCATCTCTTTGCAAATGGCTTTAGCAAGTGGATTGGCATAACGTGTCCCCGCCACAGCTATTTTCCACAAGTATGTTTCCCGTCAGTAAGTAAAGAAGTTTCATGCATACCACTTACCTTCTTAATCCTTGCATGTCCAAAACCGTTGGGGAAAGGTGGAAAA
Organism: Vireo altiloquus; assembly: GCA_013396875.1. NCBI lineage: Eukaryota > Metazoa > Chordata > Aves > Passeriformes > Vireonidae > Vireo > Vireo altiloquus. The sequence goes on from VZRF01000200.1 coordinate 452,432, forward strand.
AACCCAGAGTCTGTGCTGATGAATAACTAGAAAGTTTTCCAAACATTACCCTTTGCTAGCACTTCAGTTCCTCTGTCATTTATAGTCCAAAGAATGAAATGGCAAGTAATGGAGAAGAACGGGAGCCGTCTGTACCTCCTCAGACACTGGAGAGAATACAGAGAAAGCACCTGGTTTTGCTTAGTTCTCTTCTGTAATTCAGCATTAAACCAATTGGAGGAGGAATGTTAAAAATGAACACTTCATTTTCTAAGTATGTTAAACAATGCAAATGGGGGCCTCAGTCTGGGACAGCTGGTTTAGATTACAAAGCTCACCAACTGGCTAGACTCCTCACAACAACCTCGAGGAGCCTGCCAGGATAAAACACTAACAGCTTGAAGGAAAGCCTCTCCCGCTGCAAACTTCACAGTTAAATGTGCCTCAGAGCAGAGAGCACCGTTATTGGACAGAAACCCTTATCAAGGGACTGGAGAAGGGAAGGGATTGTTTTCCTTGCTCTGAGAACAAAAAAAAAGTCAGGCTTTTTTGGAGGCCCTCTAGCTGGTGTCCTGGAGAATGAATATGCAACACTCGCTGCTCTGTGCCAATGGCATATTGATGAAAGGTCTGACCCTCTGGGAGGTGAATAACTCGAATTCATGATGATCACAGCTACAGGAACTATATTGCTTGGGGATTATTTAAAAACAGGAATAAACAAATTAAACAATCAAAGGAAAACAAATGGCTTGTCTGCAAACACTGGCCCTTTTTAAACTGACCCCATGCTTAAGGGAGCAGTTTATGCTATGAAATATTTCTTGGGAAAAGCATAACTTGCAGATCTCCAGTTATAACTGTAGAGGAAGGAAATAAAGTACTTTTTCAGGTGTTTTGCAACTTTGCCACAGGCAGAACTTTAGTAGGTCAAGCAGAACATTTATGGGATGTGAAAGGTAAGCAATCAGATGCAGCAAAGATTATAGTAGATCCAAAGATGAGCACTGAAATTAAACACAGACATGGATATAAACAACTACTTTGAATTTCTGTTGAGTGTCCCATTTGAGAAAACCCTTTACTTCTAAGGAACTTGAAATTATTATCATACATCTCTGTGTAACAGACTGAGAAACAGAAGTACAGTTGATATAACAGATATTAATAAAACTAGCCCCTAAGCATTGACATCCAGCTTCAGATACAAAGACTGAGCTGCTTTAGCAGTGCTGAGCCCCCACAAGTTGTATTGGAGCCAGTGGGAAGCTCAAGAGCTCTGTACCTTGTTAACTGGCTGTAATTGTCCAAATTACCTCTCAAAAATGACAGCACCAGAGGCTTCAGGGATATTTCTGACAGTTTGTCTCTGTGGCTTGCTTGCATTGCTTGCACTACATGGAAAATTAAGCATTCACCTAGAATTATTCAAACAGTGTCTATACGTTTGCAGATAAAGAACCAATTTAATTATTTTAAATAAAGTTCCCAAAAGCCTGACAAAAACGTGCACAAAGGACTTCTGAAGAAGCTGCTGGGCAAGTTGTGAAGGAGTTTTGCCATGGGTCAGAAAACAGGCAAAAGAGAATAGAAAGCAAAGACCAGGGAAATTTTCATTGTGGCAAATTGTTAACAGTGAGTATTCTCATTGCTCCATACCACCAGAGATTCTCAATACACTCAATAACCTGGAGAGCTAACAGATCTAAGAGTAGCAGTGCTTACTGTATGTTAGAAGTGTGAAAATCTACCAAAACAATGAGAGACAGCTTCACAGGAAAGCAAATGCTTTGTGCATCCAGTTGTGTGGCTGAAGAGCTCCCTTCATCTGGTGATACTTCACTTGCTAATCCACTGAATTTTTCTACAATCACATGGTAAAATCATTGCACGCATGCCAGAATCACTGTATGAGTGCAGCACCAGTCTGCTCCCAAATAATTGCCTCAGAGTTCTGGTCCATCAGCCAACTGGCAGAGGTGTTCTAGCCCTGGAGACAGGAGGTGAATCCAAATCTCACCACCTAAGGGGCTCCCTTAAGAAGAAATACTGTACAAATGTTTTGATTTTTCCTGTCTCCATCTGACAGCTGGAGTGGATAAAAACCAGAGTATAAAAAGTGTACCAAACCACAACCTGGGCTAGTTTACAGCATGGTGACTGTTTTTTTTCCAAAATAAAAGGATTTGATGTTGTGGCTAAGTGGAATTTCTGCAGTACCTTTCTGTAACTACCACCAGTCACAAAACAATGAGATGCAGCCAGAGTCTTCTCACAACTCCCTTTGGTATGAAGAGTTGTATAAAGGAAGGAATTTGTAGTGCATAAACCCCCTTTTGTTCACCCTATAAAAATGGACAATTCAATGCATCTTTCAACACCCTGTGCTGACACCTTCAGCACTTATGCTTACAGTGGTGGCTAAACTTCATGTCTTGCGGTGATCTCACTTGAGTGGTCTCAAATGTGCCTCCACGTTATAGAATCCATTACTTCATTTAGATTAGCTTGACATTTCCTTTGTCTTCATGAGGAGGTATGGAACTGTCCCCAGTATAAAATTGGACTCTGTTAAATAATTATGTTCTTCAAAGTTTGTTTTGTGCATAGCTAAGGTTGAAACTATATCACCAATTAAGACTTGAATTTTGAAAATTGTGTAATATATAATCGTAAGGGGGACATAAACAGTGCTGTATAACTTTACTCTCCTTGGATGAGACAGCTGCACATATGAATTGAGCCATGATCCTGCAGATAAAGCACAGTATTGGATGAACAGGAGCCCTCAGCACTGGAGAACATAATTGACAGATTCTAAATGCTAAGGAAAAAAGTTGTAAATTAGTCAGGGAACTTAAGAAGAGTTAATTACACTCAGCACCCCTGAACAGAAAATCTTCCTCACAGAAACAAGTCCTCATCCTCTAAGTTTCACAACATTTCATCTCCTTTTTAAAGTCCAGTATTTTTCTTACATTGCTCCAGAACCACATCAGTCAAACACCCTTTTTCTTGTCATTTCTTGTCGCCCTTTCTTGTCTTCTTGTCACCCTTGATGTTCTTGTAATTTTTTAAAGTTCCCCCACTCTGAACATTTTCAACAACATTGTCAGACTGTGAGAAGAGTCAAACCACACAAGTCTGTACGGTGGTAGGTCTGTGAGCCCAAAGCCATTCTACATGCCAAGTCTTAGACATCTTTTACCCAGCCACAGAGACTGGTTTAATTCATTAAAGGAATTTGTCAATAACTGGCACTTTAAGGCCTTGCATATCCAGGCTTTATTTTGCTCCTACTAAATCTTATGGAACCAAATGTTTTTACCAGCAAAAATGGTAAAACACTCAGAGCAAAACTGCTGGGCACTTGCAGAAACAGTTGTGTTTTGATAGCATCTAAGCTCCATGAGATTCACAAGCTGAGTTTTTGCCTGACTGTGGAGATTGATCTAAGTGTTCTTGGAGACTGCCAAATAAGCAAGCTTTTGATATTGTCACATGCTAATATGACATGACAGGCAGTGATTTGACATTCACACATCTCACCCTACTGCCACATGATTAGCACCAAGCACACGGAAACATGATCTCAAACCCTAATTACACCTGAGAAAGAGTAGGGCTCATTTCTTCCACCTCCCAGGAAAGAATCTCAGTTGCAAATTCTTAGTGTTTGGGGAGGGTTCCCTATAATTTTTCAAATATTACCTTAGATTATCAGATGAGGTCTGCTTCATTCAGTGTCTGAATTATAACTGCCATCTCATAACATGAATGGTGCAATAACCTGTTCCAGATGGCTCAGGCCAGAAGCTCAAAAGCACAGCCCTACATATATTTTCCTTTCCTAGCCAAACATAACACAAGCTAGAATTAACAGTGAAAATTAACATGGTATGTAACTGTAAAAACGTCATTAGTGCTAACTAAAATGTACTGGGAATGTAGGGTCCCTGAGATGTTATGTTGTGTTGATCTGCAGCTCACAATATCATTTTTAGGAAGGAGAAAATGTAACAGTTCCCGTTGTGTCACTGTCTCTTGGGGCTCAGTTGCTTCAATGTGGTACAGTTACCACTTGTATGAGATATCCATGCAAAACAGAACCAATACAGCACCCTTTCCTTCCGCCTGTACAGGGATGCCACCTGTCTGTCTGAGGCACGTGTTCCTTTGGGAAGAGGATGCTGATGATACTGCTTCCAAAGAGCCATGAGCTGAGGCCCGTTGCAGTGTTGCGCCAGGTGGTCTCATAGTGCCCAACCACATGGAATAAAAAACACCTAAAGTTTACTCCAGCTCTACACCTTTATCCTCTTTCAGCTATGGGTAAACACCTCATAGCTGTTACTCTCTTTACAGGTCTGTGGTCACGCTGATACCAGTTTTTAATGCACAACTTCTTTTAGGAGAAAAATTACCAGTGGAAAGCCCAGCCACCATTTCTGAAATGCATTCTGGATCCATTCTGAAATGCAACAACTCTAAACACGGACTAGTATCTGACTCCACTTTATCACTTTGAAAAATTATCCCTTTAGAAGAGGAGTACTAGAATCTAGCAGGTACATGCCAAAACCCAGACAGTTTAAAACAGTGAACTGGTCTACTGCAAGACAGAACTATTTCAGGAATATTCCCTTTAGTTAGATTAGGTTTGATGTTCATGATCACCTGTCTAGCTGTAGTACTTTCTAGGACAGTCTAGGAAGATGCCTGAGGCAAAAAAGAATAATATTCTTGGAAGAATTCTCCAGTATTGTTCAGAGTTTTTTTAACCCAATAAAAGTCAGGTAAACAAGCAAACTAAATGATTAGTGTAACTTTCTCAGGAAAAATATAGAGCCTTTCACAGCATTTTTGGTGTATGTGACAAGTCTCAGCAGAGTAATAGTTATTATCAGTAGTAGTTTGCAACAGCCTGCAACATTCTTCTTGAGTTTTCAATCCTTAGATGACTGACATTCGTACTTTTAAAATATTTTCCTGTAAAAAGTGTATGGAACATCATCCTGTACCTAAAGACAAAAGATGTGCTTGAAAACTCCCTTCTCCCCCTTGGTTGCTCTGAGTATCCAAGAACAAGGTGCCCCAGCCCACTGTTCATACTTTTACTTGTTTTTCTGTTGAATCACAGCATAGCTCTGGTAACTGCAGTTAACATTTTGCCTGAAACTAGACAGATACTTTAGTTTGTTTTTGTTTATTTTATAAGATTGACATGTACATAAACTGGGCTGCAGCCTTCCCTGCATTTTTGTCAAGTGGTCTAGACAATGTGGTTGAAAACAATGCTCTTTAATCTTGTGACAAAATGTTTACCAGCCCCTTTTAATAGCAAGCATAAATTCTTTATGGCCAGTTTCAGCTAACAATGACCTTCCATAAATAAAGACCTAAAACTCTTAGTATTTCTGGACCAAGACTAAAGTCTATTTCACTGTTGCAGTAAGCCAACATTCAGTCTTTGTAAGTGCCTGGGATACATAAACCATTGGTCTCCAATTACGACCAGACAGTTAGAAGTATGTACTAAAACCTCCCTTAGAAATATTCAGGACTGATTTATTTTATGCTAAAATGCCTCAAGACTTCTGTGTCTTTTGCAGTTTCCCAAGCTCTTTACTAACTCAAGCACATCTGGCACAGCAGGACTGGGCGGCACTTCAGAGCTGCTGACTGGAGACAGTGGCTCACCTTTACTGGTTACCCTGGCAGTTTTCCCTCACTGCTGGGCATCAGTGCCAGTAAAACATCAGCTTCACCTGTGCTTCCTTGGCTCCCAGGTACTTTAATTCCATCACATGGAACTTTTATTTTAGATGGGTTTTGTGTTGGTTTGATTTGGTTTCTTTTTTTCCCAGATTTAGTTAAGCATCCTTTCTCCTTTTTAGTCTGCTTTGGCAATTCACTTTGTTTTTATCCAAAAGATTAGCCACCATAGCATTGAGCATATTCTGTGTTTTCCATTAAAACATGGTTCTGAATAAACCCAAACAAGTCTGTGGAAATGCTATCTCTCAACAGGGGTATTTGAATGTTCACAAGCATGTGCACTATTTTTGCAAGGGCACCTGCCAGAACCCTGGTGATGAATCCAGAGTAGAAAATAGTTGACATCAACCCACTTTTCCAGAGCTTCTCTTCTTCCAAGTGGTGGAAGACATTCCCTTTTTAAAAACATGTTTCACTCTCATAGGTGAATGAATATAGTATAAGCAAAGACTTTTGGGTTTTTTTTCCAGTAAGGCACTCGGCACATTTTTGGGTCTTTTCCTTAAGATTTTTGGGATTATATGTTGGTCAAATATAGGAGTGACAGAAAGTTTCCCTGTGAGGAGAGAGAGAATTTTGACTGTTTTGTACTTTCTCAACTGCTTTCCTAACCCCAGAAGACATTGATAAACTTTTTGTTGATTAAAGAACTACTACACTTTAATTGACTTATTCCCACAGTAGGGATGACACCATTTCACAAATTACCTGTTTACTTTTTACCTGTGACCTAACCATGCTGTTTGTAAGAATTGGCTATGAAAGTGGGTGATAAACATGATGTGTGTTGTCTGTTTGTTCTCAGGCTCCTTATTCACTGGTCTGCAGCAACAAGTGCTGCTGTAAGGCAGTGATTTAGTGTCCTAAGTGTAGAAATTCCACTGAGCAGGATGTACTCCCATTTCCTAGTTGAGCTATGTTGCTGCAGAGCATACAAAGTCTTCCAACAGGATGCAGCTTCAAATACAGAGTGTTTATTTATTTATTTTTTTTAATCTACTGGCCTTTGCTTTGAGTTGCACTGGTTGCCACAGCAGAAGAAGCTGAGCAGTACCAGGAGTTCCCTGTTCAGAAGCTGCCTGGCCATGCCCAGGGCTCCCATCCATTTAGGGAACTGTAAGGTACCAGAACCTCAAGCAGCCATGTGAAAAGCTAGTGGAACTGGGCTATTCTTCCAACAGAGGCACTTGTACTGCTAAGAGAGTCCATAGCCAGAGCCTGATAAATCAATCATTCCCCATTTTGTCCACAGTTCCATAACAAAATTCAAGAAGCTGAAGTTGTGCCAGATAAAGAAAATAGAAAAGAACAAAAACTCTGACAGGTTAAATGTGAAAAACAGAAAGTCAGGCCAAGATGGTTTGAGAAACAAATCATAAGAAGCATAAAAGCTAATAATAAATTCTTTTTCAGACACACCAAGAGCAGGAAAACTGCCAAACAGTCTGCAAAGCCAACAGATGAACAAGGTATAAAAATAGTGCTTAGAAAAGATAAAATCACTGTAGAAGGTGAAGTGTTTCTTCTTCATCTGCTTTTGCTAGAGAAACTTAAAGAGATTACCATAGTGGAATTTAAAAAAAACCAAAAGAAATAAGTAAAAACAAACAAATAAAAAAATCCTGTTTGGGAGGATATGTCTAAATTGAAATGTCAGCAGGAGAGGTTGTAGAAAAAAATCAAGAAAATGAAGAAAACCCATTTATCAGAACTCACTTGATATTTAGAAATTAAGTGTCAACTGAATTAAATATGACCGTTTGCAACAGCTGAATTGTTTATCTGAAGTACAATCTCTGACAAAATTGCCTTGGTGCCAGAAGAAGAGAAAGCACCAAATACAATCCCGTATTTCATAGGTTTCTATATAATTGTTAATAAAATACAGAACAGTAAATACAAAATATCTGGAAATTGGTAGCACAGCATGGGAGACTTGGTGAAATTCAGGTAGAATTTCTTAATGGAAAGGGTTATTAAACATTGGAATGGACTGCCCAGGGAGATGCTGGAGTCACCATCCCTGGAGGTGTTCAAGAAATGACTGGACGTGTCACTTAGTTCCATGGTCTAGTTGATGTGATGATCCATCAAAGGTTGGACTTGATGGTCTTAAGGGTCTTTTCCAACCTTAATGATTTTGTGATCTTCCAGGCATAGGTTTTCTTGGAGACTATCCTTAAAAACTACATATCTCAGAAAAGTAGCTCTGCTCCATGGTATAGAGGTTTCTTTTTACATTTACTCTAGCTCCACGGAATTGAAACTGGCTCCAGCAGACTCCTAATGGGCACCTGTAAATAGCAAATGTGATTTTTTTTCAGCAAAACTTGGGAATTTTTGTGCAACAGTTGCCATTTCAAAGTTTTTAATTTCATCTATAGCCTTTTTTAGCTCCCCTGGGCCACCCCAGAAAAGGACCATGGAATGGGCATTGAAGCTGAGATAGGTGTGGCTGAGACTCTCAGGGGACGTGGCAGAAGAGCATGGAAGTGCATTAGGAGGTCTGCCAAAATACTTACAAAAAGACCAGGGATGGAGGATCAAAGAGGGAAGGACACAAGAAGGTAAGTCCAACTGCTCTTTGAAGTGGAACTTCTCAGTATTAAGCCCATTGCCTCTCCTCTGCACTCTGCCTTTGGCAACAGTGAAAGATGTATCAGTACCCCGGGACAATGCGGGGACTCAGTGCCAAGCACAAAGTCAAGGCCACATTGCTGTGACAGAGTACATGTAACCTTCTCCCTGTCAGTCACAGGTTCAATTAAGTCTCAGTTTGGCCTCTCACCAGAGTTTCCTTCATACTTTCACAATAGGAGGGTTGGCCCTCCAGGCTTGGATCAATTGCAGTAATTTCTGATGTTTCCCTATTCCATTTTAGTTTCCAATGAAAATCTTTCTCATGAACTAGATTGCCTAGTCCCATTTGGCCAGGGGAGTGCAGGATTCAGGCTGCCAGCAAAGCATCAGGCCATTTGAGTACCTATACCAGTTGGAACCACTGATGGAGCTCAGGAGAAGAACATGAGAGCCAGAGTGCAGCAGGCTTCCTGGATCCCCAGCCCTACCTACTCAGCAGGTTCTGGGAAGCACACCATAGCTGCTGTTCTGTTCAGAGCCCAGCAAGGACAGAGGTACCACCTGCAACCCCTCTGCCTGCAGTGGCACTCTGCAGGTCCTTCATCCAGAGCACTCTGCAGACAATATACTATTCAGTCTGCACTTGGGGCCAGACAGATCTGGCAACCCTAGTTATGACTCATTCATTTTCTTTAGAATCCTGTACTCCTCAAATTTTTGTAGTTTCATAATAAGTCTTCTCTAAGTTAGCTGAAAACTGTTAAATACATCTGTTAGTGCTCCTATTGTCAAAAATAAGGCAGTGTTCTGTTTGTCTTCATTTTTATTGGCACCCACTACTTAAGCATAGAGCAAAGTGCAGTCTAAATATTTTCCAAATCTATTTCCAGAAAGAGTTTCAGTTTTGATTACTATTTTTCAATGCTCCAGTCTACCATTCAAACCACTTTCTTTACTGTAATTTTACTTCTGCGATAATTTAGTGTTGTATCCATGGTATGGCATGTAAACCAAAACACATAGGTGAACTAGAATCAACTTGGTAATTTGTTTGTAATTCTGCCTTTTATGACAAACAAAAGCATCACTCAAACACTTTAAAACATTATAACAATAAAGAAAACTGCAGCAGGAGATAAGGAAATGGCCTTACATATAGGTTAATTTTACAACCACCATGTGGTTGGCTTTCCCCATGACTAGCTGAAACTGGAATCTTTTATTTCCCTTTCTATATGCAGCTTCTTAGACCCCTGCACCCAAATAGTGTCTGGAATCACTCTCATGATCTCTATTTATTCTGAGAAAGCGACCTTATCACTCTCTTCAACTACCTGAAAGGAGGTTGTAGCCAGGCAGGAGCTGCTCTCTTCTTCCAAGCAACCAAATGAGAAGACAGCAGCCTCAAGCTGCCCCAGGGAAGGTTCATGTTGGACATCCGGAAGAATTTCTTCACAGAAAGGGTTGTTGAGCAATGACTGGACATGGCACTCTGTGCCAGTGACAAGGCATGGTTGGTCAAAGCTTGGACTCAATGATCTCAGAAGTCTTTTCCAAGATAATGGATTCTGTGATTCTGTGAAATAATGTTTGCAGCTTACATTTCTTTTACTTGTTCCCATTTACGAACTAATATTCTTATCCAAATTTTTATCCCTGATTTACTCAAAACTACTACTACCTCTTACTGTTGCTCTATTTACATCCAGTTGCCACTTTGTTGCCTAGGCTAAATATATTTTTATTGGTAATACTACATTAACTTTTCAGGAAACTCATGGATTCAGGCTACCTAAGTTGTACAAATGATGGTAGCTTCACTTAGTTCTAAAAATCCAGCTGCCTCTGCCAAACTTAATGTGGGCTTCTGTCTTTCCCTGCAGCCTTGAAAAGGTCAAAATAATTTTCAAAACCGTAGAATGTCCTTAGCTCCCTACTCCCTAATTTACAAAAAGTTACATTTGAAGCATTATAACCCTTGGCTTTCTGTTCTCAGAGGGTTGTGTTTAACAGTGCTTCCCATTCTAGGGAGTCTGGAGATAGCACTGGTCAGTTTTTACTAGCTCAAAATCAACCATCTGACTTTGCTCACTTTGTAGGAGAGCCTTGGAAGAAAGCTGCCAAACGACAAAATATGCACCACTTGGAGTGCGTGACACACCTTTTTTTTCCTAACCCCTTGGACTATTCCATCAACAAACATTAATTACTAAGTGGCTGTACTATAGTGCTGGCTAAGAGCTACTATTTCATAAGTGACATGAAATAAATAGTTCCTAGCTGCCTCAAATCTGTAAAACCTCCTTGGTCTGTGCTCCCACACCTGATCATGCTGCAATTCAATCCACCTTGCATGATCATCTGGAAATTTGCTGCGGGGGGAAACGCAGGCATCATCTGATGTCAGAAATTAAAACCTTGGGGCTAACCACTCAGTACTGCCAAGATTCCCTTTCCCTTTGTGGCACTGGCTGATATTCAAACAGTATTCAGGCAGCTCTCTGAAGAGTTAGATGTCCTTTACACTGTGGGAGATAGAACATTCTTGGTTGTTGGTACAAGGGTCAGCTTGCTCACTTTGTTAACAAACACACAAAATAGGTATAAGTAGTTTGTTTCCCTCATACCACCGGCCTGTAGTCTGCCAGTGCTTGTTGTAATGCCACGTGACAGGGCTTCTAAACTCTCTTCTATTAATAACTGGCAAAACCCTCTAATAATAGTTGACCATAACTCAAATTTATTATTTCACTTTTTCCACAGACTCTAGATCAAAAGAGGGTAGGGTTTGATTAGATATTAGAAAGAAGTTCTTGACTGTGAGGGTGGTAAGACATTGGAACAGGTTGCACAGAGAAGCTGTGGATGCCCCATGTGCTGAAGTGTTCAAGGACAAGTTGGACAGGGCTTTGGACAACCTGGTCTAGTGAAAAGGTGTCCCTGCCTGTGGCAGAGAGGTTGGAACTGGATGATCTTGAAGACCCATTCCAAAAGAGGCAGTTTCATGATTCTATGAAAATACAAAACCCCAGCAGTATATCAATCTTGACATCAGCAGTAAGAAGACATTAACTAACTGCAGGGCTGTCATGAGGTATGTGATAACCTGAAATACTTACAAGGCAAGCATCTTCCATTCTGTCTCTTCTACTTTAGCCATCAGTCACTCCTATATGTAGTCCAGATCACCTGCCTTATTGGTAACTACTTATGCAAAATGGTGAATAAGAATATAATAAGAAACAATAATAAAATGCAGGAGACTGACATTTGGTTTAAAAAAAAAGTTATGTATACACTGGTCACTATAATGTGTGAAATTATATTGCTGTGACTAACTGGTGTAATGCAGGGAAGTTTAATTAAAAAAAAAAACAAAACAAAACAAAAAAACCCCAACACTCCTCCCCCGCAAAAAAAAACCCCAAATCACACACTGTGCATTCCTTTACAGTGGCAATTAAAAAGATCAACCAGTTACTTCCTTCTCTTTGTATAGAATGCAGGATAAGCAAAGAACAGCAAAAGAGAAAAAAAAGAGAAAAAACTAAAGAGAGCAATGGAAAACCTTAACCCACATTTCCCCCCCTTATATCAAGTTTACAAAATGAATCTGTTAATAGAATTCTGTTTCCTTACCACTAAAGATAATTGACAGCTTGTTAGACCAAAACTAGGAGGACCAGACACCTTATTTTCCTTGCAAAAGCCACAGAAAACAATTATGTTAAATGAAAGAATGAAAATTTTCTACCACTGCGCCTTGTTCATAAATTCCAGAGATTTTTTTCCCTCATGCTGCTGTGTGAAAGACCCACACAATTAACAGGACAGACTACATGAGTCACGTATGTACATGTGGGAAACTGGTAATGCAACTATATATGGAACAGTTATCAAGAACAAAGTAAACACAGAAGAAAAATTAGAGGAAAAAATATATCTACTAATCGTTCAATGAAAACAAACCTTAAATGTTTGTAATGGTCTGTGAAACATTCAAAGAAGGAAGAAAGAAACAATGTAATGAAGTTGTTCTACACTTCTCTGCACAAAAGTACTGTCTGGAACACAAAGCCCAGCTGATTTCTAACAAAGCATCAAATCCCACCAATGTACCTGTGGAATGAGCCTTAGAACAGAAACCTCTAAGCCATGAGGATTTTCTCCATAGTTCAACAGAGCTCACTTCCTAGGATCTAAGGACTGAAGCTTTTTGTATCTCTGCTGCAGAAGATTTTCTTCTCCCTCAAGGAGTTTAATGAGGAATTCTGAAGTTCTTCAGTACCTTTGCTTCGTATTAGATTTCCCTCTTCAAACTCATAGGTTATTGTATAAATGGAACTGATTTACAGCATGCAGAAACAAATGGTGTTACTATGTTTTCTTTATTGGCATTTAGAAAGCTTCCTGAAAGAGAAATGTGTACACATTAAGTTCTCTACAGTTAAAGAAGAAAAAAAATGCATTAAAAAAAGAACTGCTCTGTTAGTATCTTCAGAGAATAGTGAGCAGCATGACTCCATTTGTAATTTACAACATGTAAGTCACATAATTTTTAAAAACTAAACATTTCCTTCTGCTTTGGCTCACCAAAAGGCAATTTTATTGTGAAGCATCTATATATCATTAACCAGACATGACTATAAGACCAAGAGAGATTGCACAGAAGCCATCTGATTTCACTTTTCTTTATAATTGATATAGGAAAAAAAGGTAGCTATTCCAGTTCAGTTTAAATAAAGGTGTACATCTGAAGTACCTAAGTGCAATATTCACAGCTGAGGGAATTTGACATTCTCAATACATTTATTACATAACACAGAATTTACTTTGGTAAGTATGTGGCTGCTATCTTTTCAGAAATCAAACTGTCAGACTGTCCATAATGGGATAAAAAAATTTAAAATCAAAATTCAATATGGCAGGTCAATCCAGTTACAAATTTGCTAAGTCTTCCATGAAACATTAATATACTGGAGACAAGGGTTTCAAACAGCTCTTAAGTACAGCAATTAAAAAAACCTTTGCTAGGTTTCAAGGCAACAAAAGAAATTCACAATTTGACCTCTATATAAATAAATGCAAAGATTTCTTGCATTATTTTGGTTGATTCTGTACAAGTTTCAGTAATTAATTTTATTTAAATATAACTCTTACAACAGTGTCATCCAGGACCTTAATGAAAATGAAGGAGGTTGACAGTTCTAATATAGAACTTGCACAACAGTTATCTTAACACTGACTTAACAAGGAGAGGCATATAAAAAGATTAAGAAATTACACATTTTAAACTGAAGATGTTTTATCTTAGATTCACTATGAGGATGACTCTTATCCTTTAGTATGCAACTTCATTCTTTACCTGCCAAACAAAGCATACAAATTAACACAGCAAAATTTACAGAATAATTGACTTTGGCCTTGGTTTTACAAAGACCTATTTACACATTTGAGATAAGCAAACACCTTCCTCCCTTTTAATTCTATACATGTGTTCAAGCTTTAAGTCTATATTTGGATCTACAAAACTTGCAAGATAAAAAGTCTCTCAAATATACACCTTGGACCATTAGAGCACAGTGTCTTTATATATGTGGATATATCATTTGCTAAATTGCCCACTCTTCACATGGATATCTCCAGCCTCACTTCCATAGTTAACTCCTTGGTGCTGATGGGTTAGACTGCTGAAAACAGCTATTAGTCTGGGGGGTATACCAAGTCATTGTGCAAAGAGATTTATGTGCCTCAAATTGCCCCCAAGTGCAATCAAACTTGTAAATAAGAGATACATGTCCAAAAGTACATTAAGTGAACACCCTTAACTGGGTGGTTCATGTATTTTTTTTTTAGTTCTGGTTCTGTAAGCTAGATGGCAGACCACTTTAATGGAAAAACAGATCTCAACACCAAAGAGTTTTAATGCTGTCTTTGTATATCTGAAACAACCCAGTATACATAAGGTTTAAAAATCCTTTAATTTGTCTTATGACAATCTAGCAACAAGATAGATTTTTTTCTCAGTTAAATATTTGACCCACGCCCTAAATGAATGGCTGCTATACAGAAGGCAGTGATTCATTCCACCATTAGAATTTCTGAAGCACTGATAAGTTTGTAAGTACAGGAAAAGCAAGGTACAATTGCAATCAAATACATGACTTTTTACAGAAGGCCTCATTGTGATAAATTATATACAACATAGTGTTCTCATCTTCCTTAAAGTGCTCATCATACTGATACAAGATGATCTATTGTTTTAGGAGGTCTTTTAATACAGCACCAGCACTGGCATCAGGAGACACTGGCAGTGGTGTAAAAGTAGGCAATGCATCAGAAATAGGTTTCATAAGCAGATGTCCAGAACTACTAGCTGGTGTTATGAGAGGCACTGCTGCAGATCGAGGTGCTAAAAATGGATTTGCATCTGGTCTTCTACCCATTCCCGAGACTGCAGAATCTGGAATACAAAGAAAGACCACAAAAAACCTAAACCAACAGTGAAAACACTATGTTAAAAAGCATTCCTAAATCTATCCAATTCTACAGCACTTATTCACAGAGATGTTCTAAAATTGCCTATCACTTCTGCAATACGTAAGTCTTTGAAAATCTCCTTGCCATGGACTGTAGACACCCTCAAAGATTTTTAGTCTCTGACTTCTCTCACAGAACCATAGAATCATTTAGGTTGGAAAAGACCCTTAAAATCAAGTCCAACTGTTAACCCAGCACTGCCACGTCCACCACCAAAATTCTGTAACAGCAAAAAAACATGCACATCTGACAGGCAACAGGAACACCCTTTGCAGTTCACTTCTGCAATGCCAGACATGATGTATCTGTCATGCTGACTCCAGCACCGCGCAGAGGTCTAAGAGCCCTGCCACATGCACTACAGTGCAGACCACAGGAAGGTTTCCCAACACATACCGCAGCTTCCCAAAGGTCAGCCCCAAGAAAATCCCCATAAATAAACAGCCCTTTGTAACATCCAACTACTTTAGGTGAATTGAAAGAGGGTTTTTTAGTGTTTCTCTCTCTCTCTCTCTCTTTGTACAGACATATAATATGTAGGGGTTTGGTATCTCGAGTTTTTGGTTTTATTTTCTTTTGAGTTTACAGCTATGTTTCAAACAAAACAAGCTTCTGCAAATCAGCAGGCTTATATTAAGGTGAAATCTTAAACACATGTAAAAATATTGGACCAGTTAAACTGAAGATTTGAATATTAAATTACTTAAGACAAAAATACATTAATTTAACATGCATAATATACGCCTGTTCTATGCCTTAGAAAAACCAAACACTCTTGCGCAGCTTACAGAGATTTCATACCAGGCCATAACACTTAACTGATTTTATTCTGGTCTTCTCTGAGCAACCAGGTTCTACACACCAGAGAGACATTGCAAAGTTGTATTACTTGCATTCTTCACTCACTTCAACACAAGCTGATCAACAGGGATGCTGAAAATCAGGACTGGGTTCACTGCTACACCATACAAAGTTGTCTGCACAGCATCTGTTCGGCTCTAACAGGTGCTGTTAAATCCCTTCCATATCAAAGGGAATTTGGTTTCTCTAATCTTCTGTATTGAGAGTTTAGAAAATGAGGTATAGATGCAGTGGGAAGGAGAGATTGGAGAATTTACAAAAAAATAAAAAGAGAAAGTAGGAAATGGTTGGGGGAGAAGAAATCAAATTCATAATTCACAAGTGAGGAAGCATAGAATCATTAAAATCCTCTTTAAAATTCTACCTTTAGTTATTAATGTTCTGTGTAAAGATTCAAATATTACCTTGCATTTGACTGTTGGATGGACTACTGCCAGTTTTACCAGTTCCTGCTGCTCCTAAAGGTTTCATGTCATGAACAGAGAGCTTGGGTGGGGGAAGGCTTGGGCGAGATTCAGTTTCAAGGAATTTCACAAACAGCTCTGAAAAAGACTATAAGAGGCAACTAGTTATTATATTTCACTGATGCTCTGATGAAAATCACTAAGCCAAAAATATATATATACATAAAACAAAAAGATGTCAACAGCCTGCCATCAATTTTGTACTTGTACTTAGTATTAAGCAGTCCTCAGTGAGTGACAATGAAATCTATTTTCAAAATACACTCTTTGTTGTTGTCTCACTAAGAAGCATTTATGGAAAAGTGATAGTCTAAAGATAACACGCATACTTCCACCATGGTTCCATTACTGATTTAAGCCAGTTGTTTCAAGAATCCCATGCTACTACAGACATCATAGTATTTCCCTTGTCTTTTGCTCAACCAGTCTCTCCTCCAGAAACACATAAAACTCAACCTTTTCTCTTAAAGCCCATGTATACTTTATTTCACAAAGAATCTCAGATAAAGGAAGCATGGAATGATTAAGGTGCAAGTAGCATCACAAGATAAAATTTGGCTTAGTAAAGTCTGTACTATTCACACAAAAGCATTAATTTTTCTCTTTTACACCTATAGTTAATCAGACCACAGCCTGATTAATAGTGCAGGCACATAGTGGCCTATGTGTCTGCACTATTTTAGGGGGAAAAAACCTAATCCCTAGACTTCAAGATGATTTACAGGAATCCATTATCAACATTTCTAGCACAACTCAGCAAAAAACTGAAGTCAGTCCAAAAACCCCAATCCCTCAGTGCTTGGTCCTTGAGTACATTATTTACTGGCCTGCAAAATGGAAAGTTCCATTGATAAACTGCTCCCATGGATCATGCTGTGAGATCTGTTGCTTTACAGTATTTGAAAACTTAAAATACCAGTTTTATATGCTGTACATAAGAGGCACTAGCTGCAGCAGCTGAAAAAGCTTTTCAATTTAAATTTAAAGGACATATGGGAACATAGTCATCAAAATACAATGTCACGGTCTTTCATGCTGCTGAGTATTGTGGGATTCCATACTCTCACATATATTTAACATCCAGCACTCATCGTTTGCAAGAGGAAGTCCACAGTGTAAGAAAAGAGTGATGCCAGGAGCCAGTGGAACAGTAATTGTATTCTGTATTGGTCCAAGATTTAGTATTGTATATTTTTCAATGTCTATATATTTCCTCAATGCAGGAAAAAACCTTTTGACCAAGCAGTTGCACAAAGAATTAATGCAAGACACAGTAGCATCAGTAAACGAAGCTCAATATACTGATGAACCAAACATAAGCATTAATATGCAATTTCCCCATTTTTGCATTCAAAGAGAATGAATGATTAATTCTTACACTATTAAAAATGTTCTGATGAGTTGGTCTCAAAGGTGTACTAGGAACACTCTTTGACCCTGCTCCTCCACCAAGCCAGCCAGTCACCCATCTTGTAACTCCTCTTTGCTCTTCAGATAGTAACTAGAGAAGTATTTAAAGAAAACAAAGTTATTAAACAAAAAAAAAATCAAGCAGCAGATAAAAGAAAGTGAATAAATATAATGAGCTGCACTATAACCATGTGGCGCTCTGAGAAATAAAAATTTTTATTCTTGTCAAAACCATATTCTCTGCCTCTCACTTTTAGACTAGCAGTCGAAAAACTTGGCTCTTTACTTAAAAATATAAGCCTCATATCCTTCACAATACTACTGGCACATATATAACAGGCTTACTTTTCTGTAATTGATATATTACAGACACTATACACCACAGCACAAAGTTAAATCCTTTCCTTTCTGCATTAACATTCCTCAGCAAAATGAAATCTACTCTATTAAAACAATGTTATCGAAAGATTAAGATCAGCATGTCCCACATTTAAAAAAAAAAAAGTGAGATGAAAAAAGAAAAAACATACTTTCCCCACAAAATGTGCAGGGACAGTCACATTTAGTTTAGCAGCAAGTCTTTCTATTTTAAGGTAAGGATACTGAAAAAAAAAAAAAAAAAAAAAAAAAAAAAAAAAAAAGAAAAGAAAGAAAAAAAAAGTAAGAAGAAAAAAAAGAAGCCTAGTTTTCTGCAAAGTATTACCTGATCAAGTTCGTCCTTTTTTAGTCCCAAGATACTTCCCATTAACCTTAACACTTCAAGACGTTTATTTTTTGGAGTATGAAAATGTCCAATAAAGAGATTTCTCATCAACAATCTGCAGAACAAAAGAAGCTACTTATACAAGCTGCTATTGTGTAACAGCTGATGCCATAATATTGATGCATTTATTCCTCATACTCTTGCCTAATTTACAGTAATTCAAATAAACACATCAAATTCAAATAACTAAAAAGGTGCCTCACCAATTTCCTCCCTTTATAAGTTATCACATTTCTTACACAGTAAGTGTGAATTTGGACAGTATTAGCAATATTGTACACAGTAAGGTGAAACTGAATGGTACATGAGCAAATTTTGATGTACATACTACAGTCAGGGAAAATGCTTGTTCTGAGATCTTGATTCAAGAGAGCATTTAAAGAGATAGCTCTGTGTAGTCCCAAACCAAGATGTAAGGAAGAGGACAGGGGAGCCCATTTGCCCTGTTTCAGTTCTGTTGGGTAGAGAAGAAAAAAAAGGACCAAGGAAAAGATTTATATGACACCCAGGTGATGCAAATACATGAAAGGGCTTGCTGTTCACACCTTGAACATTATAAAATACATTCGTTAAGAACTCTTACCTCCATTTTCAGAGCTCATGCTATAGAAGTGCACTTCTACTAAAGAAACATATCAGTGATCCAAATCTGTTGGTTTTACTACTCAAAACGACTATTTACAACCACCAAGCAATTGAAAAATGTCGAAATAATTAAACTGTAATTACAAGACAACATACAGAAGTAATTCTGCACTATGCTTGCAATAGTGAGTGCCACATCTGTACACCGAGGAATAAAACCCAAAAACTTAAGCCAAATCTTTCATTAAAGACTTACTTGTCCACTTTTCCTTCTGTACTGTTCATAAGGTTCATTAATTTATTTTGTACATCTTCTAACATTTCTCTTCTGATCTCACCTATAAATCGATGAAATTTATAAAAAAATTAACAAAAATCAAAACTGTGAAACATTGTTGCAAAATTTATCAATAATACACACTTCCATAAATACTGCTATGGTGCTTTTAAATAAAAAACAAAACCATAAAGTCTACGTGATTTTTTAATGAAAAGGTATCAACTTTCGAAGCCATTACTATTTGAAACCACAAGCTAAAATTTCAGGAATGATACTCAATGCTGAAGTAAAGGAACACACATTAAACAAATCCATCTCAGAAGGTCTGATGAACTGCTCTGTTCCATCTAAATAATACAGACCTGGAAAGAAACTCTACAGCAAGGTCTGCAGTCCTGTGGTGGCAATCTTTTCCATAATGACCAAACTCCATGTTGGCATCAGGCCTTTTTCATCTCTGCCCTTAACCTCCAACACTACCCAAGCCCAGGTATTCTGGATACCCTACTATAAGGTTACTACAGCCTTTGAAGCACCAAGGAGTTCTCAAGTTTCCCAGATGAATTACTGGCTAGCAGAGCAACATCAGGAGCTTGTTGTGGGTCTGTTCTGCTAGGACCTTTCCCACTCCTGTAAACTGATGCAAGCTCTGGAAACAGCATGCTGGGACACACTAATGCATCATAGAAAGAGTGCTGCACTTCATCATTCAGTATACTGGCAAGAGAGGCAGAGATGTGCAAGATTACCCATACTTTGGGAACAAAAACATCAATGGAAGAGATGAAATGCCACAGCTACTATGAACCAAAGACATAACTGAGAGAAAAATGGTAAACACTTCAGTCAGGCATCATGGTCTGCAAACTGAGTAAATCAGCCAGAATTTTAAATCAATGAATGTGAGATGGCCTAAGAGTGTACTAGGAGTCACTACACACATTTTCTGCCTTCTTTGGCATGCTGACTCTGATCTGATACTGTTCTGTAGTGGCTGCAATGAATCTGTTCATCTAGGATAGAACAACACTGAGAATGATCTTCCTGGCCTACACAAACACACTATTTTTCCTCTTCACGAACATGAAACAGGAACTATTAGAAGAGTTTAGATTCTGCATTTACCAGTGCTGTAAACATTTCAGCTTCTTGAAATTCCTGACCTTAATCAATGATTTGTCTACTATCTACATACTTGAGCCTCACACACTGGACTGTGTAACAAGGGAGACACAAATGTAATAACTCATGATTTTGAAAGAAGCCATGGCATGATATTGTTATATTCACTGTTGCCCAAAAACTTCATAGCACCAACTTCTCCATAATTCTAAAATTTGAATAACACAAATTGCTTTTTAACTGAAATACACCACTTACCCCAACCACACTGTGTCAGTAACTCAGACTGCTTCTAACTTCCCATAAAGCTCATAAAAATAAAGCTCATAATAAAGAAAAAGAATTTCCTAGAAATTTTACTTGCCATAAATATTGTACAGAATTTTGACTGTAAGGAAACAGGGCAGAAAGTTTTCTCTTATAAAAATGCAGAAATAGTAAAAACTGGATAGAAGTCTCCGATGTTCAAGTCCATAGAGTTTTTATAAAATCCACAGAATAACTTGCTAGAAAAATTTATCTCCCTTAAATCCCCACATGCAGGATTTTAGAACACTGGCAGTAAACTGTTCTCAGACAAAAAAGCAAATAATTACATACCAAGTACTACGAATTCTTGGAAGACAAATCTCAAATAGCTTCACCTCAAGACTGCAAATTCTCAAACCACAGGGGTTCTGCAAGTTATTACCTTTGAAGCCTAATCAAAGTACAATTATTCACACACAAAAGCTTGACAAATACACTGTAACATGGACTGTCCATGTGAAGACCAACTCTACCCTACAGATGTATAAGAAGACACGATGAACTTCTGCTCCCCTCCCACTATAAGGTTCAATACTTATCTCCAAATCCTTTGCAAAAACTGCTGATCAACTTAGTTTTCCTACCATTTAAACAATTTTTAAGCTCATGTTAATGCCTAAAATGCTTCATTTAAAAAAACCCCACAAAAGATGCACTTTTGGTTTATCTATCTTATAGTTAATTTCTAAAAAACCTCAACATCTTCGTAAGAAAACTGACTTATGAATTTTTACAACCTTCAAATCATCTGGGATGCATGGAAAGCATTCCACTCTTATTTCCATAACTTTCAATCTTCAAAGTGCATGCCACAACTACGTTGACAAAACATGGTTCTCAATTAACACCAATAACTCCCTGAAAATCCATAGAAATTTTGTATTCATACACATCAAAGAGCCAGTGTGCAAAATGGATACAACCTAATGTGCCCTGTTCAAATACTCCACATCTTTATACAAACATTTTACTTCACAAATACGAATTTTAAGGCGTACAGAATAGAACAAACAACTAATGTCATGCTGGGGAAGTTCTTATTCAAGGAACACACAGAGCAAGCTCCTCATTCAAAGCAAGTTAAAAACCAAAGCAAAACATGTATTATACAACACTGTATCTTGTAACAACTACATCCACATGCATCCAAATCCTTCCAATAATGCGACTGCCCTTCAACACTCCTCTCTCAACACACCAAGGTGAGGCACAGGAGAATTAATCCATGGTTTCAAGGTTTACATTTACTTAAATTATGCTACTTTGTAAATATGGTCAATAGGACAACAATACTTGGAGGAAAACATTGGCAACATAATTATAGAGTGATACAGTTGCAGGAGCACCCATAGATGACTTGTTATTTGCATGTTCACAGAACAAAAGGGAAGGAAAAGAGTTAAATTACTAATACCACAAAAAGAGAAACAGCCTTTGAAAACAAATTTCAATTAAATCTTACACTGTTGCTATTTCTCTACAAAGCAAGACAATGCTTTGGTTGTTTTCCCATTTTTATTCACTTCATTTCTCCCTTGATGATGAATTTTAAACCAAAATTATTAATAATTTAAATGAAAAAAAGATTCTATATCAAAGTGGATCAACTTTTCAGGACCACTGCATTGCTATATTCTATCCACAGTGACTATGCAACTTTACCATTAAACATATTTTTTAAATGGAACGTTTCCTTGTAAAATAGAATCTTACAGCTGAAAAGGACTTAAACACGTACTTCGGGTGTATGAAAAGACTAAGTAACAAAAAAGTCCTGAGCCAAAATTCAGCATGGACTGCTGTAAACCAGACATTTACAGTCTCCAGTAATTTGTTAACCATTTATGGCAATCCAGAAAACTGCATCTGGTACATCTTATACTTTTCCATTAAAATCACTTCTCCTGCCAAAAAAATCCATAAAGAAATCCTTCAAAAGATTTGGCTAACAACACTGTGTCTGGGAATGTATTTGGCCAATTTTCAATAAGACATTATATGTTTTCTTGTATAAATAGAGAATAGGAAGTGATTTTTTTTTCTATAAAAATCATGATTTACTCTACAACAACATTAAAATGCTGTTTCCTTTATGCAACAATTCCATTTCAATTTTTTTAATCAAGTAAATTGCTTGCCAATACAACACCGCTTGATACCGAGATTTAGTTTTCTCTCCAAGTTCAAACCCCTCCTGCTTTCTTATGCAAGGGTTTGACATCAAAATTAAACAGTAATGAAGAACTTCTCATTTAAGAGTGCAGTATCTGCCTATGTCAAAATTAATTTCAGTCCAGGGTGTTTGTGAATGTCTGTAGTGAGACATATCATATTTCAATTCGAAAACAGATCAGTAGTTGTACATTATGTAGCAGTTTGAAATTTAACTTGGCTTGTAAAATTTGTATGTGAACTCAAGGAGCACTCCTATGATGCCTACCTGGATGCCAAATTGCACTTGGAGAGAACTAAATTTAAGTAGATACGCATTCAAATATGTAGCAGATGAGGAATGACTTTTTTGTAAAGTCCTTGCTGGACTCTTGAAGACTTTCAAATGATATTTCACACCACCTATCTGATCATAAGCAGGTATGCTTCAAGAAAACATCACTTATTGCAAAAGTAAGACTAATTATTACTTAAAAAGGAATAGCAATAATTAGTTGCATATGTTCAACCGTTGCATCAGTCACCATGGTATCCAGCAGAGATGGGAGTCACATCTGCACAAGAGGTGCTGCCTCTACATCTCTTACCAAATGAACACTCTTTACCTCCACCTCACTGCATTCCTACATCTATGTCAAATATGGTAGTTACTTCGGAAAATCTGACATTTGGTATTTCACCAACTTTATAAAAGACATTTGCAGAGCTAAATCAAGTGTCTTGGTATTTACAGGGAAAAAAACCTCAAACTCCAGAAAACTTCTACAGGGCTATATTTTGAGAAAGACCCCTAAGAGAAGGTAAACATACTTTTTCATACTTGCTTTATAAATAAGGAAGTCCTCAGGACACAGCACAGAATTTGTCTTTCATAGGATATGAGTTTTGGTAAGTTTCTAGGAATACTACATAGTCTCCTCAGCTGCTTGAAATATTTTAAGCAGAAATGAGAAAAATGTTGTTACCTTCTTTCTTAAGTTCTTCAATCTGCTCCTCTTTGATGTCAAGCTGCTCAGTAAGCCTGGATGCTGCATCCAGGGCAGCATTTGCCTCTTCTAAACTCTCCTAAATAGAGGGTTGGAAAAGAGAAGCAAGGGAGATTGCTATCACAATTACGCTAATACAACACACATCAGACACAACATATGAAGACATGCCAATTACTCGTTCTTTCAAATAACTGGATTGTAAACACCCTCAGAATATGGAGGGTCAGCAAAAAAATGCTACTTTGCTTGCTCACTCAAGGATTAAAATTCAGTTTCACAAGGTGTAATTTCATTATTCAGCACACCTGCAGCGATACAACTTTTTCTTCTAGGTTTTCAGCTTTTTTCTTCCATTCTGCACTCTGTTTTTGGTGTCTTTCCAGTTCTGCTGAATACATAGCTTTTTCTTCTAAAGGATAAAAAATAAGAGACAAAACAAAAATCTTAATTTACAACATGTAACTCTTCTTGGAATATGCAATTGCAAAACCTCAGCATTATCATACCTGGTCTTCATGAGGTAGAGGTGGAATTCAAGTTTCTTAAACGTGATTTTGATCAACAGTTTTCACAGAATTGTTTTTTTAAGTTTTTTAATGGACAAAAGATTCTTAAATTCAGGCTATCAAAAAGGAAACCAGATAACTAATATATTTCAAAAGCACCAAAACTTTACAGCTAAAAAATACTTGTTGCAATCTTCGCTATTTCTTAACAAACCTTACCTTGTTGGAACTGCTCTAGTACCATCTGCAGGTTGGCCAGAGACAGTGCATACTGCTTCACTTGGTCCTGGGAGATGGTCAGCTGCAGAACAGTTTCATCTCTCTGCTTGGTAACCAGGTTTAACCGCTCTTGCAAAGACTCAACTTGCAGACTAGCCTGATGACTTAATGAAAACAAGATACATTACTTAAATAACAGAAGTTATCACAGAGAAAATTAAATCCCAGCAAAAAATAGTTAATCACAAATTTTTCAGCTCAACTTAAAAGAATTATGGCATTTTTGCCCCCAGTTCCTCTTCAAAAACAAACAAACAAAATCAACTGAAAAAGAGACCTTAAACAAGTCTGGCAACAAAATTCTGACAATCAAAAAAAAAAATCCCAGCTAACTTCTTTTGTTTGATATGCATTAGAAAAAATTCTAGGTTTTTTCCATTATTATAACAGCCTCTTTACAAAAAAAAAAAAAAAAGAAGAATCAATATCTTGCTAATTGTCTGCTTCAATTACTATGAATCAATAGGTCTTTCTACCACTTTTTACTTTTAAACCCGAACTCCAAGAACTCAGTACAGCTTGCTATATACTAATGATTGAATGCTCCATTTACTTTCCCATTATGCAAAAATATTCTGAACCTGATTTACTCCTATGCCAGTCTTTTTAAAGAGTGCAAATCATATTGCCTGGGAAACAGGCAGTATTTCTTGAAAGGTATTTGAGAAGTTCAATGTAGAATTAAGAAACCTCCAGATTTCACAAAATCTTCTCCCAACACTTACACTTTCACTAGAATTTTTCACAAAAAATTCTGCTCAACTTGGAAATCTCCTGAGAAATTTAAGAGCAGAATCCATCTTTGGTGCTTAAAAAAACCCAAGACTGCAGCTACATACATATTTTTAATTAACATACTTCTTCATTTGGACAACTGTAATAACATGAGAAGAAGAATTATTTTGCTTTAAGCAACCAAAATTTGTTTAAATAAGATCCTAAAGCAGTTAAGATAAGCAATGAATAATTTTAATATGTGGGCTTTCTTTGTTCCAGCTGGAAAAACTGTTTATGGCAAATAAACAGAACCATGACTGGCTCTAGCCTCCCAGAGTCTGCTACCCATGAGAAATTCAATGCATCTTGCTCTATATGCTTACACTAAGAAGAAGGAAATTCTCAGCAGTGTACACTTTCCATGGTATCAGGGACAAAGTAAGAGCATGTATGTGTCGCAAAAGCAACGCACAAAGCATGACAGTCACATCTGTGCACTGAAGTGTAAAAATAAGACTCTTTCAACCTGAATGAAGCCTTGACTTCAAAGTAAGTTGTCACTCTTTTCACACACAACTAAATTGATAGGTTGAGGATTTTTTTTCTAGTTCTAAGCACTGTTGACAATGTAATTTTTCAATAGCTGCTACTAAAAGGAGAAATACATTAAATTCTCAACAGTAGCCAAGTATATTTCAAACCACCCTCTTGATTCTGAGTAACAAAAGTTCAGATCTTTTTGCTTTCTCAAGTGCTTACTATGTTACAGGACAGCAATTCAGTATAATAGAGTCATCAGCACCAGGCTAGTTAGATGTGATATTTAAAAGACTACCTGGCATTCTCCACTGCAGTAGATGAGGATGCAAGTTTTTCTTCCAAAATCAAAACCTTTTTTCTTAGCTTGACCTCTCTGTCTTCAGCAGCTAAAGCTTCTCTGGTGTAGGAGTCTTCCATTTCTAAAAGGTGATTCCGCAACCTCTCCAGTTCCTGATTTAGGCGCTGCTCCTTCTCATGCAAATGCTGTACCTGTGTAAAACACACCTTAAGCTGCTTGGACTACCACTTTCCACAGAAAAAAAATTAAGCAAATGTAACATATGCCCATTGAAACACATTGCAAGTGTATATATTTTAAGTGCTTTTAACAAGTGATTGCTACTAAAATAATCCAAAAAATATTACAGATGCAATTTGTTATTCTTCTTTCGTTTATTTCTTGCAACTATAAATTATTTGGTGGTACCTCACTCTGCAGGGCACTGCTCTCCATTTGCTTCTGTTTGAGTGCTACCATGACTTGGTCTCTCTCTTGCTGAAAAGTAACAGCCTTTTCCTGCATTGATTTAACTTCATTTAACAGCTGATTCAATTCTCCTGTCTTGCCCTGTTGAAGACACGAACAAACATTTCAAACACGGCCAACAGTTTTACCAGAGACATAGTCTTTGCCAGGAAGATCTAACAAGGAAAAGGCCAGGACATCTATGGCCTCGCAACACAAAAAAACATCCAGGAAGAGTATTATTTTGAAGTTACCTAGTTTTAAGAGATAGTCTTAAGTATAAACATACATACCTGTTCTTTGTCTTTCAACAGCTTCTCAAAAGCAAGAGCTTTTTCCTTCATTGAGTGAGACTCAAACTCTTTCTCTTTCAGCATCATTGAAAATTGCATATTAGTCTCCTGAAGTGCACGGAATTCTGTTTCTTTTTCCCTGCATCTTGCAACTATTTTTTCATTTTCTTCTTTCAGTTTTCGAATATCCATTTCTAAAATTAAATTTCTTTCTTTTAGATTAGTTACAGCTTGCTTCAAAAGCTCATTTTCATTTTCTTTGTTACTAAGATTTTCACTCACAGAAAGTAACTGATCACTTTTAGATTTAATTAATATATCTTTTTCCCTTAGTGATTTCTGTAACACATCATGTTTTTCTTTGATCTGCCTCATCTCTGATTCAGTCCCTTCTTGACTCTTTCTTTCAATCTCTGATGCTGTAGCAACGGAATCAGATAATCGCTGATTGTTTTCCTGTAGAGTCCTAATAGTTGAATCTTTTTCTTGTAACTTTTTTTTCAGTTGTTCCAACTCATTTTGAAGGAGTTTACACTCCTCACTGAGTGCTTCAGGAGGACTGCATTGAACACCTGAAAGCTGTGAAATGATGGGAGCTGTTGCTACAGATGGTGTTACCAAATCCAGTTTACTCAGGAGAAGATCCTTAGTGTTATAAAGCTGTCCTATGCTGTGTTGAACTTGTGCTAATTCCTGACTAAAACTTTTCAGCTTTTTCTCATTCTGTTCATAACTCTGAATCAAGCCATTATAATCTACCTGCAGCCTTGAAGTACTATCACTTTCAACTGAAATTTGTGCTTGTAGCTTCTGTAACTCTTCTTGGAGGTGAGCCGACTCATGCTGCATGTTCTGAACTGTGGTTATTACTTGTTGCTTCCACTCTTCCATTTTCTTTACTTGCTGCTTTAGTTTATCACGTTCTTGCAGAAGTTCCTCAAACTGGTTACTGTTCACACCTCCTGCCCCATTATCAGCACCTGTACTGGATGTCTGCAAGACAGTCAATAAGGTTTGGCATTTTTGACTTAGGGCATCTATTTCAATATCTTTTTCTCGAATGATACGGGACAAATTCTGAATAGTCTCTCTAGACATGTCTTGACTGCTGTTTTCAGATCTATTAGATAACTTTCGGTTCTCCTCTTGCAACCTCACCAAAGCTGCTTCTTTAGCAGCAACTATGTCCATGATATTACGATACTCTGTTTTTAACTGACTGTTTTCTCTTGTCTTTTCACTTAGAACTGCTAGTACTTGTTCTCTTTCCATAACATAAGCTTGCAGCTGCTGCTGAAGGGACAGAACATCCTGCCTGTAGGAAGTTGAGGAAACTCTGGCATTAAGAGCTTGTATTTCTAAATCCTTCTCTTGAATGATCCGAGTAAGTTTACCAACTTCATCCTTAGACAACTGATCAATTTGCTGACTTAGAGAAACATTCTTTTCATTTAAGAGCTTAATCTCCATCTCCCTTTCTTTGATACCTTTCACTAGTCTTTCAATTTCAGCTTTAGATAAGTCATGTTTTTCATTTCCATTTTCTCCATTTAGAGTTTGAACTTTGGTTTCCTGAAAAAGATTAGAAGAATCAGTCTGAATAATCTGTCTCTCTTTGTGCAACTGAGTTTTAATTTGTTCAATTGTTTTCTGCAAGTTTTTGATTTCCTCATCTTTCTCTAAAAAGAGTCTTTCATGTGTGACATTCATTTGCTCACACTGAAATTTGGACTCATCTATTTCCTTTCGCTGCTCCTGCAGTGACTGCTGAAGTTTCACTGTTGTTTGATTCTGATCTTCTATTGTTTTTTTGTGAACTTTTATTTCTTCTTCAAGATTATTCTTTATCACTTTTAACTGTGTTACCTCACTTTCAAGTTCAATAATAATATCCAAAGTTTTAGGCTCAACCATAGATGTAGATCTACTCTGCTGATCCTTAAGGCGTTCAATTTCTTCTTTCAAGTGATTATTTTCCTCCTTCATGACTGCAAGACTTCTGTCTTTTTCCTCCAAGTTCTGTTTTAAGACATCCTGCGTTTTTGAAACTTTCATATATTCCTCAAGTTCCTGCTTCACCTGTAAGGCTTGATTTTTGTATTTTTCAATGAATATCTCTTTCTCTTTTATGAGATCTGTCAACTGCTTTTGTCCTTCTAAGCTAGTAGTCAACATCTCTTTTGTTTCTTGATGGTCAATTTCCATTTGTGCAATGTTCCTTTTCAGCTCAGCAATCTTAAAGTCTTTCTCCTGATGGAGCTTAACCAGGTGCTCATGTTCAAGCTGCAGTACAGTGGTATCCATACTATGGGTGTTTGACAACTCCTCCATAGTTTGATTATGTGTAATTTGTTCCGAAAGCCTCTTATCTGTCTCATTTAATTTCCACTCTAACTGTTTATTTTCCATTTTCAAAGCCTCCACAGCAGTGTCTTTTTCCAAATCAACTTTCTTTTTCTCAGAAATGGCATCACTTAACTGCTGCTTTAGCTCTTCAATGGTTGCTATCAGCTCTCCATTTTCTGTTCTAAGACTAGACAGAGATTTTTGTAAATCTTCATTTAGTTTTTTATTTTCTGAAACATCATTCTGTAATTTTGCAACTTCTCTTTCTTTCAGAATCAGATCCTGAGGAGTGTTGTTAGATTCCTCATTACTTTTTTCTGTTAACTGGCTCAAGGATACACGAAGCTCCTCCTCTCTTTCTTTTAGTTTCTGCTGCAACTCTCCAATTTCTTTTTTACTATGCAGATTACAGTCCTGGGCTTTCCTTAATTGTTCCTGGAGATCTTTAATATTACCTTGTAGCTGCTGCTTA
Organism: Vireo altiloquus; assembly: GCA_013396875.1. Lineage (NCBI taxonomy): Eukaryota > Metazoa > Chordata > Aves > Passeriformes > Vireonidae > Vireo > Vireo altiloquus. The sequence continues at coordinate 482,162 of VZRF01000200.1, forward strand.
ATTATATGCAAATCATTAAGTGCATATGAACATTGGTTTAGTTTTTCTTTCTGACTATCTAACTCTTTAATAGTTTTCATCTTCTCAGTTTCTAATTCTGATACTTTCTTTCTTTCACAATCTATGTCAAGTTTCAGCTGTTTGATGATACTATCAGTTTCTGTGCGTTGCTTTGACAGCTGCTCTTTCAGTGTAATCATGTGCTGGAAATGAACATAAAACAGAATTCATTAGTGTAGGAAAACCAGCTGAACTATGCATTTCATTCACTTTTGAACAATAAAAAAAATTAAGAGGAAAAAAACATTTCTTAGTTGCCAACATAAGTTGTCGAATAGTATCAACTAGTCAGTGCTAAATTAATTAAAACCAATATCAAATATCAAACAGGGACAGATAACATTTCACTACAAAAAAAAAAAGGAACACTATCCTCCCTAAAAGAACGTTAACTACCAAAATCAAGAAATAAAAAGAGAATTACTAAAAAAAAAAAAAAAAGGTCAGAATTTGGCAAGACAGTGGGAATTCAGCAAACAAAATTGCTTAAAAAAAGCACTACATCTAAGTTATCTGTATATTCTATTTTCAACTTCTTGTTTCAACATACTTGTTTGGACTAATTTCATAGGTGATTCATTGGTATATCAATAATCGAAAACACATGGCTTGCCACTGTTAAGTTTACAGGTCAAATATACAGGAACTGACAAAAAGGTATAATTTAATTCTGATTACTGATTAATTTTTTACTCCATGAATGCTCATATTATAAAGAACTTGCAATAAAGTAACTTAAATATTCAACATAATTAAAACTTTTAAAAGGAAAAACATTTAAATTTTAAAAGGAAAAAAAATCATTGTAATGCATAGTGTTTTAAGACAGATCAGAATACTACCAGGAGAAATTTCAACAGAAATGTTACAATGAAATATCAGGGACTATTTAACTGGACTTCATAAAGTAACATCCCTTATGGATAGCTGACACACTGTATTATTCCTTTGTCTATAACAAGCGGGTTTTACTTGCACTTCAGAATTTCACATTGAGATGGAAGATATGGAGAAATACTAGCCCAAATTTTAGACCTCAGAGGATAACTTATATTTCCCTGATATCTATGTTCAAAGATCAACTTAAAAGACAAACACACACACAGAATTCTGAACATTTATTCAGCAGTTCCACAATTAGTTGCAGTATTTATTACCTGAGTAGCTTCTTGATTCTGCTTGTCTAGTTCTTCCAACTCTGCTATTAATGTTTCTCTTTCAGCAACACTTTCATCTAATTCATGTTCTTTCTTTTCCAAATCTTGTCTTAACTGATTAATTTCTGAATTCTGATCCTCTGTATTCGAAGAAAGAATATTCTCATGTTTATGTTGTACACTTGTCAGTTCCTTCTCAAGTCCCTCAAAATAAAAAAATAAAAAAAAAGTAAATATCAGACTTCATCTTGCTGAAATTGTTAGAATCTCTAAGCCTACATGAATATTACACCAGTTAAAAATTCTTTATTGTGAAGCCTTTGTCTCTGCTATTCACACATACACATTTATTTCCTCATCACTTGGTTTAGGAGCACAGCTTATAAACTTCTGCACAAAAAGCCATGGTATGGTAAGAAGTTATATCCACCTGTGAGGTTTGGATTGACAGCTGGGATAAACTATTATAACTGCAAGAGCCACCCTAAACACAGCAGGCTGCACCGTGAGACAGGAAGTTTTAATCAAGGGCATCTAAATAACAGCATTCTGAAAAATGCTATGGGAACCCTTGAATGAATGCAAAACACAGAAAACCTCAGTTGAGAACTACTACTGGATACAAAGTAAAAATAAACCAAATCTCTCAAGTCTGAGAGTTTATGAAGGACCAAGTCAACCATGCCAAAAACTAAAGGTGTGTTACGTTCCATGGCTTCACTTCATCAGTAAGATGGAACGCAGTATTATTACAACTACTACATAGCAGAGAAATATTTCACAACTGATAAATGACAAAACTAAAACATGCTACAGCAGAAGTGAAAAATGATGTATTTTACAGAAGGTCCTATTAGTACTTTAAAAATGTATGTTACAGCTTTCTTGGTAACAGTGGGAGAGGCAGAACTAGAATGGTTTTCCTTAATAGAATACACTGTGGAATTTCACAAGTAAAAATGTATTGTTTCTCTAAATTCCATGTGTAATTATAGAATTAAACTACAGTTATTTCCTTTTACATTACAATGTTATTTATGCAGAAACATGAATGTTCAAAAAAAAAACCCCAAAATGTGTGTTTTCCACCAGTTACTACTGTTACGAACTTTTTTGTTGGCTTAGTTTAGAAATTGCTTTACCTGATTTAAACTGGAAAGTCTTGCTATTTCATTTTCTGCTTCTATAAAGGAAAATGAAATAAAATAAATAATTTTACTACTTTTCAAACAACAATTAAACAAAATCATTCCCCCACCTTGCCCAAATAGAATTCTGCTGGTCAGAAGAGAATAGCTCCACAGCATTTTGTGATGACAAGCATCAGTGCCATAAAAGATTCAAACGTATCATCAGTCACTACCACAAGGCAGAGCATTACTTTCACAACTGATCCCACATTACGAGGACTTTGGTACTACAGTTTATCAGTTATGCAATAGTAAATGATTTTCTACCCACAGATATATTCCCTATATACATTACGTGTTTCCTCATGAAGATATTAGCAATCAAGTACCTTTATACATACACACACATAAGAATGTACTTTTTGAATTTAAACAAACAACTTCTATTGAGGCTTACTTACTTTTAAAGAAAAAAAACCCTACCAAACAGTTGGCAGACATGATTACCTCCCTAATCAGAAACCCCTGTGATAACCACACTAGTCCTAACAACATTCTCTTTTCTGCTTCACCTTACTTCAATGGACAATGCTTTTCTAAAAGAGCAATACTTAAAAGGGACATATTCTCATATTCAGTTTCAAATTTGTAAAATAAACTTTGAGTTTTAAAAGTGAAAACCCGTGAAAATAAACTAAAAATAAAATATAATAATAAAAAAGTAATAATCTTAGTACCTAACAATGCTTGCTGTAGTCTGACAACATCTTGTGGTAGTGATGCCTTTGATTGGAGCTGCTTCTGTTCTTTCAGGAGTGCATCTTGCTCTACCACAGACCTTTGAAGCACACTAAAGTCAGATTTAAGCTTTTCATAATCTTGAGCTATTTGGATTTTTTCTAGCTTTGCAAATTCTTGCTCTTTCAGAAGATTTGTGTTTTCTGCTTTGGCAGAAGACAATTTGTGATTTAATTTTCTTATTTCATCCTCTAGGTCCTTTACAACCTGCAACTCTTCTACGTTTCCTCCATCTAGACTCTGAGCTTTTTTTTTCTGTTCAGTAATTTTAGAGTCATCCATGGCATCCGTGCTCATACCATCTAAAAGACAAAAGAGGTTATTTGCAATACTAACCAAAATCATCACTCTAGATCTTTTACTTCTCTTCTTTCACCTCTTCTGACAGAGGGAGATAAAAAAACATGGTCATCATCAACAGAAAGCTTAGTTAAACAGGTTTAACATTTGAAGATGTGCTGTACCTATTACTGTTATGATAGGTAGCTTTTTTAATACTTTCACATGCTTATTAGCTCAAAATAATTTTAAATTGTAAGTGTTGCAAGACACATTTTGTTTGCAATTCCATTAGAAAATACTGATGTATTGTATTGTACTCTCTTGGTGAAGAGATGGCAATCTAATTTATCAGGACTTCAAATCTCTCAATTTTCTAAGAATAATTTATCAAATCCCATCTAATTCAGATTGATGCAAAATCCATTTTTAATTTAATTAATTACATTTCAAAGGTTTGCCAAATGGTTGTTAGAGGGAACAATTTGCTACAAATAATTTGTTAAATGATGCACTAAGCTTTTCAACTGAAGAAAAACATTTTTCAGAATTAATATTTTTACAGATCCATCATACTATCATACTATACTGACATTTATATTTCTGTACAATCTTCTATAATTTCCAAGTAAGTTAGAGAGTACAAAAAGGCATCATCAGGAGAGTACAGAAAAGCACACTACTTGTGAATTCATTTTGGTTTCAGCTCAAACACTTGCCCCTGCCCTAGACCCTATCATGCTGTCAGACAGAATGAACCAAATAAAAATATAAAATACCCTAGTCCTTCAAGAGTCACTAACAGTATTTATTTTGCAGATAACTAGTAATGCAAAATATAAAGGACTTCTACCTTTGGCTTCCTTAAATTAGTCCTGCTTGAGTATGTACATGAAGTGAAAAAATGTATTACATCCTTAACAGGCATCTGATTTTAAGAAATAAATTCCCTATCAGTACTACCTTAGAAGTTAGAGAAGCTGTGAAAATACTTCCCTTCTTTCCAAGAAGGGAACAGATTTCTCATTCCAAAAACAGAGTATATACTCTTTAGAAGTCCAAGCTTTACCAGGTAAATAGAGGTTTACAAGTAAAGCTTATGTATTTGTGCAAAGAAGCCTCTAGAGGAAACCTAACTGACATGACTATTTTTAGGTAATATGAAATACTTACAAGGCAACAAAAATTTCCTTGTGGGAAGTACTGAGCTTCTACACTGTAGTCACGCCACACACTTTGGTGTGGTCCTTATGGCAATCATAGGATCACAGCAGGGTTTGGGTTGGAAGATCACCTAGTTTCAACACCTGCATTATAGGTAGGGATGCCACCCACTAGATCAGGTTGCTCAGCGTCCTATCCAACCCGGCCATGAACATTTGCAGAAATGAGGCATCCACAACTTCTCTGAGCAACTTGTTCTAGTGTCTCACTACCAAATCTTCGAGCTTTTGTCAAGTAACCCAATTGGCACATAGTACTTCTCATGAAAGATATTTTTGTGCTGTTATTTTCATATCTTCAATTTGGTATGTCTCATTCACACCTATATTCAGTGTAAGTTAAAAAAATCAACCCAGGAAGCGTAAAATTCAGAGTACAACACTTGGTATGGATAGAAAATGACCCTCCACACTGACACATGTCACAGATGAAATGCTATCGTTCCAGTGTTCAAGCTAACCAGAGTGAATAAAAGATACAGGACACGTCTTTTAAACATGACGTTGAACTGAAACTGAAATTCTAAACATCATACATTTGATATCGATTGTACTTCCACACCCATATTCAACACTTTAACCAAAATTCTCTCTACATAAAATAAAATAGAAAGCACGTGGCAATAAAGACCTTGCTGTAACCGATTCTCAAGTTCTTCAATTCGCTCTTCATATTCATGCAGCTCTTCTCGGTGTCGGCGACTTATCTCTACCAACTTTTGTCTGTGTGCATCCTGCAACACTGACAGCTCATGCTGATGTTCATCTATTTCTTGACTTAAATTCTGTTTGAGCTCCTAAAAAAAAAATCATTAGAGAAACAAAATGGCAAAATACAGCACAGTGTCTTCTTATGAAAGAAATAATACAATACAGAAGAAAGAAAAGACATTTTCCCTAGTCTAATTAAAGGATTTATTAAAGGATTTCTCACAGCAGAGGTCAAGTTTCTTGATTTTTGTTTATCTGGATTTTTTAAACGTGTTGAAAGAAATTCCTTTAAAAAATATGCTTACACAAATAGTATACTTTACACAACAGCAAATACTAAACCAATGTAAAGCAATTACAAGTGTTATGTACAAAGTGAATACACTAGGATGCATTTTTAGCAACTTTCTACAATGAAATGTTGCATCTTCAACGAAGAAAGGGAAGATGTTCCTGAGAAGGGAGAAATTATTCTGTATATCTAAAATATAGTCTATAAGTCATCAACAGCTTCACAAAGTGATTTGCCCTCATAAGTACTAAAGTCATTGTTTCAAGCTAACATACTGTAATTATCAAATTATACAAATATCCTTTCTCAGAGTAACCATTTTAAAATACTGTACTGCTGACTGAAATGTTGCTGTGCTACGACATGTCCCTGTGCATTTTTAATAATGCTATAATAGTGCTAGTTAAAATATTTACAAGTCATGTGACCATATGGAAAACCACAAAGAGTAAAGCACAAGAAGACTAGGTTGTCATCTTACCTTAACAAGATTTTGTAGTTTGCATATTTCACTTTGTTCAGCATCATTTGTGCCTTGCATTTTGGAAGACTGAAAAAAACCCAAACCACAGATCCCTATGAAAATTGTGATAAATATATGTATATTTTATGTAAATGTTTCCTCTATTGATACTCAAAAGTAGAAAGCAAGAAAGCTAACATGAAGAAAAAGAAAAATCCACTGTAATTTTGATTTAAAAAAACCCAAACATTTTAATGGAAACATTTTAATTTTCCATGGATTTTTATTAACACATTACTACATATAAATGGGTAAAAGTTTGAAGTGGGGGGTGTTATTGCTCATAGTAAACAAACAGGGTTGCTTAGTTTTGAGTGTTCTACATGGGAAAAGCATATCTCTGAAATCAGGCTATACCTTGAAAAATGATAACTCACATCAGCAGCAGCTTGAAAGATCATACTCTTTTTTGTCTCAACAGACCACGGATTATAACTGACATATCAAGGACTGAGAGAAGAGAAAGTATAAAGAGTATGCAAGTATCCAGCTATTACTTCGAGCAGTACTGCATTATCAATAAAAATCATTATCATAGCCATGAGGAAGGAAAGTATTTTTTTGAAAAGTTGAACAAAAATGAAACCCTAAAGTAGCATTCTAAGTCAATGTTCATGAAACCCTTTACCTCACTTGACAAATCATGCATAAAAGCATCATAAGAAAAGCAACTGGAAATTGGTCACTGAATATGTCCTTAATCACGTGACAGCAAGAAAGGTTTCAGCTTTTCCATCGAAACATGTTGCTTCTAGGTATTTTTTAATATTAACTTCCAAAAGATCCACTCCTAATCCACAAAATGCAATGAAAACAACAATTTGGAGAGGAGAGGGAAAGGCAGGGTAGAAGAGAAACCACGCACCACCGCAATCTGCTTCCAGTGGTCAACCTCCGATTCGAGCCTGGAAACTTCATTGGACAATCTGTTTATTTCCTGTTGTGACCAGATTATATCTCCAAAATCCATGTCATCTCCTTCAAAACCTGAGGAATGTCTGACCTCTGGAACATAGGAGGCTGATGCAGTGGCTGCTGGCAAAACACCAGCTCCCAGCTGAGCAGTCTGAGCAGCTGTCTGTACTTTCTGCAGTTGTTCCTGTAGTGCATTCTGTCTGGCTTTTAGATGGCTGATTTCCACCTGAATACACAGAATAAAATGCATTGCTTGAATAAGAAGAATATCAAAATACACTCTGCTTTACCCTTTGTGGCCTTATGAAATGTGAACCAAACAATTTCCCCCCCAGTACAAATAATGGATAACTTGCACCAAAAAAGAAAAAAAACCCTGAACATCCTCATATTGGAGAAAAACACTCTTAGCTCAAGTGTTATAATGTACCTCACACAGAGACACAAGGTTTTTTTAGCAGCCAAGGTACATAAGTAGTACAGCAATATCTAGGCTAACAGATTATACAAAAAATTTAAATACATAAAGAAGGTATTCAGAAAAGAAGGTTAAGCAATATATGAGCTTTTCCAGTTATTTTTATTACATTTGATTTCTTTTATGCTTAACAACTTAATGTATTGAAAATTTACTCATTTACAGTAAGGTGAAACTAGCTGCATTCGACTTTCTTGTAAGAACTCTGTAACTAAATTTAACAAGCAGAATTTTATACATCTCATAGTTCTGCTTCCTCTACTTCCCACATGAATTTGTGAATAATGGAGAAATAAAACTCCCTTTTGTGTAACTCTCGGCATGCTGGCAACTTTCTCTTCATTTAGGCCTATAAAATCTCATGTTATACAGTAGGCTATAAAGCTGATGCTTCCATCACAAAGGGACATTTCAGAAATTTTGAAAGCTAATTCTGTTCTCTTTAATTGTATGTTAAGATAAAGAATGATATATAAAGACAAAATAATTGCTTCAAATGGGAATTTGTTCCTGTTGCCTTCCTTAAAGGTAACTGAATCAGAAATACAAAGCAGTATATAGTGTCTTTTCTCACAGTGATTCCAGAAACAATAGAAATTCTGACAGCTGCATGACATTCCCAGAGGGTTTTCTCTCATCTCCACTATCTCCTGGCAGCTTGGCTTGAATTACATGATTCAATGAAATATGTCTTAGTCTACATTAACAAACCAAGAAACCATAGCTGTGACCAGTATTTCCACTGGAAGAGAACAGATACTGTAACAAAGGAATTAAACAGCACAACAGGTAAATTCCTTGGACATACTGAGAAATTTTATTCTGTATCCCACCTCCTTCTGTTGAAGCTGATTGCGGTACTCGATAGACAACTGCTTTATTTGCAGCTCTGCTGCTTCATGCTTTTCTTCTAAGTCACTACAGATTTTTTTCAGTCTATCATTCTATCAAAAAATGAGAAATGAATGTTGGTAAACTCAGAACAATCCTTAAGGAATCAGAAAAGCAAAAGGCTACTGAACAGCAAAGAAGTTAAATTGTACAGATTTCTCACATTATTTCATTCAAAACACACAGGAACAGCAATGCTCAAGTGTGGGCCCAAAATCATGGTCACATCCAGGCTTTCCATTTTAACATGGCACAGACTCCAGCTCACTTTCAGAAAAAGTTTTATAACGACCAGAGATAAACACCAAGGATTAAAAAACTCAGGTGTGAATCACTTGGATCTTAGCAAGATCCACAAGCAGAATTTAACAACAGCCACAAAGCACAAATTGGAGCTAACATCCAGTGTTCTCTCTCTGACCTTAGCCAATAGCAGATGGCAAAAAACTAGAAAGAGGACAAGGAGGAACAATTATGTCCCCAAAATAGTATCTTAACTTCACAATGCTCTTGAGGGCTGAAGACATACATGAAAGTTGTTTGTTGAGAGACATAAATAAAGTCACAAGACCAACAAGTCCTTTATAAGAGTGCACAAAGCCACTTTCCATGAGGGCACGTGAGATTTTTAAGTGGTTTTGGAGGAGCATGAGCAGCCATACCTATGCCAAAATGACCATATAGTAGGACAACAGAGAGAGAACAGAACCAGGGAAAACGCCCACTCTTTTCAGAGCCAAGCCTACTGTTGCAGTCCTAGTCCACATGATAGGCAGGAACAGTCACAGCATGCAGCAATCAGCAAAAGATGAAAACTTGCACCACATGCATACACCAATACACAAATGTGCCTCCCTAACTGTGATGGCAGTTTATCACAAAAAGTCACATTCTAATGCCACTGTCACCCTTGTTTCTGGATTTACACAGGGACAAGCAACTTCAGTGCACTATTTCAACTTAACACAAAACAAATACTTTGCACTGCTTTTAATTACAATAGTGTTTAAAGATTTCTTACTTCAAACTTTTGTGCTGCATTAATACTTTCTATTTCTCTGAGTCTAGAATTGGACACATGGAGTTCTGTCGCTGCATCTGAAAAAAAGTGAAATTTTTCATTTTAATTACAATCCTTTCAATCTGTTAAGACCAGTTATTAATACATATCTTACTTCAGACTGCTTTAATATTCATTCCTAGGTAAATATCAAAAGCTGTTTTTATCAGAACACTCTAAGAATTATTTTTCAGACAGTCTTTTTGAATGTAGTTTAGTTCACTCATATTTAGGCTTTAAAATAAATCAAAACCCTAACAGATTAGTACGGATTTAAGCTTTGAAGTAAGGGAGATAAAAATTACTTGACTATTTTGTGTCCCTGAATCTGTTTCTCATTTCAGACTTGCTTCTGACCTGAGAGTTGTGTGTTTCTCTGTAATGCCATGTGAAGTTTCAAAACAAGTATTAATTCCATTAAATACATATAACAGTGACTGAATTTTCAGAATATAAAAACAACCACTTGTTTATATTTTCAGAATATAAAAATGACACAGTGAAAACCCAGTCAACAAAATATCAACCTTGTAAGACTCATTGTCTCTTAAAAAGGTGATACATGTACTGTCCCAGTTTGTCCAATAGAAAAAGCACATAATTCCAGATACATTTTAGTGATCGATCTTCCTCTAATTGACTATGTTTATTTCTCCTATGTCCCACCTTTAATGGACAGAAACACATTTTCGTTTATCAATGAGAAATATCCTGAACTGATTACAATGCAACCTTGACAGTATTTCAAAATTCAAAATAGGTACAATTTCCAAGTAAATACTACATTTCATAATTTCCTACGTGCTGTTTAAAACTGAGACAGGTCAAGCACTCCAAAGGCAATGATTTACACATGAAAACTGTGAAACAGAAGATGTGCAAGTCCATAATTCTCAAATAACTGAGGGCAGTCAGAACACTGAACGTAAGGGATAATACTAAAAACTAGAAAACTTTCACCAAGTAGGAAATGAAAAAAAACCCAAACTGTAAGGTACTACTTGAAAAGTCTTGTTTAGGCCACACAGTATTTAAAGGTCTTAGAAGAAGAATACTTGGATGCCACTATATTTTTTACACCCTGGAGTCTAGTAACCCACACAAATATACTACTCTGAAATTTGACAGCAGTATCTAGCAGTGAAGTACACATAGAAGTAACTACTGAACATCAGTACATCTCTCCTGCACAAACTCATGCACAAATGTGTGTGTTCACAAATTACCTTTTAAAAAGCAAAACAAACATCCTAGATGACAGCACAGCTCAGGAGCATAAAATAACCTTCCAAACTAAACTACTCTGGATTTTAAAATTTAAAACAATTCTAAGTAAGTCTTTCAGAAAAGTGAAAAAAAAATAACTTCACACTTGTCAGAATTTCTCTCATCTGAGCATTCTACCTGTGTACCACAAAGGCCATCCATATGAAACCCACTGTATCAGCTTGCCAACAAGGTTTATATAACATAGGTTTCTATAATATTCTTTTACAATACTTCACAGATTAAGTAGAATTGCTTAATTTCACATTTAAGATGACTATTCAGAAGTCTTAGCTGTTCTTTGTGGTTCCTATTCTTAACACTATTTCAAGAAAGCTAACTAATTAAATAATTTATAGCTACAAGATGGTAAACAATACTAGGGATATTAATCTATTGATACTTATTACCATGTTATACAACTGCTTTACTAAAGTTTTTTCAAAAAAATGGTACCAAAAAGTCATTATTAAAAAATATGAAGAAAATATTATATTCTAGAATAGATTTACTACTGGTTTACAGAAAATTTTGCTCTGGTGTCCCTGACTTTTTGTTCTAACTTTCTGTATTAAAGATAAATCGTTCTAGCCTCTAATCCTTATAAAGCAATGGCCACGTTTTCCTGCTTGGCTGTAGGGGAATGATAGAACTCGACAGGTTTCTCTGGGCCCAATGGAAATATAAACAAAAACATGACAAACGTTGAACCCTTGCCTGTGTGACACGTCAGACTTAGATCACACCAGTGGCAAAACAACCTCTGTACTACAACCTGGCAGTTTTATGGAACCAGTGTAAAAGCAGCTAATTAACTGAGGGTTTAGATAAACTAAGCAAACAGAAAGGAAAAATAGTGTTGAGAATTGTCATTCCGGAGCAACATAACACTTCACGCAATTCAGAAACTTCTGAATAATACGCCTAAAACAGGTTCACGTCTGTTCTATTAGAGCCTGGAAATATATTTGTGTATTCTCCAGATCCTGAGATCACAAGAGTGGAACTAAAACAAAAACAAAGGCAGCAAAGCCGGCAGTATTCGCGACAGGCACCAAGCCGGTATCAGCTCCCTCCCGGCCGGTGCGGGCAGCGCAGGCCCCGCCGCTGTCGGTCCGGAGGGGACCGGCGGCCGGAGGCAGAGCTCCCTCGCGGAACCAGTCCCGTCCCGAGCCCCCCTTACCGCCCACTTCCTCCGCGCCTTCCAGGAGGATGTCCTTGGTGAAGCTGGAGATCTGCCCGGTGAGCGAGGACAGGCTGTCGCCCACCTGCCCCAGGGACTGGCCCAGCCCCGAGCCCAGCCCGCCCAGCCACGACGCCATCGCGGCTCGGAGGGCGCCGGGCGGCCCCTGCGCCGGTTCCCGCGGGCCAAGGGGCCGCCTCCGCCTCCCTTCTCCTCGCTACAGCGGGTCGCGGCTCCTGATGCGGGCTCAGCACACTGGGCTCGGCAACTCCTCCGCCAGCGTCGCGCGCATCCTCCCGGCTCAGCTGCTCCTCCCGGCTTGTCTTGTCCCGTCCCGGCTCAGCGACTCCTCCCGGCGGCTCCTGCCGCTGCCACCTCAACGGCCGCCATGACACCCCTCCCAAACACCATCGAGAGCGGCAGCCCGGGCTAGAGCGCCTCCTCGGAGGCGGATATGGCGTGTGGGCGGAAGCAGAGAATGCCGGGACACTGGAGGAGCGGCGGGCGGGGCGTGGCGGATGGCGGCGGGGAGCGGCGTGTGGTTAACGGGAGCTCGCCCGGCGGAAGGGACCTGCGCCATTAGCCAAACAGTGTGCGGGAATAGACACGATGTGTGTTTGGATATGTGTTCTCACAAACCGCACAAGATCCTGAAGCCCTGGCTGCTTTGGATGTAACTGGAGTGGATAGGGAAGGGAAGAGGCGACTGAGAGGGGACCTAATCGATGTCTATCAGTGTCTCAAGGACAGGTCCCAGGAGGCTGCATCCAGGCTCTTCTCGGTGCTTCCCAGCAATAGGACAACGTTTCTGCAGCGGAAGATCCACCTGAGTATCAGGAAGAACTTACTTAGTGTGCAGTGACTGCACACTGGAACAGATTGGCCAGAGAGGCTGTGGAGTCTCCCTCACCGGAGACACCCAGGAATCATCTGAATTCTGTGCAGTGTGCACTGGGATCACCCTGCTTGAGCAGGGAGGTTGGACCAGATGACCCACTGTGGTCATTCTGTAATTCTTGGATGGATTTTCAGCCAGAACCCCAACACTGGCCCAATTAAAAGATCTTTTTAATGAAGTGAGGTATTTAAAATTACTTGGGACTACAAGTTACAGAAAAAGCAGTTTTGTATCAGTCAGAATGATACTGTTATAAAAACATGAGGATACTGGAAACAAAATACAGGGCAGCTGGCTCATTGCCCGTTTCAAACTGGTAACTACATAAAAAGATGCGTAATTAAAGCACCACATCAACAGCAAAATGAAGCTGAGGAGAGCATTTCACAGGTGAAATCTTAGATTTTTAGAGGTCTGAGAATGCAGCAGGCACAAAACACATGTTCTAGAGTTACAAGCCGGCAAACATTACCAGACAGAAATGGAACAACCTGCTTGATGCTTCCTGAACAGTATCTTGCAGAGCCTTGGTGAAGGGTTGATAGCTGGCCCACAATACCGTGTTACCTTTTAGCTTTACTGTCCTCTTGTCGCTCACAGGCAACCCTAAGGCTGTGTCAGGGATTGAAATAGACTTTGCCGGGTGCTTGCAAAGCCAACTTTTATTGTACAAGGCACATTCTTATACACTGTTCCAAACCAACGGTTCAGCATCTACAAACCTCAGCCTCCAGAGTCACATCTCCTGCATCTCCAACAGCCACAGATCACCATCTCCTTGCCCAATCTCCTGTTAACTGTCCTACTCCTTGTCTCGCCTACTGCCAGATTCAGCATGTCTCTCCCAAGGCCCCAAGCCAACAAAGGCCATCCTCGGTGGCAGCAGTGAATCCTCACAGGCGTGGTATGGTCCAGGAGTTTAGAAGTTAAAAGTTCTCTAATAAAGATTGTTTTCCCTCTTCTTCACTGAACAATTTTTCTACCAGGTTTGTACCTGATTTTATGAGTATACTAATTTAATGGCATACTTGTCACCCTTATGATTATCCATAATAAAGCCAATCATACACCACTTCAAATTCATTTCTGGCTGGAAAAAGGCATCAGAATTGTATCATGTATTAGTGCTGTGATACAGCAGAGAATGTAGACTTATCTTTGTCTTTAATATATTATTAAATATATTATATATATTAATATATATTAATTTTATTTATATGTTATATAATATTAATATTATGTAGTATAATATATAATCATCTTTATAAAATATAAATAATATGTAATTATATTAATGTAATATTAATATATTAATAGTAATATATTAATAAATAAATATCTTTATTAATTTGCAATATTGGGTTTAATGGAGATGAAAAGTTTATAATGCTCAAAAAACCCCTTGTCACTGGTTTAACAAAACCCATATGGGTCCTCATGACAGTAAAGATGTGACATTTAGTGTTTGGCTAAATAATCTTTATGGGAAACTCCCTTAGCATTTTTTCAACTAAGATCAGGAATGTCCTGCAGATGTTTAAAATATATAGGGATGATGAAAGTGTCTTCTATTGTAGTTAATTTTATAATGTCAAGTAAAGCATGTAGTCAATAAAGTAGCACAGAAGGCTTTTTGTCCCACTCTTTTTAATTACTATTCCTGCAAAACTAGAAGATAACTATTTAGTGTTGCAAGTAATTTTTTTAGCTGACAATCCACTGTTAATAAGGGCACACAAATCATCCAGTGTACTCTGTTTTGACTAAGCTACAAAAGTAATGTATTGTGTCACAAAAAGAATGAGTATTCTAGCAGCAAAGCAGGAAACTGTAGCTTACTTTGAAAATTACAAAGAATACAATTTTTAAAGATGTAATGTAACCATAATTGGCACCAAGTTCCTTCCTTAATAGGAGTGTCTTTTCACAACTTCTGCAGTATCAACAGAAGCAAAGACATCAGAGATAATGAAATGACAGCAACAGAAAACTACCCCACTGCTGATGTCTACACATCTCTGGTGCAAAGCCCACTGATACCAAGGATAAGATTTCAATGAGGACTCTGTGCCCAATCTGCACAATAAGGGAAAGCACATATGCAAATATTTAAGAGAGAAACATGAGAAGCTATAATCATATTTATTTAAAAAAGTGATATCAAATACAACCATATATATTCATGCCTATTTGGAGAGCATTTTCAAAATATCCAACAGCGCTGCCATTTTCCAGTCAAAACAATGACAAAGCATTTCAGCTTTCCCTTTTAAAATCTTTTCAGTATTCTATGCTTTATATACACAAAATAGACAAAAATTATACAGGAATCCAGAGCCAAAGATGTGATATGGAAACAGTCTTGACAAAAAAATCGATTACAGAAAATGATTTCTAAAATACACAACTATTAGGCAAGAGATGAAAAAAATTATTCCCTTACAAAATCCTAACTCTACCCTGATTTGTACAGAGGGGTTTTCATGTAGCAAAAAATAAAATTTTATCAATGCTTACATGCTTTAAAGACAAGATCAAGGTTTTTATCTTCTTTTTTTTTCATTTTACTCTTGCACAATGGCATTTAAATATTACATCCCTTTGTTCAAACTCTTGTAAGTCCCGTCCTGAATTCACGCAGTGGCTGTACTGAGGATGGGGGGAGATTAAAAGAAAAGTGTAGTTATAATTATTTGTTTTTCTTAACAAAGAACATAATGTATAAACTGATTTGGTAAAAGCAGTTGAAAAGTCACATGTACTAAATGTCTGAAGAATGCTAACTGGGGAAGGAGGTGACTATGGCAAGTTAAATACTACGCCATTCCCTCCCTCTCTGAAATGTAAATAAAGCAAAATGTGTGTATGAAGATTAAAAAAGTTTATTGCAGAAGAGCTCCTCCTTTTAAGATGAAAACCTGGATACAAGACAGAGCTACTAGTTCTACATTGAAGAATTGAGTATTTGGACCCAGCCAGTTTGAATGTATTAAGTATTATTCTCACTGGAACAACTGATTCTGTGGGTATGGAACAGGTACGTATGTATTACCTGTTAGACTTCTTTTCCTTTTTTTTTTTTTTTTAAATGATTTGTGAATAATTACAAAGATTTTCCAGGACTTAAGCTTATGCAAGACAGTAATGGCTTACCAAGTGAGCAACATAATTTTCTGTCTAAGCCCTTAAAAAACATTTCCACATCAATTTTTCTTCTCCTTGGATTCTTATTTCAATTCCTTTAAAAGTGACGTGCTGGTAACACAAATTGCAAACTAATATTTCTTTGTAAGTCTGAGTTCAAGTTCTCTCATCCTATTCCCCGATACTGTATTTTTCAGTATAAAGGTCACCATTTTTATGTTTTCATCATTATTGTAACCAATAATTAATTCTAGAAAATGTCACATTTTAGAACTGTAACAGGTTCTTGTTTATTTTTAAAAGCTGTCAGTGTTGTAGTAAGACAGAGCAAATGATAATACTTGTCTACTAGATACCTGCAGAAGCCATTTTAACCCCCCTACCATTCTATAGGTTTGTAATAGAAGCAATAGTTCAACATTAAAACACATCATAGATTTAAATTTGTATTGGCTATTTTCAAGTAGTCTGCAAAGTAATAAGGTATGACAAGTAAGAAGAGTACTTTAGCAGAAAATGACACTTAAATTTGCTGCAGTACTTTGAAGGGCACAGGAAGCCCAAATGTTAAAGTAAGCCAGTATTGTAATCAGATTAGTTTCAAGTCTAGAAAAATATAAGTATTTAAACAGCTCATATTTGTACCTGCTGTGCCTAACAAGAATTGCATGCAAGCATGACTGCATTACAACTCTTGTTCCTCCTGCCCTCACTGTAAGACCATGAAAGGAGTTTGCAGAATTATACTTAGAGAAGTAATTTTGGAAGATATTTGTTGTATCACTCACTCACTCTGCCTCTTTGATTTCTACTGGCAGAAAACCTAAATTATGTCACATGGACAATTTACTGGAAAACAGTAAAAATCTGTTCAATGAATGAAGTCTGAAATTCCCTCAAATATCAATTTATAATTAAAAAAAAAATTAAAAATAAAAATCAATGTCTGCTCCTTTACAATGGACTTTGGCCTAAAGCTCTAACTTGCGAAAAAAACCCAACCCTTCAGCTTGACAGGGTAGATAACACCAGGAGGATGGTCTAAATTAGTGAACACCTTAGAAGCATAGTTAAGCCACATCGAGAACTGTTTATCACTGAAAGAATGCACACCAAAAAATGACATCAGTGTTTTATTGACAGCTTCTTGGCAGGTCCAGACATTTTGAACTTGAGACCTGGGTTATAAAATATGTACTGTCAGCAATTAGTATTAGTCTTTTCCTTGGGTACAGTTCAATTAGAGGCCCTGTCATTCCCTACAAGGCCTGAAATGAGGGTGTAATGAGGTGGATGTCAGCCTCATCTCCCAGGTAACAAGTGACAAGATGAGAGGAAACGGCCTCAATTTGCACCAGGGGAGGCTCAGGCTGGGTATTAGGAAGTATTTCTTCACTGAAAGGGTCATCCATCATTGGAACAGGCTGCCCAGGTAAGTGGTTGAGTCCCCTCCCTGGAGCTATTTAAAAGAGGCGTAGCTGTGGTGCTTAGGAACATGACATTTAGTGGTGGACTTGGCTGAGATAATGGTTCATTTCTTGCAGGTCTTTTCCAACAACAGAATTCCATGAATGAACAGATGCAACTTGCTCTCTTGTAACTGCTTGTCTAGATAGGTATGTCTACATCATTCAACTTGACATTTCTCTAAAAATCAAACTGGTCTATGTTGAGTGACAACATTTGTACACAGAAACGGACATGGCTGGCCCTGTGATCACCGACTCAGTTGCGCTTTCCAGGCACTGACACTTTATATTCTTTCCATATTAAAATACTTGGGTGACTTACGATGTGACATGGAAGTTCAAAGGCAAGCCTCCATGTTTTAGTGATTATAAAATCATGTAGCTGGCCTGGGTTAGTCAATGAGATTTAAGGGGCTGAGATTTTTTTTTTAATATAGGGCTGCTGTAACTATAGAAATAATACATTTTTATTATATTCTTATAATAGAGGAAAAAAGGTTCCAAGTACTGGCATCAGATTGTCAGTCTACACCTATTCATAAAAATGAGTCTTATTTCAGAATTAGTTATGGCACAACCAAAAAAGGAAAATTAGGCTGTGGTTAATTGACAGATGGAAAAAAAATAAAAAATCAGTGCTTTAGACATCTTTCTTCCTTTCAGTTTCACAGAAATTTCAAACTGAAAGCAGAAAATCCCATCCTGAAAAATACAGCATTTCAAAATGGCATATGCACAGATGGACTTTTAAAGTCATTGTTCAGGTATATTAATTTAACACATTACAAATAATTATAATGTGCATGACAGGATTATTTAAAAAAGACAAAAAGCAGTTTTTAAAAAGAAGTGCTGTCTCATGTCAAAATCCATTTTGTGTAACACATACCAATGGTTCTGGTGACATTGGTGAAAATCCAGCACATATATAAGGAAAACAAAATTTAGCCCAATTATGTATAATATAATAATATCCTAAGCTATCAGGAAACCATTGCTGTAAACAAATCTTTACTGAGAGGTAAGAGCCCTTTCATGTACAGTACTACTTGATGCTGAATGTGTATTTCCATCTAGCTACCATTCATTTCCTACTAATTTTAATTAAATGTTACTATTGTGCAAAGATGTAACTTCAGAATATTTTGATAAAGAAATCTGGGGTTATCTTTGAAAGATTCTTAGAATGCCTGTGCTAACTGTTAATGCTTTAACTGGACTACAGTTTATATACTCTATCTACAACATATTTCCATATAATTTATATGTAAACAGAATTTGTATTTCAAGCACCATTTAGGAAAATGAAACATCTCTCTTTTGTTGCACTGAAGTTCTAAGTCAGGTTTGGTCACCCTGTTACACATTCATCCTGGATATCAAAGCAAATGTCTTACAACCAACAGGATAAGCTCTCTCACATACTTTGCTTCCCAATTTTTCTCAGGATCAGAAATAGCATGATAAAAAATTGTAAGGTGCATGAATAAAGGCCATTCCTGAAAAAACTGCAACATTCTGACAGACACTCATAGAAAGCATTTCAGAAAGAACATCCACACAGGCATAAATATTCATTCTTAAAAGAGCTACTTGCACAGGGGTCATTTCAGACTGCAGGAATGCACCTTATGTGTGTGGCACTGACTTTTTGGCACCTAAATCCCCTCCTACATTCTCCTAGACTCAGTTACATCTCTTCCATACTGAAAGGCCTGAATGAAGGGTTGAGCTTGAAGAGGGAAAGACTCTGGAAGAGGTAGAAAAGAAAACCTGTTCAACCCAATTGAGTATATGTTGCTTTTGTAGTAAAAAGACAGTGGCTTAGTGAGAAAGAACATTAGAATACAATAATTAAAAACAAACAAGAACAACAACAAAACCCAAGCCAAATAAGGCAAGTTATCTGCTAAAAGACAGTATGTTAAACATGGACCTAAAATTTTACAATTGGAATTGAAAGTAAAAGCAAAAACTGTTAAAAAGTCAGAAATCACTGAAAGACTCGGGAATAACATTATAATCAACAATATATTGAAAATTTTGTCTTGAATTGAAAAGTACGAAATTTATGGATTCTTGTTTCTCCTGCAGAATGGATCATTTCAAAAATGGACAGCAGGATCCAAAAGTTGACATTAGGTCATTCATAATAAACAATCATAAAATAAATTATTTAAGATGAATGGAACTTAATTACTGTCCCAATTTTAGAGTGATCTATTAAAAAGAATTTATGAACGGAACTTATTACTTGTATCTGTTTTTCCATTAGTACTGAAGCAAAACAGTTGATGCTGTTTTCAGCACCATTTGTATCTTCTATAGAATTCTTCAAAACAATTTAAACTTGCTTTTTAAATGCAAGTTACAGCTGCTACCCTTGTCTAACTTTGTTAGAATAGTTCCACTAATTTTAACACCACTGCTCTTGTGAGCAGATGTTTTGTAGTAGGAGTGCTACAGATCTCCAAATTAGTGCAATCTTCATGTTTGCAGATCCTCTCTAAACTGACCTCCAGCAGCCCCCCTTTCATTCCTGCTTCCAGAACTCTGAAATGAACCCTGCTTGTGCAACATTCACACAGTAGAATTTTAATGGGACTTAGCTTTTTGACAATAAGAGGGGAAAAATGATGTTATTTCTCCTCTTCTGAATTCAAGTGATTTCTAACAGACTCCAGAGACATATTCATCGCTGCTTGAAGCATGTCTTCTTCACTCATATCACCTCCTAAAGACAATAAATGAATGCAAGCTGTAATAAATTCACAGTTCTCAATTATACTTAAATGCTTTTGTTGTTCCTTTCGCCCACACCCACCTTTTCCTACCCCACCCACAAAACTGGTTTTGTTTTTAAAATCACTGATCATTTTGAAAATAGTTTTTCCCCAACAACAGTCAGTTTGTAACAATACACACCAATTTTGGATCATCAATACCTAACACTGGTAAGGTCTATACATGTTGTTCTGAAAACTGGTTCCAATAATTTTGTCAGATATTACTCCAAGTTGTCATACAACTTAAAAGTAATTTAGAAAACAAATAGTTGGCACAAATCCCATCAAAGATTACAATTTGTAATGCTCAAGACAAACAAAACAACAAAAAGCAAAGCCAGAACTCAAGTGGTCTAATAGCAATGCTCTTCACTTTGGAACAGGATATTGACATTGAAAAGGAAACAGGCTTTTCAGGAAAGTGATCCTTTCCTTCACTGCCACTGCAGTCATGGCTGTGATAGGCAGTCGGAATGGCCACTGAAGTGATGAAGTAGGCAGACAAGGAAAATTAAGAAACAACACAAAGATGAAAAAGACACATTTCAGTGTTGGATGTAAGTTCAAAAAACAATACCTGGGTCAGCTTCTGGAGTGCTTGAGCTAAGAGTTGCCTTATCCTGTAGTTTTGGGGTCTGATCTTGCTGCTGTAGCTGTTGTTGCTGTCTGAAAGTGTTATAAATTTATAAGAGAATAAGATTAACAGCAGTATGATACATGAATCAAGTTCATTTCATTGTAAGGAAGGCCAAGAGTCAGAAGTAGAAGCTGTTTGGTACAATAACACCCCTGTGCCCAAAACCTCTTTTCATCATTTCACCCTGCTAACCTTCAGACACCTATCTTCACAGTATTATACTCCGAGCCACATAACTATTTTCCCAAGATTCAGAAGCTCTGCATTCTTATCCTATCATGCAAAGTCTAACTCCTCCCATCCAGAGCATTTCTCCCTGGTCTTTATTCATCCATTACTATAGACCAAGATAAGGAAAAGCTACAATAACACAATTATGTATTAAGAAGGTACACCAGAACAGCAACATAAAATACGTACAATGCTTTTGTGTGGTGCACATGAGAAGCATCATTACCAGAAGCAAATTCTTAGAGAAATAATACTTTTTGTCTGGAAGTTAATTGCAGAAATTTACAGGATTTCATTTAAAATACTTCTATAATGAATGTTTTCTTTCTTCACAAGACTTGCAGTAGTAGCAAGACTATTGCATTATTAACACCCTCTTACTACAGGTTTCTTTGTAGGAACCACCTGAAAATAGTAAAATTCAGATACTGTTAGGAAATCATGTTAAGACAGAAAAGTTGAGCTGGACCTCAGTAAGAAACCCATCCATGCCCCAAAAGCACTGAAAAATACAACATGTACTTCCACATGCAGTTTTCTATCAGCTACTTTACTTTTCAAAATATGCTTGTCTTCTCCTTCGCAGTTCTTCTGAGGAAAGGGAGTCTGTCTGACTGCTGTGAGATGACTGAGGAGCATTCTGTGGTAATGAGCCTGAGAACTCACTTCGACGGCTACCTAAAATCAGAACATGCCATATCCTACTAATTATAGTAAAATGAAGTTAGTAAATAAAATATAGCTTAAAAAATGTCTTCAAACTTGAAAAGAAGAAAGATACTTGCTGGAGAACTAAGCACCTAGAGTAATCTTTGCTTGATACTCTCTTTCCTCCTCACCTTAGGACTGTTTCCCTTTCCTCCTGCCACCCTTTGCCAATTCATTCTTCCCACCTAATAATCAATGCCAATATGTAAGTTACAAATTTGAAAAAGCAAAAGGGAGATGGCGACAGGCAATTCTGGATTGTCCTTCCATGCCTAAAACCAGTCTTTCCAGAGAGCTTGATGCATGCTGGAAAAAGTGCCTCATAAACTGATTCCAGTAGCTGCTTAAAGCATAAGCAACACAAGCACTGTAAGAAATTTAGATGAGCACTGCACCTTGCATGCTGAGCTGAATGGCTCTGCGAAGATCAGCTTCTTCATCCTCCATATCAATTTCCTGCCTACTTAGAGCCAGGGCTCTCTGAAAATTCTCTTCATCTTCGTCTAGCATGCCTGTTCCATCAAAGGGATGGTTAACTTCTATTGCTTGGTCCACATCACTTCTGGGTAGCCTGTGAAATTCATACATTTATGGCAAAATTCAGACAGAAATTATGTCAGGTTTTATCACGAGGTTTAAAATTAGTATGTTCTGCTGATTTAACTCTAGGTTTAAGTTTAGAAAAAACATTCTCTTGTGAAAGCCTGTTATATAAACAGGTATTTTCCTGAAAAATGAAAAAGCACAAAAGGGCTGCAAGTAACTGCAGAGCAACCTTAACACATATCTGCCACACACTGCACTAATGCACATGCACAGGTTGACAAGAAGCTGTTAGATAGTAAACAATCAAAAAATGATAAGCCCACAAAAAGCCACGATACGTGTTATTCAAACCTACTGCTATTGAAACAGTTACACCAGCAGAAAATAGTACATATAATCTCCTTCTCAGGAGGCCTTGAAGACCACACTAAAGCAATCCATGTAAACTGTACACACTTTCCATGCTACTGCCAATTATTCCATCAATTTACAACATCAGTTTAACTTTACAAAGGGGAAAAAAGAATGAATTTTTCTGAAAAGCCTTAAGCTTTTTTATCAGCATGCAACTTGTTCACTATTCAAATTCAACGAAATAATTGCAGAAGTCGTACTTTTTATGCTTTCAAGGATGTTTTGTATTAGCAGAATGCATCAAAAATGAGCAGCACCACAGGGAAATTATTCCAAAAGGGAATGCTGTATCATTTATATGATGTGGAATTCAGAGATCAGTTTCTCGTTCTTTTCTACTTATGACAGAATGCACAAACCAGTCTTAATTTTAGAATAATTACTATTAACAATAGTTTGTAAGATTTGCTAACCCATTTTCCTCCTTATGTCAAAAATCTGCACTATAATATGCTTATGCACGTTAGACTCAATGGAAAGACTGGAATCCTTATCAAGGCAGCTTTCACCCACTTAAAAATACACCATTTGTTGTCAGTCAGCTTGCTTTTACTGTGTGCAACAGCAGTGAACACTGAACTAAAGGTACTTATTACTTCCAAATTACAAAGCAATCATACCAAACATTATTAAAATAAAATCTTCATTTACCTTACCTCTGATCTCTTGACTGTGCTGCCTCTTCTCCAATCAGTTTTGGTCGCTGCATCTGCTGTACCCGGATCATCTGCAGTAGCTGATCAGCCTCACAGTCTGGCAGGTCACCTTTTACTACAAATATGGAATAACCTGAGAAAAAGAAATTGTAAGTCTACAGCATTAAAGTGCAGATATAAACACTCTAAGATGCACATTATATGGAATACAATCCTGTGCAACTTAAGATGTAAGACTCTACCCTTCATTAAAAGGACTTGGGTTATTTCACAATTTCAATCATAAAACTAAGGGTAGTTAACTTAATACAGAAGTTCTAAGAAATAATGATAATTACCTACTTTTAATTAATGAGATTTAACATCTACAAGTTACTATTACCTTCCTGTTGTAATTGAGCCAAGAAAAGTGCAAGATATGTATCTGATATTAGTTCTGGACCCATCAAGAGAGAGTTCAAGTTAAACCACTGTAACAAGGAGAAAAAAAAGGTTGAGAGAACAAATTAGCACGAAGATTACTCGGTAATCCATTCCTGTACATTGTGGTAATTTTCTATTATGGAATATCCAGAAAAATCTAGTAAAATAAATTATCAAATAAAAGTTTTTTGAAGCGTAAGACCTATACTGACAAAGGTTACCCTTCAATTACTCTTAACAGGACATCTGAAGTGTGGAAGTTACTGCATGCTCTCTCCCATTACTGAATATCGGTACCAGGGAAACACATTAAAAGAGATAATCCTTAACCATTGTATTTTGATTTATTTCAGACATCATTCTAAAATTCTGCTTAATCCTAGTTTTAAAACTGAGACTAATGAAGCAAGAAACCCATCATCAGTTAATGCTGTGTCTTAAGAAATTAATAGACACAGGAAATAGACATCATTTCCATCAAATACTTTCATTGAACATTCCACCTTTAATAACAGGTGAAGCTGCAAACTAGTCTTTACCCTTCTCTCAGGTAATTTTTAAACTTACAAATGAAGATAAATTTATTCAAATTTAATATGCTGAGAGTACAGCACTATATTAGAACAGAGACACTTCATGTAAACATACACAACTCATTTCTAGTTCCCCAAAGACCATAACTAGTAATTTATAATACTTCTAGAGAGATATATACTTATATAGAACTTCTAGAGAGAAAATATATTCAATGTGAAACAAAATATTCTACCCTTAAACTCCCATATATATTCCAATGAAGCTGAAGAACTTTGTTTAGACCTACTCATTCAATATTATCCAGTTTTAACCAGGAAGCACCATTTGAGATAAAATTCTCCTTATTCTATCTCCATTTTCACAGAAATGTGCTGATCTACCCAAACTTCCTTATATGCACCCATACACTTGCAGCCAGGGCCATACAATAATATAAATTACTATCTACCACCCTGTCACGGAATCACTTAACTTGCCAAAAACACTCTTTGCCACTAGGAATGGGCAAGAAGACCAACAATGTAGAAAAATGGGGGAATAAAAAGTTCCATAAAAAATATGATGGACAGACTATGGCAACTTTTAAAAGGCATTATGGAGGACAAAGTTTTGTTAAACAAATTTTGCTTTAATTGTATCAGAAAAGAAGCAAGTCAAATAAATCTAAGTCAACCTATTTTGTCAAATCTTCTCATTACCCTCTAGATAACAGACACCTACTATTGTCTTCATGTGGTTACAGGCCACATGTCCAAAAAAGCAAAAAACATCCTCCCTCCAACTTAGAATGTTTTGGATTAGAATGCTCTCTCAAAAAACCACCCAACATGGTTGCATTGTATAATAAGGAGCACTTCCATAAATTTAAGAGAACATCCAGCCTTTTTGATATCAAATAAACAAAAATTGCCTGTAAACATCACCCATACTTTTAAACTAAAGCAGAAAAGTAGAGTTTAGTTCTCATTCACAGGTGATTTTTCTTTATTTTTTTAATCTGGATGACAACCTAAGTAGCCAGAACTTGCAAAAATGAACCAAATGGGCAAAGAGACTCCTGTCCCACTATTAGAGAACCTAAAAGCTGTTTTCCATGAATATTTTCTAGGAAAAAAAGCTCTAAAAAGACCGAACACCAAATCAGCTGATGTTGTACAAAAGCTTATGAAGTATGATCCAGAACAATGACTGGCTACCGAAATAAAACACTACATTGGTGTTGTAAGGGACATGGATATGAACTGAGCTGGTACATATGTATCATATACTAATATGGTCATCCCTTATCTTTAATAACTATTTCCTGCTTAGAACACAATTGTTTCCATTTTCTATAATACTATAAAGTTGCATTTCCTGAACCTCATTCTAAGGATACTCTTTTGAGTATCCATTGTTATCCATCAAAACTTTGAACTTTTCCTTATATCTATTGCCCATTTAAACAAATGAAACTATTTTACCATGTCAGTAACTTATTGTATAAAAGTAAGTTTGCATTCTTTAGGGATCCTAGTCATTGCTCAGGATTCCCTACTCCCTCCTACAATTTTTCTTCAGTACTTCATGCAGAAAAAAAAAAAAGAAAATAGCTTAAGCAGTCACATAAGACCTCACCAGAGCTGCAGCTCCCTAAAGGACAGATTCACTAGGGAATTGATCCTACTGTCTTTCACCAGGCTAACTTTTACAGTGACCTGCCTGGCATTTTTGTGATAAAACAAACATTTACTTTTTTTAAAAAATATAAACCAAACTGCAGCATAAGCTTGCAAAAGGGAAGAACAATCTACTTGCAACCACTTTTCCACACCCATTTCTGATGTCAATTTTAAAATAAAAAAAGACAGTGTCACCTGTTTTCCTAACTTTCGAACTGTAAACCAGTGTTCCTTATAATTACAAATAAATGATTTTTCATTTCTGTAAAAAGAAAAACAAAAGGTATAAATAAAATTAAATACTCTAAAATCAGAGTACATAATAATGTTTAAGATCTTTGCTACCAATAATTTGAACTTACATAATAATAAAGTTTCAGTAATACAACCATTGATGTTACATTACAGAATACTCATACTGCTTTTATAACATTTAGAAATTTGTCAATATCACTGAAATCTCCATATATGTGTGATGCCACAGATATTAAAATATCATGAAGGCACAGAGGACAGATATTCTCATGCATCCCCAAAACCAGAAAAATAAAATCAAAGCCGGGGATAATACAAACATCAAAATGCAACACAGCTTGAAATAGGAATTTAAAAGAAAGATTATTTAAATCAGAGATTAAGAATATTTTTTCAGTAAAATAAAAGCAGGGTGCTAAAAGATTCTTACATAGGATCGATTCCAAGTCTCTGGTACTCTGGGCTGTTGAAGAGGATTAGCTCTAAACCCCACACTTTCAAAGCATTGCTTATAACCTGTCAAAAAAGAACACTTTTCATGAGTCAAACCAGTTCAAATCTATATTCAAGCAATGCAACCATCTTAGCTACACTAAACAATCATACTGTTTTCATAAAACTTAAATTTCAGAACATTGCCAGGAAACCTAGGAATCACATTACTCAAAATGCAGCCATCACGAATCCACATGCAAACATAAGATTCATATCTTACCTAAGGAGAAGTAGCAAAACTAAGATTTAACTCAGCTGTGTTAATGAGCTTCCTCCCCCAAACAAAGCTGCAATTTCACCTTCCACAGACACTTCCTAAGTTGTCATCTCTCTGCTTGAAATGCACTGCTCTGCCCTTACTTCCCCCCCATACAATCTCAAACTTTCTTCACAGTAATTATCATAAATTTTGTACCACTGGATTATCACAGGATCAGTTTATTGATCTGGGCACCAACTCCTTTACAAGAACTCTTTAAAGCTACACAAAAGAATGCTATAAGAATTTTTAGGTTAACAATTCAACTTCCTTTCAGCAAGCCAACTGTGAAGCAAATGACAAAGCAATGACAGGACAAAAAAGTAGAACAAGGAAGCATTTTTTCCAGCTACTGAAGCAGCACAACCAAAGATAGAAGGAAAGCCAAACTGTTAATGGTTTCTTGCTAAATAGAAAAACGGCCCAGTCTGCCTTAAGGAAGAGAGGCTCTTGAGGGAGCCTGGAGCATTGACAAGCACCACTGAAAGCTTGGGAGACAGCCAAAGATGCCTAGAGCTCTAATCTAGACACAAGCTCCAATTTGGTGTCCAAAACGTTTTTTGTTGTTGTTCTGGTTTAAGTATTTATTATTCATTAGTTTTCCCCTATGGCCCTAAAAAAACCAAAACCAAAAAACCTGAAGAAAAATCTGCAGATCATTGTGATAACCCTGTAACCATTGCTTTTCAGTCTCTAATTTGAGAGAGCAATCTGAATTTTGCTTTTTCACCTGCAGTGTGTGGGAGCCAAGGTCTAGACCTGAAGTGCCCATAAGAAACAGCTTAGAAGTCAAGCTTATTATCAGCAGGTGCCATTTCACAGTTCTGGAATCCATGCTTCTCCTGTGTTCGAGGGCCCATGAACTGAAGATCTGCAAGTCACCGTTCTTAATGGAAAACACTCTGAACATTTGGAAGTCCAGCACTTAATCCCATTAAGACCATAAACTGGTAACTAGATGGAAAAGCTCAATGCCATTTAAATTATATAAGAGAACATATATTGCATAAATAGGAAATGGTGTCAGAGGAGAGCTGAGCTTACTTGAATTGAGAAGAATCCACTATCGTCCATATTTACAGAAGGCTGCTGCTCGATGTGAGGTTGAGAGGGAGAAAAGGGAAAAATGGTGTAAGCATAAAAGGTCAAAAATAATTGAGTTTTGAAAAGAAATGTAACTGTAGATTCTTATAGCAACAACTTATGTCCTCGTCTGTAAGGCTGATTACAATGCCCCAAACAGGCAGGTTAATTTAAAACTCAAACCTTTAGAGATCTTCAGTGCTTAAAGGGCAGACAGACGTGGGAATTTCTGTTCCTATCTGACACCAGCTTACAAAAACAAAAGGCAAATTACCGATCTTCTTCATCGTGCCTGATCTTCCTACTTGTAAGATGAAGGTAATACAGCTTTTTGTAGAGTTATTGTAAAGCTGTACTAGTAACATTTGAAAATGAGACACCCAAGATGCATGAATAAAAAGGCCTATAAATTTAAAAAGCTTTAGCACTAGAAAATTAACCTTGTCTAGCTATGCGAGAATAGCAGGTCTGTGCCAGGCAATATGACATTTCAGGCAAATATCAAGCAACCTCAAATGAAGATAATTTTACCTGTAAAAATGTTCTGTATTCTTCACTAGATACTCCTCCCTCTGCCATTCTCATTCTTTCTTCCTCATCCAACTGCTGAGCAATAGAGGATAACTCAACAGGACTAAAGTATTCCCCTTGCAGCAAATTATTCAGACAATGTTGAGCACACAATGAGCCTTCTTGCTAATAGTGCAAGAGGAAAAAAAATACCAATAATAACAAAAAAAAAGGGAAAAAAAGAGAAAAAAATCAGGTTAATGTAAACTCTGTAAAATCATTCAGCCATTTCATTCTGGCAAACTTCCTACCCTCCCCACTCCTGCAGAATACCATATATTCTTTCGATATATTATACTGCAAGCTATAGAATACAACCCTCCCATCCACTTGAAGGGAAAAAACCTAACATGCAAACTACCTTATTTCCTCAAAGGAAATAAATTTCATGTAAAAATTGTTTTTGAAAACACCATAAAAATTGCCAATGACCCAACAAATCACACAGACTTTGCAACCATCAGAACAATGGATTGTGTCCTCTTCAAATCATCAATACATGAAAATCAAACAGTTTAGATCTCTACTTCCTAGTAACAAACATGTTCTATAACAGACACTCTCATTATTTTTTAACTTTTCTTCCCTTCCAGATGTGACTATTCACAATCTGCTCTCCACCTTATTGCTGGGAAAGCGATTAGGAGCTGGAAGAGCAGTAAAGCTCCTCTTCCACACAAAATTTACATATAGGAAACAGATAAAATAAGCTCATACCACTAGTTTGAAAATCTTGAAAACAATGATGGGGAAACAAGAAAAAAATATTAAATTCAGCATATTAAACAATGAAATTTTTTTTATTGATAGATCATTTAAAAAGAAACATTTCAGATACTTTGTTACATATCCTGCACATTACAGATAATAGAAGTATAGAGTAACATTTTTAAAATAACAGCACAAATTTTAAAAGAGCTAAGTAACAATGTTATTATTATTTTGTAGTACAAATTTTAAAAATCTCTAATCTGAATGAATGCATGTCAGGCTCCATAATTTTCATATGCGAGATAAAATACTGCCTCATTAAATAAACCTCACAACATAAACCAGCCAAAGCAGTTTCCCATGAAAAGCAATCTTTTTTTAACAAATAACTCCAGGTGCAAGACAAGTAACATCAGTTTTAAGATCCTGCTTTTCTCCTTTGTTTCAGTCTTCATTTTTATTTACATTAAGAACTCTACTATACACGTTCTTCGTTAAAAACAAAACCCCTCAAGAACAATACGAAACACTCCTCCCTTGTACCAGACCCACAGAAACTAAGAATACAAGAGTATGCCTTTGAGGAATATTCTTTAAAATTCCATAAAAACATCATACAAATCATATGTGGAACTCTCCCATGATCTCACTACAGCAGAAACCTCCAAAGTTCCCTTTACTCCAGAATGTTCCTATGGCTTCATCACTCAGTTGAGCAATGAGTTATTAAGGCTACCCTGGTTGGGCAGCCAGGCTTCAGTGGAATCCAGAAACCTCCTCCAGCTCACACCCTTCGTGCAACAAGAAACTCAAGACTAGACACCAGCTTCTGTCCCTCTAGGACCACATCCCTACTGCTGGTCATATGACAAAAATGTAACAGAAGAACCTGCTCAACAATCACAAGTTTCCCCACCAGAATGATATGAAACTGGTTTAGAAACAGAGTGATACTAAAATACCTCTGAAAATTGGTTGTATTACAGGCTTACATTTTAATTTCACTAAAATTATCCTTCTGTATTTGTACAGTATTAGCTGAAGGTAATAAACCTTAATTTTCATATGTAAAAGTTATACACATTAAGTGTCAAATGCAGAAAACAGATCCTACAGATTTTAACTGAAATGAATTTCCATTGTTTTGTGCAGAGAATATTGCTTCTTTTCCATAACCTGAAACCCCCACATTGAAACCTCTCCTGATATAAACTGCTGCCCTGCTTTCAATCACTTGTATCTTATCAAGGAAAGGACAAACTTCTAAGATGGGGACTCCTGAAGCCCCATCTATCCTTAAATCCTATTTTCTGCAACTGCCATTTCTCTCTAAAAATGCCACATTGCTTGGTTGTTTTATAACATTTTCTTTATAAAGACCACGTTTCTCATGACTTTTTATTAAACCAACCGGGGTGTGCAGACTCAGGAACACGCAGCACTTCAAAATATTTTGACAGCACTCGATGGGGGAAAAATACCCCTTAAAACAAAAAGACAGAT
Organism: Vireo altiloquus; assembly: GCA_013396875.1. NCBI lineage: Eukaryota > Metazoa > Chordata > Aves > Passeriformes > Vireonidae > Vireo > Vireo altiloquus. Next base: position 513,114 of record VZRF01000200.1, read on the forward strand.
TCAGTCAGATTTTTCTTAAAATAATAACAGAATAAAAATATTTGGTCCTCCAACTCAAAACACATTCAGGTGCAACTTTTTAACTGTGTAACTAACTCACCAGGGAGCAGGTATGTTTCACATAGAAACAGACTCTCCTTCCCCAAAACGCATAGCAACTACAAATTACCATCACCTTGTACCTCTGAAGGTATTATGCCTTGCCACCTCAATTTCAGCAGTTTTGTTATTAAACTAGAATAGTTTAATAACTTAGTAATAAAAAAGTTATTTCATACTGTGGCAGGCTAGGCCATGTACGGAAAGAGTACAGTTTTGTTAAACTATATTCAAACCTAGACTGAAGGTCACTGAGGCCATCATGGCTGAAATCCAACATTCACCCTCTGAACAGCAGCTACTTAACACCACAACACTTGCCAAATTTTGCAGCCCAAACCTACTTAGAAAGAATATTCCCCAGTTTTTATGGATTTCAGAAGAGCAATTTTTTAAAGGAAGGTACACAGCTATCTTACTTGATTTCTTAAGGAAACCAATCTTACACATCAAAACAAAGTAACAGAACTAGTGTTAAGAATAACACAATAAAGTTGAAGAGACATTGGCAAAGTAAAAGAAAAAAAGCCAATTGGAGGTTGAACAGCACTGAAACGGAAAAAGGTCATATTTCGGAACCTGGATAAATCACAGCACTTCACAGAAGCATTTGTTCTCCAAACCAGGAAATACTGTTCGGTACACAGAAGCACAGTATATGAACTGAGATTTCTTCGGCAGCTCTCCACAACCTGCTCATTACACAGCCTCAAACAAGCCAAGCTCGGTGAAGAGATGAGTCCGAGAGCACAGGGACAGTCCTGCCTGCCGCTGCTTATCCTCATACTCACTTCTTAGCCATGCGAGTTGTCTCTCAAGAAACCTAAGAAGCTGCAGCCTACACGTCCCCACACGTGGAGTCTGTTTCTGCAGTCCCCCAGACCAGTCCCCATGCCAAAGCGGACGCCGAGGCTCAGCCCTGACTCTCCCTTCCCTGCAGGGCTGGCAGAGTCCAGCTGGGACGGACCACAGGCGCCGGCACCGTGGCGCGAGGGCCCTGGCTCTCCCTCCAGGCAGAGGCCGAGCCGCTGTCTAAGGCCGGACGGATGCCAAGGAGGGGCAGCGCGGCCCGGCCCGACACAGCCTGAGCGCACCCCGGGGGCACCGGGGACTGCCCCACGGCCAGCTCGGGGACGGGAGGCCCAGCCACCGCCCCAGCAGCTCTTCAAAGAGAGCTCGCGCGCCTCCCCCGTCTCGGCGGCCCGGACGGTCACAACTGACAGCGCTGTGCCCAAGGCTGGCGGGCGGGCGAGCAGCAGTACGGACGCCGGGACCCGACCGGCCCTCACTCACCCGCTCGTGGAAGATCGACTCCATGTTTACTGTGGCGGCCGCAGCCCCCGCCCCACGTGACTCGCCCGGCCAATCGCAGCGCCCCCCGCCCCGCTGGCTGCGCTCGGCC